>CM021248.1:2191432-2511344 GCA_010577795.1 Isatis tinctoria | reverse complement strand
AATCTGTTCAGGCTAGCTCGAAGTCCCATACTTCTAAATTAATATATCTGATTGACCAAAAGAATTAATACTCCTAATACAAATCTCAATGTGGTACGTAAGTCTTATTCAAAGCGCTATAATCTTTATATTTGCCTTTAAACTTTACGGTATTAGTTGTCTCATAACCATCGCGTAAAACTTATCAAATTATAATAAAAATCTAACAATTTTATGCCAGTGAAATCGATGCCCTTATCCAACCGACGATCATCGTGTTCACCGTCTTCCACATCTCAGCTTGATACGTTATTTAAACTTGAAAATGCGCATTGTGCAAAGCGTAAAACGGGTTTCATAAAATCTAGAAACAAAGTTGAAACTTACCATAACCGAATTGTCATAATGATTACATAAGACGGCCAACGATTATTAATAAGAACATCATATATATCAGCTGCGCAGCCGATGATTATTAGAGCATTAATTAAACAAGAGTACAATAGCAGTTTTATACCGATCCATCATATATTATTATCTAACATGGTACACATGACATATCCATCACATGCAACCATTTCTTATTCAGTCATATTAAAAAAGTGGAGGTATTATTCCTCACACATATTCAGATATTCTTCTTACCACGTAAATCCTTAAAGTAGTCTTTAGGGTTTGTTTTCAAAATCATTCTGGGAATATAACCATCTTTTCAAGGAGCCTTCATCACTTCTCTTTCGAGCCGAGCGAAGCCACGATTAGTAGACCCACGACGCTATGACTATGACTGTGGCTACGGTGTCATTGCTGTTCATCTCAAAAGGTTTTAAAATATGTTTAAAATTTCCTCTTCTATTTTCGTTTTAGAGTTGGAAACGAGGGATTCATGTGATTTATATAGTTGCAATGCCAACAATAAAGACTATTCTGTGCCTTTGTGTCATAAAGACTATAATTAATTTCGGGGGGACAGTTTGGTGTATAGTCCTGCAAAAGTTCTACTAAAACTGGCGCCAGGGATTTAAGTTAGATAAAGATATTTTGTAACACCGTCTCCCGACACTCGGTAACGGCGTGCCACTAACATATATATAATAATATATATCAAATCACATAAATAAATCACGTTTAGATTTCCGGAAATCCATAAATACGTCTGTCGTCTCACAATCGTATTACCGTAAATAAACTGTAAATACCAAGTCTGAAATACAATACGAAAATACGAAATAACATAAATCCCAAAAGTAGCACCAGATCCGATAAGTGTCTACTACTCCTCATTCTCACCTGAAAGGGAAAAAAGAGGGGTGAGTAACAGGGGAGTCACTCAGTGAGGTATGGGATGCTAATCACAGAAACGTAAATCTGACCATAGCACGCCATACATAGGAAATAGACTAAACATGCACAATCACGGTACCTAAAGTACCCAATGAACAACCAACATCCTATTACCAGATCCAGTGACCGGCGGCACCCTCCTACCCGGAGGACAACTTATGGGATAGTGCCCACTACACCGCCCGTAGACGATTATCGACTCGAAGGTACTGGAACAGCAGGTCGACTAATTCTGCCCAGCACCATCTCCTCAAACAACACGCGACGCAAGTACAAAGATAACGTCTCTGTACCCCCGCAATCCCTAACGACCCACATGGTCAACTAATCCTAGTTCTAGCAGGTTTAAAAGAATCAATTAACAGTTTATGCACAAACAGTGGGTTGAATCATCTATTATTCCAAAGTCCGATTTACAAACAATCCTAAAAAGACTCTAGCATAGAAACGGAACACATTTAGTACTAAATCCTATCTACGGCGCTTTTTAGATGAAAGATACGAAAGTCCGCGAAAGCCCTCACCTTAGCTAAAACGGATGATTACTGCGGCTTCTGAACTCCGGATGCTAAAACGGACACTGAATCTGAAATCAGAACGAAATTTCGAGTCAGAACGGCTTTCGAACGGCGAAAAACGGTTAACGGGTCAAACGGTCAAAGTCAACGGTCAACAGTCAAAAGTCAACGGTCAACGGTCAACCCGGTCAAAGTCAACGGTCTGACCAGGTCAAAATCAAACCGCGACTAAACCGGATTAAACCGGATCGAACCAGACTAAACCGGACTCAATTGATTTAAAACCAGAAATTGAACCAAACCGAAATCGAATTGAATTAAACCGGCCAAACCGAACCGAACCAGAATCAAATCGATTTAAACCGAATTGAACCGGTCGGTTAAGCCAAACGGCGGCCAGATCGCCGGCGAGTTTCCGGCGACGGCGGCGGCAATCACGGCGGCACCCACGGCGGCTACCGGCGGCGACCGGCGGCGACGACGGCGACCGGCGGCGGCTACCGGCGGCCGGCGGCGGAGAGCGACGGCGAGACTCACCGGAAAAGTCACCGGCGGTGACGGCGGCGGTGTCGGTGGCGGTGGCGCGTGGGAATCACGCGCAGCTGGTTCGGCGGCGCGTGGGCGCGTGGAAATCACGCGCCGGTTTCTGACGGCGCGTGGCGGCGCGTGCGGTGGCGAGGAGGTTGAGCTTGGTGGCGTGGCTTCGTCTCGTCGAGCTGAATCCGATGGTGGCCTTGGATTTTCGAGAAACGCCACGGTTAGTGAGTTATGATCGATTTACTAATTGATCAAAAGAGCAAATCGGAACTATGGTTTTCCGGTTACCTGAGGAGCGGTTGACGGCGGCCGGATGAGCAACTCTCTTCTTCTTGTTTCCCTCTTCCTCCTCCCCTCTCTCTCTCTCTCTCTCTCTCTCTTCTCTCTCTCTCCTCCTCTCTCTCTCTCTCTTGCTCTCTCTTTGGTGGTGGAAGGGTGAGGAAATGGTGGGGGAGAAGCTGATAAAAAGGGGAGGAAGATGGTGGAGTGGTTGCTGGGTGGGAAAGGAATGGTGGTGGGGAGGGCGTTACAATTCTCCCCTACTAACAAGGAATTCGTCCCGAATTCTAGTCCTGAGTCAACTGCTCGACATTCTCAAATAGGTCTGGATAAGCGGATCTCATCTGAGACTCTAACTCCCAAGTCTCCTCCTGAATACCGTCTGTTCTCCAAGCAACTCTGACCATTGGTAGCACTTCCCTTTGAATAACTCTGTCTTGGCGCTCTAGGACTGACACTGGCTGGCTAACTGCAGTCAAATCTCCTGATGTCACTAGGCGGCTTCTGAAGGATGAGCTCTGGCTCTCGAACAACTTTCCTCAGAACTGACACATGAAACACATCGTGAAACCCAGCCAACTCTGTTGATAGCGCTAAGCGGTACGCTACTGCCCCAATCCGCTCGATGATAGGATACGGACCCATGTATCTCGGCTTAAGCTTCTTCAGCTTCCGGGTCTCGGAACCTCCCTGAAATGTCCTCATCTTAAGGTATACCAGGTCGCCCACTCAAACTCTAGATCTCTCCGACGCTTATCTGCATAGCTCTTCTGTCGATCATGGGCTTCCTTAAGCCGTCTCTTGAGCATTTCCACTTGCTCGACTGTCTCCTGAACCAATGCTGGTTCCATAACTCTGCGCTCTCCCACCTCTGTCCAACAAAGTGGTGTACGGCACGGTCTACCATAAAGAGCCTCATACGGTGCCATCTCAATGCTCGAATGATAACTGTTATTGTAGGCAAACTCCGCTAGTGGTAGGTACTTAACCCAACTTCCTTCCCAGTCCAAACACAAGCTCTGAGCATATCCTCTAATGTCTGAATAGTCCTCTCAGACTGACCATCTGTCTGCGGATGGTAGGCCGTACTCATATGGACCTTAGTCCCCAAAGCCTTCTGAAAGGCTTGCCAAAACGTCGAGGTGAACTTCGTATCACGATCCGACACTATACTGACTGGTACTCCATGCATCTCACAATCTCAGCAATGTATCTCTGTGCTAGCTGCTCTGCTCCGTCTGTTTTCTTAATCGCTAGGAAGTGAGCTGACTTGGTGAGTCGATCCACAATAACCCAAATGGCATTTTTCCCGCCAACTGTCTTCGGTAATCCGGTGATGAAGTCCATAGTCACCATGTCCCATTTCCACTCGGGTAGTGGAAGACTCTGCAGTAAACCACTCGGTACCTGATGCTCTGCCTTAACCAACTGACAAGTCTGACAACACGACACAAAGGTAGCCACATCCTCTTCATGCCGGTCCAGTGATAGTATCGCTTAAGATCCCGATACATCTTATTACTTCCTGGATGAATGGAAAACTGAGAATGATGCGCCTGCTGGAGAATCTCCCTCCTCAACTGTGCATCATCCGGTACGCACACTCGGTTCCGGTACAAGAACATCCCATATCTGCAGTCGTATAACCAAAAATCCCTTTCTCGAGCTGATTACAAAGAGCCTCGTCTTTTCCTTGAGCAGCTCGAATCCTCCATAATAAATCGGCCTGATCCACGGCCTTAAGACCAACTGACTCATCCTCTGACGTAACTGCACATAATCTGAGACAAGAAAGTGTCTCTGCTAGCTCTTGCACCTCCTTGGTCCCTGATACATCACTCCTACGCCTACTCAAAGCATCTGCCACCAGATTGGCCTTACCGGGGTGGTAAGTAATCTCCAGATTATAATCTGCCAGCAACTCGATCCATCTGCGCTGTCTCAAATTAAGGTCGGTCTGAGTGAAGATATACTTTAGACTCTGATGATCGGTGAGAACCTGCACCTGCTCTCCATACAAATACGCCCTCCAGATCTTCAAGGCGAAGACAACCGCTGCTAACTCCAAATCATGGGTGGGGTAATTAGCCTCGTGAGGTCTCAACTGACGCGAAGCATATGCAATAACCTTGCCCTCCTGCGTCAACACGCAACCCAATCCCGATCCAGACGCATCAGTGTACACTGCATATGGTATCCCTGGCCGCGGGAGTACCAGGACTGGCGTCTGTGTCAAGAGCCTCTTAAGCTCTGCAAAACTCTGCGAACAAGCGTCTGTCCACTCGAACTTGGCGTCTTTGCCTGTCAACTGTGTCATCGGCTTAGCTATGCTGGCAAACCCATTAACGAACTTCCGGTAGTATCCTGCAAAACCCAGGAAACTGCGGACCTCGGTAGCATTCTTAGGCGTGGGCCACTCGGTAATAGCTGTAATCTTTTCCGGATCTACGGCGACTCCCTCTTCTGAAACCACATGGCCTAGAAATCCAATACGCCTCTGCCAAAATCTGCACTTACTCAGCTTGGCGAACAACTGCTGCGCCCTGAGCCTTTCCAGTACCATCCTCAAATGCTCTGCATGCTCATCTCTGGTCCGAGAATAAATCAAGATATCGTCGATGAATACAATCACGCACCGATCCAAATACTCACGAAAAACATTGTTCATGAGCTTCATAAATGCTGCTGGAGCATTCGTCAACCCAAAAGGCATCACCACGAACTCATAATGACCATAACGAGTCCGAAACGCTGTCTTACGTACATCCTCCTCAGCTATCGCAATCTGATGGTATCCAGAGGCCAAATCAATCTTAGAAAACCAAGAAGCTCCCTGAAGCTGATCCATAACTCGTCAATCCTGGGCAATGGGTACTTGTTCTTGATTGTCACTTGTTCAATCCCCGATAATCGATGCAAAGCCTGAAACTCCCATCCTTCTTCTTAACAAATAGCACTGGAGCTCCCACGGTGAACTGCTCGGCCTGATAAATCCTTATCTGTCAGTTCCTCCAACTGCTTCTTCAATTCAGCCATTTCAGCTGGTGCTAAGCGATACGGTGCCGAGAACCGGAGTCGTCCCTGGCTCCAACTCAATAGTGAAAGCATCTCCTCTAGCTGGCGGTGGTCCCGTTAGTGGTTCAAAAACATCCGCGTACTCAGCGACAACAGGTATATCCTGTAGCTCCTGCTCCCCATCACTCGGGACCATGGCTATGGTAGCCAAAAATCCCTCAGCTCCACGCTCCAATAACTCCTCAGCCTGCAACATAGAAATAATGGAGACTCCTGAATCCGTCCGTATCCCCTGAAAGATAATCATCCCTTCTGGGCCCGGAATATGTACTCTCGCCTTCCGGCACATCTAGTCTCACATCATGACGCGACAACCAGTCCATCCCCAAGATCACATCGTAGTGACTAAGCTCCATCTGAGATAGATCGCTGCTGAACTCACCTCCGAGTACAACGGCACTCCTCGATGAATGCCTGAAGTTGCTAGTTTCTCAGAACCAGCTGTCGAAACCCGCTTGAGCCTCGAATCGAATATACCATGAAAAGACCAATGCTTGGCCAAACTCGGTGAAACGAAACTACCTGAAGCTCCCGAATCGAATAAAGTGAATGCTGCATTACCTCCTACCATAACCGATCCTACACAATACGCTACTAAGCGAAATGCTCCACAACAACAAAGGCTCGAAACAAAAGAAACTAAGTAAAATACACGTACCGGCTATCGGCTCGACAATCTCCTCATGGTCGACCCCGACCGCAAACACTCGTGGAGCAATCGCCTGACGTTTGGCTGGTGGCGGAGGTAATGCCGGCACTCTTCTCGGTCTCGGACACTCCCTCTGAAAATGCCCTGGCTGGTTGCAGTTAAAGCAAACCTCGGTCCCACTGCTGGTGCCGCTGCTGGTGCTGCTGCAATCTGTCTGCCGACTGGCGCTACTGCTGGCGCTGCGATCTGTCTGGCGACTGGCGCTACTGTGGCGGTGGAATATGTCTGATGACTGGCGCATCTACCGGCTTAGACCGGCAAAACCTGGAAATATGACCATGCTGACCACAGATGTAGCACTGAGCACACTCTCCAGTATGGTGACGACGACAACGCGAACAAAAAGGAAGTCCTGAAAAGTCTGGCGTCCTCCTCTGAGTCTCCGGAGCCCTCACAGGCTTAGGCTGAGTCGGCCTGCTGTATCTCTGCTCCTCAATTAGTCCTTTCTCTAACGCAACGGCCTTCTCCACTAAGTCGACAAGCCGCTCATAATCCCGGATCAGGCACGGTTGCGGATCTCCACTCGCAGCCCGTCCAGAAATTTCGGATCAGATCTTCCTCAGCGATGGTGACTACTGCGAATCTGCGCAGCCGGGTGAACTCCCGTTCATACTCTCTGACCGACATCGCCCCCTGCATCAGATGCTCGAACGCGGTGGCATTCTCATGCCTAGCCTCTCGGGTGAAAAACCTACGGTCAAACTCCCTCAGAAAATGCTCAAACGTGAGCACAACTCGGCCATGGTTACTCCCGACAACTGCCTCCCACCAATGCAGAGCGTCGTCCCTAAGATACTGCGTAGCCAAGTCTAACTTAAATTCTTCTGGGCACCTTGTGAGCTCAAGGTTGCGAAGAAGCGACCTCCTCCAGTTGTCAGCGGCAGCAGCATCGGAACCTCCAATAAAGTGCTCTGTCCCATATCTCGCATCTGCTTAGTGATCACCCAGTATGTAGGTCTCTCTGCAGCTCCACCTAGTGGCGGTGGTGGCGGTGGAAAACCTTCACCCTGAGCGTTACCCACCAATGGTACCTGGTGAGCGGCAGCGGCTGCCTTTTCCGCCTGAGCAGCAAATTGGCGAGCAACCTCTTCAGCAGCTACCCGTGCAGCCTCCTGAGCAGCTACCCGAACAGCCTCCTGAGCAGCTACCCGAGCAGCCTCCTGGGCAGCAACCCGAACTGCATCCTGAGCCACATTCCTGGCTACCTCCTCAGCGATCTGCCTCACCGCATCCTGGTTGCCATCCTGAATGACGGTCTGCGTGACCTCGACATTTCCTGCGACTCCGCTAGACTCTGCTGTGCGGCCACGACCTCTGCCTCTAGTAACTCGAGTACTCTTCCTTGGCGGCATCTGAACAAGGAAGAAAACTGGTTAGGATCTGTGAATCTGTTGAAGGACGGAACTGAGATAGAAGAATAGTAGACTAATACCGGATAGGTGCAATTTTTTTTTTTTTTTTTTTTTTTTAAATCCCCCGATCCCCAAAAATTTGAAAACCGTAAAAAGTTTTTTTTTTTTTTTTTTTTAAATCCACCTCCCAGGTCAGAACTGGGATGGCAAACCGGCTCTGATACCAAAATGTAACACCCGTCTCCCGACACTCGGTAACGGCGTGCCACTAACCATAATATAATAATATATATTCAAATCACATAAATAAATCACGTTTAGATTTCCGGAATCCATAAAATACGTCTGTCGTCTCACAATCGTATTACCGTAAATAAACTGTAAATACCAAGTCTGAAATACAATACGAAAATACGAAATAACATAAATCCCAAAAGTAGCACCAGATCCGATAAGTGTCTACTACTCCTCATTCTCACCTGAAAGGGAAAAAAGAGGGGTGAGTAACAGGGGAGTCACTCAGTGAGGTATGGGATGCTAATCACAGAAACGTAAATCTGACCATAGCACGCCATACATAGGAAATAGACTAAACATGCACAATCACGGTACCTAAAGTACCCAATGAACAACCAACATCCTATTACCAGATCCAGTGACCGGCGGCACCCTCCTACCCGGAGGACAACTTATGGGATAGTGCCCACTACACCGCCCGTAGACGATTATCGACCTCGAGGTACTGGAACAGCAGGTCGACTAATTCTGCCAGCACCATCTCCTCAAACAACACGCGACGCAAGTACAAAGATAACGTCTCTGTACCCCCGCAATCCCTAACGACCCACATGGTCAACTAATCCTAGTTCTAGCAGGTTTAAAAGAATCAATTAACAGTTTAATGCACAAACAGTGGGTTGAATCATCTATTATTCCAAGTCCGATTTACAAACAATCCTAAAAAGACTCTAGCATAGAAACGGAACACATTTAGTACTAAATCCTATCTACGGCGCTTTTTAGATGAAAGATACGAAAGTCCGCGAAAAGCCCTCACCTTAGCTAAAACGGATGATTACTGCGGCTTCTGAACTCCGGATGCTAAAACGGACACCGAATCTGAAATCAGAACGAAATATCGAGTCAGAACGGCTTTCGAACGGCGAAAAACGGTTAACGGGTCAAAACGGTCAAAGTCAACGGTCAACAGTCAGAAAGTCAATGGTCAACGGTCAACCCGGTCAAAGTCAACGGTCTGACAGGTCAAAATCAAACCGCGACTAAACCGGGTTAAACCGGATTGAACCAGACTAAACCGGACTCAATTGATTTAAACCAGAAATTGAACCAAACCAAAATCGAATTGAATTAAACCGGCCAAACCGAACAGAACCAGAATCAAATCGATTTAGACCGAATTGAACCGGTCGGTTAAGCCAAACCGGACTCAAATCGGCGGCCAGATCGCCGGCGAGTTTCGCGGCGACGGCGGCGGCAAATCACGGCGGCAACCACCGGCGGCTACGGCGGCGACCGGCGGCGACGACCGGCGACCGGCGGCGGCTACCGGCGGCCGGCGGCGGAGAGCGACGGCGAGACTCACCGGAAAAGTCACCGCGGGGTGACGGCGGCGGTGTCGGTGGCGGTGGCGCGTGGGAATCACGCGCAGCTGGTTCGGCGGCGCGTGGGCGCGTGGAAATCACGCGCCGGTTTTCTGACGGCGCGTGGCGGCGCGTGCGGTGGCGACGGAGGTGAGCTTGGTGGCGTGGCTTCGTCTCGTCGAGCTGAATCCGATGGTGGCCTTGGATTTTCGAGAAACGCCACGGTTAGTGAGTTATGATCGATTACTAATTGATCAAAAGAGCAAATCGGAAATATGGTTTTCCGGTTACCTGAGGAGCGGTTGACGGCGGCCGCCGGATGAGCAACTTCTCTTCTTCTGTTTCTCCTCTTCCTCCTCTCCCTCTCTCTCTCTCTCTCTCTCTCTCTCTCTCTCTCTCTCTCTCTCTTTGCTCCTCTGTGCTCAGGGGGGGTGGAAAGGAAAATGGTGGGGGAGAAGCTGAATAAAAAGGGGAGGAAGATGGTGGAGTGGTGGCTGGGTGGGAAAGGAAATGGTGGTGGGGAGGGCGTTACAATTTTCTGTAATTATTTCCAAAATGAATTTTTTTTTTTACTCTGTACTATACTAGGCTAAAGCCACTTTCTTGTCTATTGTTCATATCCCAGAGGTATCTTCTCGCTTAAGATATGTTTTAAATGTTGAGAATAAAGAGGCTTTCGTGTTTTATGTTAGGGTTACTTTTTCAGTGGACAACGATGCCTGAAAAAGAAGATAAATCTCGAGCTAGGTGCATGGCTTAGGCCTTGAGGAGAGAAACAAACATTATACTGAAAATTGCACTGAAGTGATATCCGAATTTTATTAAAGTAAAGTGATATCCGAATTTATTTAAAGTGAAGTGACAACAAATTTGTTAAAGTAAACTAAAGTTAAAAAATAAAATAAATAAAAGTAAAGTGACAATAACTTTTAATTATTGAATATAATAATTATCACTCTTTCTACCTCCTCTTCTACAGTAAGGACTAAGGAGTACATTCGAACTATCTCACACTTAATTAATCTGAAAGAAGTAGTCGCTTTTCTGCACTAATCTTCAGAATATTTTCTTAACAAAGTTAGTTTGAGTAATTGCTTCTGTCGAGTCTCTATCATCACGTTAGAAATAAAGTTGATGGACTATATAAAAAACATTGTAAAATTATTGAAAGCACTTGTTCGGTTATTATTATTTAACAAAACGAATGAAAGATCTACATGGGATTGGGAATTGACGACCTAGACTAAAGTACACACACACACAAATCTCTAGAAAACATGTAGAGACATTTTATTTCTTTTATTGTTAAAAGAACATAGAGAGACATTCTAGCAACCGCAAAGACGCGACATCATGACAAGGGTCGAACCCGACTTTACTTTGTAGTGAGCTAGGGTATGCCTGTCGTCGAGTTGCTTGCCTGCAAATATCAGCCTCTGCTGATCCACTAAAGGTCCTCCCCGAGCATGGATCTTGGCCTTGATGTCTGCAATGGTCTCAGTCTCCCGCACTTCTAGGTTGGATGCAGGGCCGGCCCAAGCCCAAATGATGCCTAAAGCATTTTAAAAAAATGATGCCCCTAGAGGGAATCGAACCCTTGTACTTTTAGAGACTTAGATGGTCTCGACCAACTGAACTAAAGGAAAAATTTCGAAAATGATGCCCCTTTAATTTGATAAAATTTTGCTGCCTAAAGCATGTGCTTCTTCAGCCTCTCCTCAGGGCCGGCCCTGGTTGGATGTTTTCCCACCAAGAGTCGATACAAAAATCTGCATGACTGCTTCCTGATCCGAATCAGAATCCAGATCAGGACCTAGACGAAGGACCAATTGACGGGTGGGTCCATAGATCTTGAGGTCGATGGTATCGGAAGTATCGTCAACCTCTAGGTTTATGATCTTTCCATTCACCGTCTTGATAGAAATCTCCATTGCAATACTCGAGTTATCTCTTCTTTCTGACTCTTTGGTCTTCGTTTTATAACCAATCCATGTTTTAATAAACAAATGATATTAAGGCATTCTTTGTAAGCATTTGTTCTATTATTATTTTCAATTTGGTTGAATGTGATACATTGTAGTACTATGTTAGGCTTCTGCAGCTTTCTTGTCGGTTGTTTAGACTTTACACGCATGTTGTGGCTTAAGATATGCTTTTTTTTCAAAAGAAAGAAATTGTTAAGAATAAAGATGCTTTCTTTTCTATGTTTTCAGTGGATAACGATTCATCAAAGACAAATCTGTTCAGGCTAGCTCGAGGTCCCATACTTCTAAATTAATATATCTGATTGACCAAAAGAAATTAATACTCCTAAGTCCTAATACAATGTATGGGTACGTAAGTCTTATTTAGAAGGGATAAACTCTTTAAATTCGCCTTAAAACTTTGCGGTATTAGTTGTCTCATAACCATCGCGTAAAAATTATCAAATTATAATAAAAATCTAACATTTTTATGCCAGTGAAATCGATGCCCTTATCCAACAGACGATCATCGACTTCGCCGTCTTCCACTTCTCGGCTTGATACCTTATTTAAATTTGAAAATGCGCTTTGTGCAAAGCGTAAAACAGGTTTCATAAAATCTAGAAACAAAGTTGAAACTTACCATAACCGAATTGTCATCATGATTACATAAGACGGCCAACGGTTATTAGAGCATTAATTAAACAAGAGTACAATAGCGGTTCTATACCGATCCATCATATTATTATCATAACATGGTACACATGACATATACATCACATGCAACCTATTCTTATTCAGTCATATTAAAAAAGTGGAGGATATTCATTCTTTTTTTTTTTGATCATCTGATTGGATTAAAAGGAGAGCTGCTCAAAAAGGCAGACAAACACCAAAGTTCAAAAGAGAGTACACAAAACAACGAACCTAATAACCATACATTTAAAGAACAGCAACTGCAGAACCGACTTAAATCAAGAGACAATGGAGTCAGCTTCAGTAACAAATAGCTCATCAAGCCAATCTGGGCCGCCCGAGGCAACATAAGATTGACGTAGATGAGGATCTGCCGCACTCGTAGCGATCCTGTTGGCTCCCTGATTCGCCGATCTGTCTTCAAAAACCACCCGCCACACCAAAATCTTTACTAAGTGTGCATTGATTTCCTTAACTTGAGCCCTGAACGCAGGCCATTCCCTGGGCTTTCGCACCGCTTCCATCAAAGACCTATCACCCATCGCAAAAAGGACTCTATCAACTCTATGAGAGATCATGCTATCAATTGCCCAAATAAGAATTCCAAGTCTAGCATCTTCCGCAAAATGAAAATGACTAAAAGTTCTCCTCCCATGCATTAAGACCGACCCTTTCTCATCTCTAAGAACCCAAGATGCCCCAGCAATGTTCCTATGACTAGACCAATAGAAACCTATGTTACATTTGACCCAGTTCTTATCCGTTCAAAAGTGGAGGATATTCATTCCTCACACATATTCTGAGATATTCATTTCTTACCACGTAAATCCTCAAAGTAGCCTTTAGGGTTGTTTTCAAAATATTTCCTGGCAATATAACCATCTTTTCCAGGAGCCTTCATCATCTTCTCTTCCACACCTTTGCCTTTCGAGCCCGAGCCAAGCCACGATAGTAGACCCACGACTGCTCCAACGGCTCCAGCGTTGCAGCCTGGTGGTGGACTAGTTGCATGATTGAGTATCCGCTCCTAAGCTACTCTGGTATATAATTATGTATTAATGAGAATTGGTACCGTAACCAGACATATAAATCTGATGCGTAAACATTGTGAAACTTTTACCAAAAACATTGTAAAATTGTTGAAAGCACTTGTTCGGTTATTATTATTGAACCAAACGAATGAAAGATCTTCATGGGAATATTGGGAATCGACCTAGACTAAGATAACACACACAAAAATCTCCGGATAACATGAAGAGACACTTTTTTGGGCAAATCGAAGAGACATTTTATTTATTTTTATTGTTTAAAGCACATAAAAGTCATTCTAGCAACCGTATTGCTTCATCAGAAGGCAAGGGTCGAACCCGACTTTACGTTGTACTTAGCTAGGGTACGCCTGTCGTCGAGTTGCTTGCCTGCAAATATCAGCCGCTGCTGATCCACTGGTAGGCCCGACTGAGCACAGATCTTGGCCATGACGTCAGCAATGGTCTCGGTCTCCTGTACTTCTAGGATGTATGTTCTCCCAGTAAGAGTCGATGCAGAAATCCTCATGATTGCCTCCTGATCCGAGTCCGAATCCAGATCAGGACCTAGACGAAGAACCAATTGGCGGGTGGGTCCATGGATCTTGAGGTCGATGGTATCGGAGGTATCGTCAACCTCTAGGTTTATGATCTTTCCATTCACCGTCTTGATAGTAATCTCCATTGCCTCACTCTAGCTCTCTCTTCTTTCTCACTCTTTGGTCTTCGTTTTATGATTGAGTATCCGCTCCTAAGCTACTCTGGTATCAAATGATATACTTATTATTAGATTTGGATACCGTACCTGATGCGTAAACATTGTGAGATTTTTTACCAAAACCATTGTAAAATTACTGAAAGCACTTGTTCGGTTATTATTTTTGAAGCAAGCGAATGAAATATCTACATGAGATTGGGAATCGACCTAGACGGAGATACACACACACAAAAATCTCTGGAAAACATGAAGTAACAATTTATTTATTTTATTGTTAAAAGAACATAGAGAGACATTCTAGCAACCGCAAAGACGCGACATCATGACAAGGGTTGAACCCGACTTTACTTTGTACTGAGCTAGGGTATGCCAGTCGTCGAGTTGCTTGCCTGCAAATATCAGCCTCTGCTGATCCACTAAAGGGCCTCCCTGGGCATGGATCTTGGCCTTGACGTCTGCAATGGTCTCAGTCTCCCGCACTTCTAGGTTGGATGTTTTCCCACCAAGAGTCGATACAAAAATCCGCATGACTGCTTCTTGACCCGAATCCGAATCCAGATCTGGAACTAGACGAAGAACCAATTGACGGGTGGGTCCATGGATCTTGAGATCGATGGTATCGGAGGTATCGTCAACCTCTAGGTTTATGATCTTTCCATTCACCGTCTTGATAGAAATCTCCATTGCCTCACTCTAGCTCTCTCTTCTTTCTGACTCTTTGGTCTTCGTTTTATAACCAATCCATGTTTCAATAAACAAATGATATTAAGGCATTCTTTGTGAGCATTTGTTCTATTATTATTACCAATTTGGGTGAATGTGATACATTGTAATATACTAGGCTTATGCAGCTTTCTTGTCGGTTATTTAGACTTTACACGCATGTTGTGGCCTAAAATAATACTTTTTTACAAAAGAAAGAAATTGTTAGGAATAAAGATGCTTTCTTTTTTTTTTTTATGTTTTCAGTGGATAACGATTCATCAAAGACAAATCTGTTCAGGGTAGCTCGAGGTCTCATACTTATAAATTAATATATCTGATTGACCAAAAGAAATTAATACTCCTAATACAATGTATGGGTACGTAAGTCTTATTTAGAAGGGATATACTCTTTAAATTCGCCTTAAAACTTTACGGTATTAGTTGTCTCATAACCATCGCGTAAAAATTATCAAATTATAACAAAAATCTAACATTTTTATGCCAGTGAAATCGATGCCCTAATCCAACCGGCGATCATCGACTTCACCATGCGTTTTGTGCAAAGCGTGAGACAGGTTTCGTACAAAATCTAAATAAACAAAGTTGAAACTAACCATAGCCGAATTGTCATCATGATTACATAAGACGGCCAACGATTATTAGAGCATTAATAAACACGAGTACAATAGCGGTTCTATACCGATCCATCATATTATACATGATATTCATTCCTCACACATATTCTGAGATATTCATTCCTCACACATATTCAGAGATATTCATTCCTCACACATATTCAGAGATATTTATTTCTTACCACGTAAATCCTTAAAGTAGTCTTTAGGGTTGTTTTCAAAATCTTTCCTGGGAATATAACCATCTTTTCCAGGAGCCTTCATCATCTTCTCTTCCACACCTTTGTCTTTCGAGCCCGAGCCAAGCCACGATAGTAGACCCACGGCTGCTCCAACGGCTCCAGCGATGCCTATGACTGCGGCTGCGGTGTCACAAAATTCGGACTTCTCATCTTCTTTATCCTTTCTCTCACTGCTGTCATCTTCAATAGGTTGGAAATATGATTTAATTACTCTCTTTCTCTTTATGATTTAGAGTTGAAAGGAGGTATTCATGTGATTTATATAGTTGCAATATGCAACTACCAGTCAATATATATCGGGAATCTAAACAACTACGAGTCAATATGCAACTACGAGTCAATTTGCAACTACGAGTCAATTTTAAAGTCTCTATATCACCACTTAATGTAAGTTAAAAATCATGTCTATAGTCAACGAAGATAACTCTAGTGGGAATCTAAACAATTTACAGCATTGTCATTTCCCAAAAGAAATCATTTATCTTTTACAGGTGGTAATATAATGTCTATATCACCACTTAATTGTAAGTTAAAATCATGTCCGTAGTCAACTAAGATTAACTTGTGTGGGAATCTAAACAATTTACCGCATTGTCATTTCCCAACAATAACAATAGATCTTTTACAGGTGGTAATTTAATGTTCAATTAAAGGTTTCTTTTTACTAGTTTTTGAACAGTATTATGGCATTATTTAAACTAGAATGGAATGGATGATATGTTGACACATTAGCGTGAAACCAATCTGCTTCTTTGTTTATCGATCTTACCAAAATATAATTGTGTTTGACATTTTTGTTTTCCTAATTACAATTAACTAGATTTTTAACCCCACGAATTTACAGGTTTTCAACTTAAAATAACAATATAAACTGTTAGAATTAAAATATCATCATATGATTTTTTTATTTAAAAGTCTATATAAACATTAATATAAGCACAAACTTAATATACTAATGAGACACAACGCAAATATTGTAGACAGATTTATTTTCGTGGAAAGCTATAAATCGCTAGATGTCACCGAAAACAAATATTCAGTTAAAAACCTCATAAGATATAGGCTTGATTGGAAGATTATTTTTTAGAGCATTATGTTTTTTCATCAGTCAATCAACTTTTGTACATAAAGCATTTAGGGAAGCATTTAGAAGCTGCTAATCTTCTCAGAATGCTCTTCCCCTCTATGCTCTTAGATGTAGTTTTTTGTAAAACATTTACTATTTAAATATCTAAATTTTTTAAAATAATATATATAATTAATTTATTATGTTAAATAATACAAAAATTATATTTATATTCAATTTTAGATTTTATAATTTTAAAACTAATATTATCAATACATTATTTTTATTTATTTATAATTATAAAAATAAAATTAATAAATAATTATTTTTAAAAAAATACTATGATAAATATTGTAAATATAAATAAATATATAATACATGTAAATAAATATCTTAAATATATTTTTTTCAAATTTTATATATAATTACTCACAGTTCTGTCAATCATTTAAAAAGCTTATATTAATCAGAGCATACAACTTCAGCTGTATATTGCTTATGCTGCTTATAGCACTGTTTTACTATCAGCTATGCTAATTATAGCCAAAGAAAAAGCATTAGACAATCCCACGACTTTTTATAACGAATTCAACTATGTTTTGATTTTTGCGAAATTATCTATTTCAGGAATTTTGATGTTAACAATTAACTTAATGACACATATAACTAAATGTCAATTTGGACATAGAATATATCATTACTGAACAGCACTCAATGTGAACTTACATATACATAATATCTATAGAGTGCCATTACGATTTGGCCAAGTCTGTTATTATCTCATCTCACCTACCACATTATAAGATCAAATAAATTTAAACATTAAAGAAAATTTAATAATTTTTTAATTAAAAAATGCTCTTTCATTTAAACATTAAAGAAAATATAAATGATTTTAATTTATATTTGTGCATATATTTTCTGAAAGTTACTCTTTTTCTTAATTCGATCATATTTTTCTGCCACTGTTTTTACTTTTTACTAATTTTTTTTTTGAAGATATAGATCATTCCTTAAGCAAATCGAAACTTACTTCTTTTAGATACAAAACCAATCGCAAGCCAAAGAAAGCTGAGAATTAAAGAGACAAAGACTACCATCTAGACTTGAAACTTTCAAGTTTTGCACATTCTAGCAGCTGCAAAGATGCGACATCAGGACAAGGGTCGAATCCGACTTTACTTTGTACTGAGCTAGGGTATACAAGTTGTCGATAAGATGCTGGCCTTCAAACATCAGCGTCTGCTGATCCACTGGAGGACCACCCTGAGCATGGATCTTGGCCTTGACGTCTGCAATAGTCTCGGTCTCCTTCACTTCTAGTTGAATGGTTTTCGCTTACGAGCCGCTACAAAAATCCTCATGATTGCCTCCTCATCCGAGTCCGAATCCAGATCCGGGCCTAGACGAAGAACCAACTGACGGGGGGTCCATGGATCTTGAGGTCGATGGTATCGGAGATACCGTCAACCTCTAGGTTTATGATCTTTCCTTTCACCGTCTTGATAGAAATCTCCATTGCATCACTCGAGTTATCTCTTCTTTCTGACTCTTTGCGCTTCATTTTATAGCCAATCTTTTGATAAATAAATGATATTAACGCATTCTTTCTCTTTTCCTTTTTGAATTTTTGAGTTTTTTTTTTTGACAACAAAAGGTTGAATTTTTGAGTTGAAAGGACGGATTCATGTGGTTTATTATATAGTTGCCATATGCAACACGAGTCAATATATGTCGGGTTTCAAGGGAAGATCATTAAAGTCTCTATATGACCACTTAATGTAGGTTAAACATTACTACGTCTATAGACATTACTACGTCTATAGGTGTTGATTGGTTCACCCGGTATCACCCGCAAACGCAAACGCAGCGGGTGATAGCGGTTGGCGGCGGTTAGTAACAATCATAAAAATCGCTTTGTACCGCTTCAAACTGCTTTATACCGCTAAAATCCAAAAGATGCTTTCAGCAAGCGTTTGCGGTTGCGGGCGGTTGCGGGTGGTTCCAGAAAATTTTTTTTTTCAAAATATAAAATAAATTATCTTAAAAATTAATAAAAAAATAAGAAAAATGATAAAAATTGGAAAAAGTTAAGAAATTTTTTATTTTCTCGTATCACTAATTTTATATTAAATTCTTATTCTTAATATATATCATTTATCAACTAAATTTCATATATGTAACTATATATATTTTATTAAAAAATTCAAACCTTTTAAAACTTTATATTTTATTTCATTTGATAATGTATAATATATACATATTAGTTAAATATATATATCTGTCTATGCAATTATTTTTTTATACAAAAATTGTTTTAGACTCTAAAAATATTTATTTAACTATTTATTATATGATTTAGTTTTTGTCTTTAAATATTAAGTTTACTATTTTTATATATAATTTCTGGTTTTATTAAATGATATATTTTATGTATTTTTTATTTTAATATCAAACCGCTATTATAGCCGCTGTCAACCAGTCAAAAATGTCCCGCAAACGCAACAGTTTTCAACCGCTACACCAGTCGTACAAAACGCTCATTAACGCTAATAACTGTAATCGCCCGCTTCCGCAAACTCCTGCAACCGCAGTCGCAACTGCTGCGGGTAAACCAGTCGAGCCCATAGTCGACTAAGATAACTTCAGTGGGAATCTAACAATTTAAAGCATTGTTTTTCCAAAAAAAAAAGAAAAATTATCTTTTACAGGTGGTAGGTAATATACTATTCAATTAAAGGTTTTTGTGTTGCTCTTGTACTAGTCTAATTTGAACAGGAATAAAAAATTATGCCATTAGATAAACTAGAATTGATGATATGTTGAACATTGACGTGAACCAATATATATTAAGCTTCTTGTTTATCTAACTTACCAAATATATTTGTATTTGACATTTTTGTTTGCCTAATTACAATTAACTAGATTTTAGTATAACCCCAAAAATTGTACGGGTTTTCAATGTAAAATAACAACATAAACTGTTCAATTTAATAGGGTTTTCTGCCAAAAAAAAAAATTCCAACTTAACCCTTTATTTATAGAATATACAGATCAAACCAAGTCAAACCTTCAAATTGCAGCTAATCGATAATGTAAGTATAAATTTTGTAATTTTTATAAAAGTGTGTGTAACTTTAATTAACTCGTTTTAATTTTCTGTTAAAACATACTAACGTAAAAAACTAACTCCAACTTTTAACCTTACTCGTCTACCATGTCTATATATATACACACTAGTACATTATCAACTATGTTAGCGCACTTTTTTTTAAAACATAAACAAAGTCTACCAATTTATTCACAACTTCTTCACTATCACTTCGCTGGAGGAGAGTCTCATAACATAGAAAAAAGGGACTACTTACCCAAAAAAACAAAAGCCACAGACTAGTCTACTTAGATATAGATCGGGCCATATTAAATTGATTGAGATTCAGACGAAATTGATTAAGTGCATCATTTGATCATTAATATATCTCTTCTGCATCATCATCTCAGCGATGACGAAGATCAAGGTTGTACATATTATCCCAATTCGGATCATCAACCTCTAAATATGACTTATATATGCAGTTATCTTCCGCATTCAAATAATTACATATTTTGGATCTGCATCATCTTCAAAACACCTCCTCCACTACTACCAAGATGGGAAAGGTCGAAATTTCTTGAACCTTTTCGATTACACTCCATTGAATGTTGACAAGTTTTGGTCAATATACTATTATATATGTTTATATAATTCTTTTCTCTTTGGCAACTATTTTTTATATATATAATATATATATTTATTAAAGTTAAGTGACAAGAACGATTATGATACTAGGCTAAAGCCACTTTCTTGTCTATTGTTTAGACCGCAGTGGTATCTTCTCGTTTAAGATAGGTTTTATAGAAAAAAAATGTTAAGAATAAATAGACTTTCGTGTTTATGTTAGGAATACTAAAGTAACTTTGAATCATTGAATACAAATATACAATTATCCGTCTCTCTACCAGTAAGGAGTACATTGGAACTATCTCACACTTAATTAATTAGAAAGAAGTATCGCTTTTCTGCATACTTCTTTCATTATCCAACCATTCTCATTATTATCCATCTACCACACATTAGAAATAAACTTGAGGCTAGCTTATGGTGGACTAGTTGCATGATTGAGTATCCGCTCCTAAGCTACTCTGGTATCTAATTATGTACTTATGAGAATTAGATACCGTACCAGACATATAAATCTGATGCGTAAACATTGTGAAACCTTTACCAAAAACATTGTTAAATTATTGAAAGCACTTGTTCGGTTATTATTATTGAACCAAACGAATGAAAGATCTTCATGGGATTGGGAATCGACCTAGACTAAGATACACACACACAAAAATCTCCGGATAACATGAAGAGACACTTTTTTGGGAAAATCGAAGAGACATTTTATTCTTTTATTGTTTAAAGAACATAAAAGTCATTCTAGCAACCGCATTGCTTCATCATAAGGCCAAGGGTCGAACCCGCCTTTACGTTGTACTTAGCTAGGGTACGCCTGTCGTCGAGTTGCTTGCCTGCAAATATCAGCCGCTGCTGATCCAATGGTAGGCCCGACTGAGCACAGATCTTGGCCTTGACGTCAGCAATGGTCTCGGTCTCCTGTACTTCTAGGATGTATGTTCTCCCAGTAAGAGTCGATGCAGAAATCCTCATGATTGCCTCCTGATCCGAGTCCGAATCCAGGTCAGGACCTAGACCAAGAACCAATTGGCGGGTGGGTCCATGGATCTTGAGGTCGATGGTATCGGAGGTATCGTCAACCTCTAGGTTTATAATCTTTCCATTCACCGTCTTGATAGAAATCTCCATTGCAACACTCGAGTTATCTCTTCTTTCCGACTCTTTGGTCTTCGTTTTTAACCAATCCATGCATGTTTAATAAACAAATGATATTAAGGCTTCTTTGTAAGCATTTGTTCTATTATTATTTTCAATTTGGTTGAATGTGATACATTGTAGTACTATGTTAGGCTTATGCAGCTTTCTTGTCGGTTGTTTAGACTTTACACGCATGTTGTAGCTTAAGATTGCTTTTCCAAAAGAAAGAAACTGTTAAGAATAAAGATGCTTTTTTTTTTAAGTTTTCAGTGGATAACGATTCGTCAAAGACAAATTTGTCAGGCTAGCTCGAAGTCCCATACTTCTAAATTAATATATCTGATTGACCAAAAGAAATTAATACTCCTATACATGTATGGGTAAGTAAGTAAGTACTTATTTAGAAGGGATTTACTCTTTAAATTAATTCGCGTTAAAACTTTACGGTATATATTATCAAATTATCATAACATCACGTAAAAATTATCAAACTTTACGGTCTCATAACCATCACGTAAAAATTATCAAATTAAAATAAAAATATACTAACATTTTTATGCCAGTGAAAATAGATTATCCAACGGACGCATCGAGTTCACCGTCTTCCACATCTCAGCTTGATAGGTTATTTAAACTTGAAAATGCGTTTTGTGCAAGGCGTGAGACAGGTTTCGTACAAAATCTAAAGAAACAAAGTTGAAACTTACCAATATCTATTGAAAGGTTAACCGAATTGTCATCATGATTAGAGAACACGGCCAACGATTACTAGAACATCATACCAGCTGCAGCCGATGATTATTAGAGCATTAATTAAACCACGAGTAAAATTAGGTAGCGGTTTTATACTGATCTATCATAACGCGGTACACAACACATGACATATCCATCACATGCAATCTATTATTATTTCTTCTCTAAACAATAGTATAAAGCATTGTTATTTCCCAAGAAAAAATTGATCTCTTATACGTGGTAATCTATGCAATCTATTATTTTTTTTATTTTTTTGCGTCTTATAGACTTATATAGTCTTTTGAACAAGACTATGACATTTATTATCGAAGCACACGTCAGAAATAACATTGAGGTTAACTTATGGTGGACTAGTGCATGATTGAGTATCCGCTCTCCTAAGCTACTCTGATAGTATCTAATTATATACATGTTTGGTCTTCGTTTTATAACCAATCCATGTTTCAATAAACAAATGATATTAAGGCATTCTTTGTGAGCATTTGTTCTATTATTATTTTCAATTTGGGTGAATGTGATACATTGTACTATGTTAGGCTTATGCAGCTTTCTTGTCGGTTGTTTAGACTTACACGCATGTTGTAGCTTAAGATATGCTTTTTCCAAAAGAAAGAAATTGTTAGGAATAGATGTTTTTTTTTTTATGTTTTCAGTGGATAACGATTCATCAATTAATATCTGATTGACCGAAAGAAATTAATATTCCTAATACAATGTATGGGTACGTAAGTCTTATTTAGAAGGGATATACTCTTTAAATTCGCCTTAAAACTTTACGGTATTAGTTGTCTCATAACCATCACGTAAAAATTATCAAATTGAAATAAAAAATCTAACATTTTTATGCCAGTGAAATAGATGCCCTTATCCAACCGACGATCATCGAGTTCACCGTCTTCCACATCTCAGCTTGATACGTTATTTAAACTTGAAAATGCGCTTTGTGCAAAGCGTAAAACAGGTTTCATAAAATCTAGAAACAAAGTTGAAACTTACCATAACCGAATTGTCATAATTAATGATTACATAAGACGGCCAACGATTATTAGAACATCATATCAGCTGCGCAGCCGATGATTATTAGAGCATTAATAAACAAGATTACAATAGCGGTTTTATACCGATCCATATATTATTATCATAACATGGTACACATGACATATCCATCACATGCAACCTATCTTATTCAGTCATATTAAAAAAGTGGAGGATCATCATTCCTCACACATATTCAGAGATATTCATTTCTTACCTCGTAAATCCTTAAAGTAGTCTTTAGGGTTGTTTTCAAAATCATTCCTGGGAATATAACCATCTTTTCCAGGAGCCTTCATCATCTTCTCTTCCACACCTTTGTCTTTCGAGCCCGAGCCAAGCCACGATAGTAGACCCACGACTGCTCCAACGGCTCCAGCGATGCCTATGATGCGGCTGCGGTGTCACCAAATTCGGACTTCTCATCTTCTTTATCCTTTCTCTCATTGCTGTTCATCTTGAAAAGGTTTAAAATATGATTTAATGAATTTCTCTTTCTATTTTCGTTTTAGAGTTGAAACGAGGGATTCATGTGATTTATATAGTTGCAATAATCGAGCCGGCCTTGGACCAAGCCTAAGAAACATGGGCTTCCAGCCTACAGATTTATCAAAAAGATTCAGCTACATGTTTCCAAAATATGCTTTAGTGCAGTGGTTTTTTTTGTCTTTGCTAAAACAGTTTTGGCTGGCCCAACCCTAGGTTCGATGGTCTTTACGTTCTTTTTTTTTTCATTATATATAAAACCAGCCTTCTTTTTTATTTTTGCTTGCAGCTTTCAAAAAGTCAGGACCGGCTGCAATATGCGAGTACGAGTCAATGGCCTTGTTCGTTTCGTAAGTTGGATGAGATTTCTAAACGCGGCGTTTGAGTGCAGTAATTAGACGCAGTAGCCAGACACTGTTTGTTTGCGATTTTGGTTCATGCGTTCAAAATTGTATTTGTATGTTGACGCGTTTGGTATCAAATGACAAAATTATCTTTGTTTTTTCTTTGGTATAAACAAACATAAACAAAATAAATATTAAACCATTCCATAAAAACGGAGATTTTGCGGTTTAAAAAAAAAAAATAGAGATTTGCGGTTTGGTAGAAAACGAGTTTTTGCGGTTTTGGCGGGAAACGAGGTTTTGTGGTTTTGGCGGGAAACGAGGTTTTGCGGTTTTGACGGGAAAACGAGGTTTTGCTGTTTTGGCGGGAAAACGAGATTTTGCGGTTTTGGCGGGAAAACGAGATTTGCGGTTTTGGCGGGAAAACGAGATATTGCGGTTTTGACAGGAAAATGAGATTTTGTGGTTTCGGTGGGAAAACGAGATTTGGCGGTTTCGGCTATGCGTTTCCCGCCATAAACATCTACTTTAAGATGTTTTTTTTTTTTTGAAGATTATGTTACCTTGCCAGCGATGTTGTTGGATAGCCAGTCCAGACCTTCGTACAGTCCTTCACCTGAAGTTGCGCATGTGCTCTGGATGTACCTGTAGATTGCAAAGAAAAAAGACACAGATTTAGAACAAATGATTGGTTTTTGACTGTCAGAGACTTGTTAGGAAATGTTTATTTACCAGTGACGCTGACGCAGGGAGTGAAGGCCAAGCTTATCTGTGATTTCAGCTGCATTCATCGCATTTGGAAGATCTTGTTTGTTGGCAAACACAAGCAACACAGCATCACGCAGCTCGTCCTGCAAAAATATAGTTGATTAGTATATGACTTTCGGAATGGATATGATGAAGAAATCATTCTAAGGAAATTGATAGCAATCGATACGAACCTCATTCAGCATCCTGTGCAGTTCATCTCTAGCCTCAACAACTCTGTCTCTGTCGTTGCTGTCCACGACAAAGATAAGTCCTTGAGTGTTCTGGAAGTAGTGCCTCCACAAGGGACGGATCTGAAAACAAGCCAAAAAAGTTAGTTTACTCGGTTAAAAGTTCTCCAACATTAGCAGAGAGATTTGCTTTCTACAGCTATGGAAGATACAAAATCAGATAAGAATCATTAGGTTGTTTGTGATGCTGCTGAAAGAACTGAAATATCATACCTTGTCCTGACCCCCGACATCCCACACAGTGAAACTGATGTTCTTGTACTCCACAGTTTCCACATTGAAACCTGTCAGATAGACATTGGATTATGATTCCTCTCTGAGTTCTGAATATTCATCACAATTAGAAACAAAAATTATAAACGAAAAGCTTACCAATAGTGGGGATGGTGGTGACAATCTCTCCGAGCTTGAGCTTGTACAAAATGGTTGTCTTACCGCAGCATCAAGACCAACCATCAGAATTCTCATCTCCTTCTTGGCAAAAAGCCTGCTAAAAAGCTTGGCGAAACTCAACCCCATCTGCTTTACTGCACAAAACCACAACGACGTAGAAAAGAGTATTAAAACCTCAGCATCCACATTCAACAATTCTCCTTCCTGACATAAGAACCTAAATTGTATAGTATATCCTCTAAGAACCTTGATCAACACCGAAATGGTAAATCTAATCTTAACGAGATCAAGCAGATCCAAGCACATGACCTCTCTTAACGGATCGGATCGTCAACAGCTCAGAAGTTATCAGAAACGATTACGATGAGAAGAACTGAGAAATTTTTAACAGATCCACACTGTCTTAGAGGCTATATCGTATAAGATCATGTATATTATATAATCGCATTATTAATAGATGAGATCATCAACCTCAACGGAATCAATCGTAACAATTCCCAAACCAAAATATTCACAATGTACCCGCCGTGCGAAACGAATCACATACAGATCTGCCCAAACCAAAATATCCTACAGAATTGAGAATGCAAAAGCAGCACAGATCCAGATCAGAAAAGCGTACCTCTGAAGAAAGTAACCGAGAGATCTGCGAGAGAAAAAGAGAAAGAGACCGCGAAGAAACGGAGAGCGAAAGATTGAAGAAAAAAATTTGAAAGAGTAAGAGAGAGAAGAGAGAAGCTTAAGAGAAACGCTAAATGCGCGACGACGATGAAAAAGGATTAGTTGGAAATAAAATTTTTATAAGGGGAAAAGGGTACCGGCTTGTACGTCGCTTTTCACGCCAAATTACGAAAAAAAACAACACTTGATTTACGAAAGTACCCCTTTGAATCTTCCATGACCGAGTGCAGGTGTTCGTCTTCGTCAGGGGCTCATGCAGTCTAGCCAATCAATAGTTGACACGCGAGCAGTAGCTTTTTCCTTAGGTGCTACTTCATCTCAACAAACGAAAACGTTTGTTCGGGGATGCCTCTGGCCAATAGGAAGCTGACATGTCATTATCAGTGTTTTTTCATGGGTTTTTAATTTTTGTGGTTGATGTAAATTGTATTTCTTGAAACTTTTCAGGTGTGATTAAACTGATCATAGATTAGTTAAATATATGAATTTTATAATGATTAAACTAATACTAACATCATTAATTAATTTACATCTAGTATACATTTTGGCTCCTTTGATTTGGTTATACTAAGATTTGTTTTAATTATATAACCAATCAATTTATATATAAAAAAATTCGATGCGGTTTAACATTTCAGTTTGACTTGTAAAATTCTAGAAGAGGAAGAGGACAAAAATCATCTACTATAGTCTATAACGGAACAAAGTTGAAGAAATGCTTCAAAGTTCAGACTACCAAGTAAACACCTCTTTTGAATATGGATAGATTCTTTACCGTATACACTACATACCAGAATGCTTGTCAATCTCATCGTATATGCTTGCTTCATTTACAAGATTTACATATCAGTTGCTAAGATGAATGTGTACGAACTATATTACACGTACTCTGAAGATGTAGTGTTGAGTGAGTTTTATAAGGAGCCAGAGCCGAGAAGCTGGTAAGGCAAAGCTGAGTAAGGGCTTGTTACAGGTGATACCACAGGTTTTGTTAGAAAGTATAAATATGTTGTGGTGATCATAAACAATGCTGTTGGATACATCAGGAGATGTATCAGAACAGAGTGTTGAGTGCTTATGCATCAGAAGATGTATCAGACGACACATCAGTACTTGACGTTGAGCAGGAGCGAACGTGGTAAGTATCCTACTGATCTTGAAGACTGTTGTTGGTGCAATCAGAAGCTGTACCAGACAGAGTGTTGGAGTATGATTCATGTATCAAGTGATTAATCAAGAGGCAGGGACTTGGCGTGGCACAGAAGCTTATGTAGACATTAGCTTGCTGAGCTGGACAAAGTGGATCTTGGAGAAGAAACTCGTATCATCACATATGGGAAAATATTAGATGATATGAGAAAAAGAAAAATAGGAATATTGAAGATATTTCCTATTGGTGAAACTTCCTGTTTTTTAGGAAGCATGACCACGTGAGTTTGCAAGCCTTGTAAGGTAAGAAAATTGCGTGGGCCTAATGAAGCTTAGGGTTTTGACTCTTTGCTACAAATACCAAGAGGCCGTCATGTGAAAACTACACACGCCTAGGGTATTCTCGAGAGATGCACACTTGTGTGTGGCGTCGTCCCACCGTACGAGATTCGTAGATCTCTTGGTGGTTATCATCTATGGATTACAATCACATCGAGAAGATGGTGTTGTATTGGTTGTAGCCGAGCGGTAGACTTTGTAGAGGTACCGTTTCCATAGTTAGTTCATCTAGAAAAGAATGGTAGGCATTGTAGTGTTGGATATCATATGCATTGTATGTGCGATCTTGTTCTAGTGGATGTGTTCTGGACTAGGTCCCGGGGATGTAGAGAAACCGAACCTCGTTAACAAAGTCTACGTGTTTTTACTTTACGCACAAGACATGCTTGATATGTTCTCATTGTCGATCGATCGTAACTAGGTCCACAAATATGCACTTTCATACTCAACAACCCTCACTATAACGACCATCAAAATCCGATCGACTTAAAGCTCCTCGTGAGCATTTTCAGTTTTGTCTCTGACCATGTTAGTTCCTGCCAAAACAAGAGTTTGGACTCATGTGAATCCAGACAAGAAGAATGAACCACTTCGTATTAAACTCTTGTCATCATGCAAATTCAGACAACTCGCAGAAGAATGAACCACTCCGTAATAAATCCAAACCCTTTTGCTGGATTACAATATGCTTCTATTTTTCATCTTTGCCTTCCAAATTGACACTGTTGAAGCCGATATGTAATGTGGTTGAGAGAAATTGTTTCATTGCACGCTTATTTGAATGTTTTTGTACTTTTTGTCCTTCCAATTATGTTCTTGTACATTATTTCGATTATGTAAACATCCGAGGTCTGCAAAAAGAAAAATTAGTTTTATTCCTTCTTGAAGTTTCTGGAGCCATCTTAACTCAATGGTTTTATAAAGAAGAAACCATAGTAGAATTGATCTGTTCATGATAATTCAATAGATTATTTACTAGTTATCAATTGAGAAAGCACTCATTGGGGTTCTTGAAACCTGTAGAAGCTTTTAATTCACAAGTCAAATTGTTTTGCTACTTTATAAAAAAAATTATTTTTCCAAGCCACGCTATTAAACTTGTCTTAGCTTAATCTCATATATAATTTTCTAATACTTCATTTCCTTACCTATGTTTCATAGCAGTAATCAAACACATGTGCACTTGCAGTCTTGCAATAACATTTGGAAACTTATTTATTATTATTACTTGCAAGCCTCATTCGGCCTCCACCACACCTGAAGTACAAAAATTGCACAAGCATGCATTTTCAGAACATATGGTTCATTATCAATTTCAAAATACAACACCACTAATTAAAAATCTTATGTTTTGAGTGATTATCAAGATAATATCATGTATTTCAATAAACAGACTTTTTACTTTTGTAATTTCTCAACTACACATATTACTCGTCAAATCTCAGCTTGCGAATCGAGGATTAACATTTCGAATGTTTACTGTCTTGGTATTCTGCAAGATGAAACAATGGTCAATTTTCTCTCCTACATTGGAACTACAAGGCCAGAGTCCAAAATAGAGTTATGTTCTACTAAAGCACTGAAAACTTTGCTTTTGTCAATCGAACTGGTGTTAGACTGACAATGATTTTCTTTCTTTGCAAATTATTAATTGCATCCGTAACAATAACTATAAAGGAAAATTTGCACACACACAAAATCTTATAGCACACAAAATCTTATAGTAGTTTCACTTTCCACTAGACAAAATTTGAGATGTAAAATAAATTAAACATATTTTAATATAACATATAAAAATTCAACATATTTTTAACTAAACAAATAAAAAGTTATAGAAATCAACAGAGTAAATCGTATATATATAAGAAAAAATGGTAAAACAATATTGTTATATATGACTTAGTTTAAAAAAAAAATTCTATCGTTTCTTAAAACAACTTTTTATTGAATATGTGACATCACTTCCAAATTTTATTAAGTCTTTATTTGTTAAATTCGAAAACATTCATTACTGTAACTAGGATGATCTCACGCATGGTTTGATTATGAACTTCATTAAAATACTCCTTTCCATGGCTAACATCTACACAATGAAATGGGGAATGATGCCAGATGCTCTATAATATATTATAATTTTGGGTGCCTTATTTGAATATGCAAAACAAAATCGTTTAATTAAGTGGTAAAAAGACTGTGTTTTAATTTCCAATATCTATTTAACATTGCTAGCTTCTAGAAAAAATATTATCTGCTCGCTAGGAAATGTCAAGATTCTTAAGTACTAAGTTAGTACTCAAGTTTTCTCATCGCTCTTTGATGACCCCATGAAAAATATATTGTTTTTGAGCCGACGTTGTTTATATAAAAATGAGAAAGAGACGAGACCTTAGCACGAATGAGAAGGAAACAGACAATGAGACAACTAGCTCTTCTCATTTTATAAGATAAACAAAGAATGAGACTTAGTATACTTCATCTCCAAGCTCTCAAGCTCATCGTGACTTCCATTTTTATAGTTCTTTAATCATTTCTCCTAAAGTCACCGCTTCGTGACTTCCTCTAATTTCAGGTTCAATCGGTAACTATCAGCCAAGCTATGGTTTAAATTTGTAAAATGAATAACTATCACAACTCTTTCTAAGCAAAGAAGTTTGTACAACATTCATTTTAGATTGTTACGATAAAAAATAATATAGTTCCACGATATTAATTTACAAGGTGTAACGGTACAGAAATGTAGTTGTAAAGTCTACCTATTTTTTTGCATTTTTTGTAAGAGAGAAAAAAAAAATTGGTACAAAAGGAAAGAAATTTAAATGAAAAGTTTTATTTTGAAAGCGAATCTATTTTACTTCCGAGAAGATGTGGTAAGTTGCAAAGTAAAGAAAATTAAGGTATAATAATAAATGGGGAAGAATAGATTAATTTTTGTTTTGTTTATTATTTTACTTTTCAACCAAAGACATGTCCGTACTTAGATTTCCACGGCAAAGACTAGTTTCGTTGCCGGTTTGAGGAAGTTGATTCTCATTCTCGCGCGCTCTCTATCTCCTCCCTCTATTTCTCCGGTCTCTCCCGCCTCCGGCGAAGATAACTGGGAGACTTGCATTTGCAAGAGCACGAAAAGCCGTTTACCATCTGAAACAGTGAAGCTTTTGTCCCTTTGGTTTTTTTTTTTCTGAGCAAGGTAACATAATCTTCAAAAAAAAAAAAAACAATCTCCTAGAGAAGTCTCCTAGAGAAGTCTCCTAGAGAAGTCTCCTAGAGAACATTCACACATATTCCTCACACATATTCAGAGATATTTATTTCTTACCACGTAAATCCTTAAAGTAGTCTTTAGGGTTGTTTTCAAAATCTTTCCTGGGAATATAACCATCTTTTCCAGGAGCCTTCATCATCTTCTCTTCCACACCTTTGTCTTTCGAGCCCGAGCCAAGCCACGATAGTAGACCCACGGCTGCTCCAACGGCTCCAGCGATGCCTATGACTGCGGCTGCGGTGTCACAAAATTCGGACTTCTCATCTTCTTTATCCTTTCTCTCACTGCTGTTCATCTTCAATAGGTTTGAAATATGATTTAATTACTCTCTTTCTCTTTATGATTTAGAGTTGAAAGGAGGTATTCATGTGATTTATATAGTTGCAATATGCAACTACCAGTCAATATATATCGGGAATCTAAACAACTACGAGTCAATATGCAACTACGAGTCAATTTGCAACTACGAGTCAATTTTAAAGTCTCTATATCACCACTTAATGTAAGTTAAAAATCATGTCTATAGTCAACGAAGATAACTCTAGTGGGAATCTAAACAATTTACAGCATTGTCATTTCCCAAAAGAAATCATTTATCTTTTACAGGTGGTAATATAATGTCTATATCACCACTTAATTGTAAGTTAAAATCATGTCCGTAGTCAACTAAGATTAACTTGTGTGGGAATCTAAACAATTTACCGCATTGTCATTTCCCAACAATAACAATAGATCTTTTACAGGTGGTAATTTAATGTTCAATTAAAGGTTTCTTTTTTACTAGTTTTTTGAACAGTATTATGGCATTATTTAAACTAGAATGGATGATATGTTGACAACATTAGCGTGAAACCAATCTGCTTCTTTGTTTATCGATCTTACCAAAATATAATTGTGTTTGACATTTTTGTTTTCCTAATTACAATTAACTAGATTTTTAACCCCACGAATTTTACAGGTTTTCAACTTAAAATAACAATATAAACTGTTAGAATTAAAATATCATCATATGATTTTTTTTATTTAAAAGTCTATATAAACATTAATATAAGCACAAACTTAATATACCTAATGAGACACAACGCAAATATTGTAGACAGATTTATTTTCGTGGAAAGCTATAAATCGCTAGATGTCACCGAAAACAAATATTCAGTTAAAAACCTCATAAGATATAGGCTTGATTGGAAGATTATTTTTTAGAGCATTATGTTTTTTCATCAGTCAATCAACTTTTGTACATAAAGCATTTAGGGAAGCATTTAGAAGCTGCTAATCTTCTCAGAATGCTCTTCCCCTCTATGCTCTTAGATGTAGTTTTTTGTAAAACATTTACTATTTAAATATCTAAATTTTTTAAAATAATTATATATAATTAATTTATTATGTTAAATAATACAAAAAATTATATTTATATTCAATTTTAGATTTTATAATTTTAAAACTAATATTATCAATACATTATTTTTATTATATTTATAATTATAAAAATAAAATTAATAAATAATTATTTTTAAAAAAATACTATGATAAATATATTGTAAATATAAATAAATATATAATACATGTAAATAAATATCTTAAATATATTTTTTTTTCAAATTTTATATATAATTACTCACAGTTCTGTCAATCATTTAAAAAACTTATATTAATCAGAGCATACAACTTCAGCTGTATATTGCTTATGCTGCTTATAGCACTGTTTTACTATCAGCTATGCTAATTATAGCCAAAGAAAAAGCATTAGACAATCCCACGACTTTTTATAACGAATTCAACTATGTTTTGATTTTTGCGAAATTATCTATTTCAGGAATTTTGATGTTAACAATTAACTTAATGACACATATAACTAAATGTCAATTTGGACATAGAATATATCATTACTGAACAGCACTCAATGTGAACTTACATATACATAATATCTATAGAGTGCCATTACGATTTGGCCAAGTCTGTTATTATCTCATCTCACCTACCACATTATAAGATCAAATAAATTTAAACATTAAAGAAAATTTAATAATTTTTTAATTAAAAAAATGCTCTTTCATTTTAAACATTAAAGAAAATATAAATGATTTTAATTTATATTTGTGCATATATTTTTCTGAAAGTTACTCTTTTTCTTAATTCGATCATATTTTTCTGCCACTGTTTTTACTTTTTACTAATTTTTTTTTTGAAGATATAGATCATTCCTTAAGCAAATCGAAACTTACTTCTTTTAGATACAAAAACAATCGCAAGCCAAAGAAAGCTGAGAATTAAAGAGACAAAGACTACCATCTAGACTTGAAACTTTCAAGTTTTGCACATTCTAGCAGCTGCAAAGATGCGACATCAGGACAAGGGTCGAATCCGACTTTACTTTGTACTGAGCTAGGGTATACAAGTTGTCGATAAGATGCTGGCCTTCAAACATCAGCGTCTGCTGATCCACTGGAGGACCACCCTGAGCATGGATCTTGGCCTTGACGTCTGCAATAGTCTCGGTCTCCTTCACTTCTAGGTTGAATGGTTTTCGCTTACGAGCCGCTACAAAAATCCTCATGATTGCCTCCTCATCCGAGTCCGAATCCAGATCCGGGCCTAGACGAAGAACCAACTGACGGGTGGGTCCATGGATCTTGAGGTCGATGGTATCGGAGATACCGTCAACCTCTAGGTTTATGATCTTTCCTTTCACCGTCTTGATAGAAATCTCCATTGCATCACTCGAGTTATCTCTTCTTTCTGACTCTTTGCGCTTCATTTTATAGCCAATCTTTTGATAAATAAATGATATTAACGCATTCTTTCTCTTTTCCTTTTTGAATTTTTGAGTTTTTTTTTTTGACAACAAAAGGTTGAATTTTTGAGTTGAAAGGACGGATTCATGTGGTTTATTTATATAGTTGCCATATGCAACTACGAGTCAATATATGTCGGGTTTCAAGGGAAGATCATTAAAGTCTCTATATGACCACTTAATGTAGGTTAAACATTACTACGTCTATAGGTGTTGATTGGTTCACCCGGTATCACCCGCAAACGCAAACGCAGCGGGTGATAGCGGTTGGCGGCGGTTAGTAACAATCATAAAAATCGCTTTGTACCGCTTCAAACTGCTTTATACCGCTAAAATCCAAAAGATGCTTTCAGCAAGCGTTTGCGGTTGCGGGCGGTTGCGGGTGGTTCCAGAAAATTTTTTTTTTCAAAATATAAAATAAATTATCTTAAAAATTAATAAAAAAATAAGAAAAATGATAAAAATTGGAAAAAGTTAAGAAATTTTTTTATTTTCTCGTATCACTAATTTTTATATTAAATTCTTATTCTTAATATATATATCATTTATCAACTAAATTTCATATATGTAACTATATATATTTTATTAAAAAATTCAAACCTTTTAAAACTTTATATTTTATTTTCATTTGATAATGTATAATATATACATATTAGTTAAATATATATATCTGTCTATGCAATTATTTTTTTATACAAAAAATTGTTTTAGACTCTTAAAAATATTTATTTAACTATTTATTATATGATTTAGTTTTTGGTCTTTAAATATTAAGTTTACATATTTTTATATATAATTTCTGGTTTTTATATAAATGATATATTTTATGTATTTTATTATTTTAATATCAAACCGCTATTATAGCCGCTGTCAACCAGTCAAAAATGTCCCGCAAACGCAACAGTTTTCAACCGCTACACCAGTCGTACAAAACGCTCATTAACGCTAATAACTGTAATCGCCCGCTTCCGCAAACTCCTGCAACCGCAGTCGCAACTGCTGCGGGTAAACCAGTCGAGCCCATAGTCGACTAAGATAACTTCAGTGGGAATCTAAACAATTTAAAGCATTGTTTTTTCCAAAAAAAAAAGAAAAATTATCTTTTACAGGTGGTAGGTAATATACTATTCAATTAAAGGTTTTTTGTGTTGCTCTTGTACTAGTCTAATTTGAACAGGAATAAAAAATTATGCCATTAGATAAACTAGAATTGATGATATGTTGAACATTGACGTGAACCAATATACTATTAAGCTTCTTTGTTTATCTAACTTACCAAATATATTTGTATTTGACATTTTTGTTTGCCTAATTACAATTAACTAGATTTTAGTATAACCCCAAAAATTGTACGGGTTTTCAATGTAAAATAACAACATAAACTGTTCAATTTAAATAGGGTTTTCTGCCAAAAAAAAAAAATTCCAACTTAACCCTTTATTTATAGAATATACAGATCAAACCAAGTCAAACCTTCAAATTGCAGCTAATCGATAATGTAAGTATAAATTTTGTAATTTTTATAAAAGTGTGTGTAACTTTAATTAACTCGTTTTAATTTTCTGTTAAAACATACTAACGTAAAAAACTAACTCCAACTTTTAACCTTACTCGTCTACCATGTCTATATATATACACACTAGTACATTATCAACTATGTTAGCGCACTTTTTTTTAAAACATAAACAAAGTCTACCAATTTATTCACAACTTCTTCACTATCACTTCGCTGGAGGAGAGTCTCATAACATAGAAAAAAGGGACTACTTACCCAAAAAAACAAAAGCCACAGACTAGTCTACTTAGATTATAGATCGGGCCATATTAAATTTGATTTAGATTCAGACGAAATTGATTAAGTGCATCATTCTGATCATTAATATATCTCTTCTGCATCATCATCTCAGCGATGACGAAGATCAAGGTTGTACATATTATCCCAATTCGGATCATCAACCTCTAAATATGACTTATATATGCAGTTATCTTCCGCATTCAAATAATTACATATTTTGGATCTGCATCATCTTCAAAACCACCTCCTCCACTACTACCAAGATGGGAAAGGTCGAAATTTCTTGAACCTTTTCGATTACACTCCATTGAATGTTGACAAGTTTTGGTCAATATACTATTATATATGTTTATATATATTCTTTTCTCTTTGGCAACTATATTTTTATATATATATATATATATATTTATTAAAGTTAAGTGACAAGAACGATTATGATACTAGGCTAAAGCCACTTTCTTGTCTATTGTTTAGACCGCAGTGGTATCTTCTCGTTTAAGATAGGTTTTCTAGAAAAAAAATGTTAAGAATAAATAGACTTTCGTGTTTATGTTAGGAATACTAAAGTAACTTTGAATCATTGAATACAAATATACAATTATCCGTCTCTCTACCAGTAAGGAGTACATTGGAACTATCTCACACTTAATTAATTAGAAAGAAGTATCGCTTTTCTGCATACTTCTTTCATTATCCAACCATTCTCATTATTATCCATCTACCACACATTAGAAATAAACTTGAGGCTAGCTTATGGTGGACTAGTTGCATGATTGAGTATCCGCTCCTAAGCTACTCTGGTATCTAATTATGTACTTATGAGAATTAGATACCGTACCAGACATATAAATCTGATGCGTAAACATTGTGAAACTTTTACCAAAAACATTGTTAAATTATTGAAAGCACTTGTTCGGTTATTATTATTGAACCAAACGAATGAAAGATCTTCATGGGATTGGGAATCGACCTAGACTAAGATACACACACACAAAAATCTCCGGATAACATGAAGAGACACTTTTTTGGGAAAATCGAAGAGACATTTTATTCTTTTATTGTTTAAAGAACATAAAAGTCATTCTAGCAACCGCATTGCTTCATCATAAGGCCAAGGGTCGAACCCGCCTTTACGTTGTACTTAGCTAGGGTACGCCTGTCGTCGAGTTGCTTGCCTGCAAATATCAGCCGCTGCTGATCCACTGGTAGGCCCGACTGAGCACAGATCTTGGCCTTGACGTCAGCAATGGTCTCGGTCTCCTGTACTTCTAGGATGTATGTTCTCCCAGTAAGAGTCGATGCAGAAATCCTCATGATTGCCTCCTGATCCGAGTCCGAATCCAGGTCAGGACCTAGACCAAGAACCAATTGGCGGGTGGGTCCATGGATCTTGAGGTCGATGGTATCGGAGGTATCGTCAACCTCTAGGTTTATGATCTTTCCTTTCACCGTCTTGATAGAAATCTCCATTGCATTACTCTAGTTCTCTCCTCTTTCTTCATGTGATTTATATAGTTGCACTATGCAACTACGAGTCAATGTTTATCGGGTTTCAAGGGAAGAAAATTAAAGTCTCTATATTACCACCTAATATAAGTTAAGTCTCTATAGCCATAGAATCTTTCAGTGGGAATCTAAACAATTTAAAGCATTTGTTATTTCCACACAAAACAATGATCTTTTACAGGTGGTAATATAGTAATGTTTAATTAAAGGTTTTTTTTGTTGATCTAAACCTAGTCTTTTGAACAAAATTATGGCATTAAATAAATTCCTTATAACAAACTACGTACGTACCTCTGTTGAAAAGATGCATAAACATTAGCTAATTGATTTTTTTTTTAACACTTTGTAGCAACAGTCTGCAAACGCGTTACACAAGTCCAAGAAACAGGGGAACCATGAAACTAGAAAACCCATAACCACAACAGAGCATACAAATGCCAAAACAGAAAGAGGGAGAGACCCACAGAGAGACTAGATAATCAGATGGTATTAATCACTTCGAGCTTCAGAAGCAGTTAGGTGTGAGAGCCAAGATGGACCACCACTTGCAACATAAGATTGCATTCTCCTATCCCTCGTCACGCTCGAAGCAACCATTGAAGCCACTCTATTACGAGAATGTATAACATAATCCAAGCTCCAAAACTCAAAGGCAGACAGAGAAGCCGATAGCTGCTGTAGCAGGGAAGCGAACTCGGGAAATCTGTGTGGCCGTACGATAGCATCTCGAGCTAGCAAGGAAGACGATTCAAAAATAACATGGCTAGAATGCACACTACGAAGAGATTCGACAGCCCAAATTAAGCTTCGAAGATCTGCTTCCAACCGAGAAGAAACATGAGAATAAGCACGGCGACTATGCAGAGTGGGAGAGCTCGTATGATCACGAACCACCCAAGCTGCACCACTAACGCTGTAGCCATCGTTCCACGCTGAGCCCACATTGCATTTAAGAATAGATAAAGGGGGTTTAACCCACTTAGCCCTAGAAGAGGGATCCGGTTAACCCACATCTAGTCGAGGATCCAGCAGGGAATGTAGTTGTAGCCAAGTTTCTGCATCGGAGAGTCCTTGAGTTAGAGTAAGAGCAGAGTCAATACGCTTCCGTTCAAAGATGTAGGCATTCCGCGCTTTCCAAATACCCCATAACAGCCAAGGAAAAGCCAGGCCAATGTGTTTGGGAGTGTTCTTCCTCTTGCTTGTCTCCAGTAAATGATGAATGTTAAGCATCGCAGAATTTGTCAAGAAACCTCCAGGGGGTAGTGGGAAAGATGACTCTTCCCAAACTTTCCGAGCATGAGGGCAATGGAACAGCGAGTGGCAAACGGTTTATGGGGTAGCGTTACAAAGAGAGCAAGTCGTATCCAGATTAATGCCACGAGAAAGAAGATTAGATCGCACCGCCAAATCACCGGACACCACCCTCCATAGAAAATGTCGGAGTTTCGGAACAGTTTTCGTCTTCCATAGATTCTTCCATAATGCTTGCTCTACAGGGGGAATAACGGTAGTCGGAGCACTCTCCACCTCTTGCAAGATTTCGAGTAGATGGTAACCACTCCGAGAACTGTAACGGCCATCCCGCGATAAAGCCCACACACACTTATCTTGATTGGACACTGAGATCTTTGTATTTAAAACAAAAGGCACATCATCCGAGTGTATTAAACGACGAACCAAATCCACACTCCAAACCCCACGGTTCTGTATTATAAGATCCGAGACAGTGAGAGACAAATCCACTATCGCATTCGGAGCATACAACGGTGGACGCGGCACTTTATCTAGAATCCAGTTGTCTGTCCAGATTTTTGTATCAGAGCCATTCCCAACTGATGATATTAAACCTTTTTTGAACAGATCATGCTCATGGAGAAGACTACGCCAAGCGTAAGATGGACATCTTCCCGAACCACAAGTGAGAATCGAACCATTCCTGAAATAGCGTTGCTTCAGAATGCGAGCAAGGAGAGAATCAGGTTGATGCCAGAGATGCCAGGCTTGCTTAGCAAGAAGCAATTGATTAAATCTTTCTATATCTTTGAAACCAATCCCACCAACATCCTTCGGTTTACACATCTTACTCCATGCCACCCACGAAATTTTCTTTTTTTGAGAACCAGAACTCCACCAAAATTCTGACATTACACTTGTTAGTTTCGAGCACAATTCCTTCCGCAACTTAAAAACGGACATTGCAAAGACAAGTAACCCCAAGCCAATTGATTTTAGAAGCACTTCTTTGCCACCTTGCGACAAGGACTTTGCATACCAGCCATTAACTCGACCTTGAAGATTTTCCTTGAGAAAACTAAGGAGCTTTCGCTTAGAGCCGCTAAAGCTTTCAGGCAAGCCTAAGTACGAGCCTTCTCCACCTTCTTGAGTTATATCCAAAGCCGCTTTTATGTCACATTTGACTTCGGCTGAAACACGTGAACCAAAGATAATTGAAGACTTGAGTTTGTTAATCTCCTGCCCTGAGGCATCACCATAGAGTTTTAAGCAATTACTGATAGCCTCAGCCTCCACAACTGAAGCCTTGCACATGAGCAAACTGTCATCTGCAAAGAGCAAATGATGAACTGTAGGAGCAGAAGGAGCAAGTTTAATGCCAGAAAGTTGACCAGATCGTTCAGCTTGATTTAGGCAGTTCACTAAACCTTCAGCACAAAGGATAAACAAAAAAGGGGAGAGAGGATCCCCTTGACGTATTCCCCGTTCAGGCTTGATAAAACCGTGAGAACGACCATTCAGAAGCACTGAGAAAGAGACCGAGCTCACACAAGCCATGATCCATCTAACCCAAATTCTGTTAAATCCAAGTTTCTCCATCAAAGTTTCCAAGAAATTCCACTATACCCGATCATAGGCTTTCAACATATCCATCTTGATCGCCATACAATTTTTTGCCACAAGATCATTTGTCCAGAGACCATGTACCATCTCATGAGCAATGATGATATTGTCTGATATTAATCTCCCCGAAACAAAAGCGCCTTGCGTGTCCGAGACTATGTTGGGGAGGATTTTCTTGAGGCGATTGCAGAGAATTTTCGATATGATCTTGTAGTGAACAGAGCATAAGCTTATAGGACGCAGGTCTTTCATACGGCAAGGTCGTGGAATTTTTGGGAGAAGGCTTAGTTGAGTGTGGTTCCAGCCGTCTGGAATAATAGCAGTTTCGAAAAAACTTGAGATCGCTTTAATCACTGCCAGACCCACAGTAGACCAACATTTTTGGTAGAAAACTCCGGTTAAACCATCATCGCCTGGGGCGCTACTACCTTTGACAGAGAAAGCAGCAGCTTTGATTTCTGCAGGCAGTACCGGAGCAGTGAGGACTGCGTTCATATCTTCCGACACACGAGGTTCGAAACCCAGAAAGATGGAGTCTAGGTCGACAGGGTTAGAACTCATGAAGAGTTCCCGGAAGTATTCAACTGCTATGTTCCCTTTAGCGCCTTCAGAAAAATGTTCACAACCCAAATCATCGAGAAGCATTAGAATTCTATTCTGAATCTTCCTCCCCTTAACAGAGTTGTGGAAAAAGGTTGTATTTCTGTCACCAGCGCGCAACCATTCTTCTCTACTCTTCTGGCGCCAAAATAGCTCCTCATCACGGTAAGCTTCAGCCAACTCACATTTGAGTCTCTGCATTGTCGGAGGATGCAGGAAAACTTTAGTAACCTCAGATTCAAGTTCAACTTTCAGACGCTGTATCCGATCCTTTGAATTCAAATCTGATCTCTTTTTCCATTTAGCCAACTCCCGACGACAACTAGCAATTATGCCCATTAAAGAAATGTTTGACTCTTCTATATTTCCCCAACCAAGTTCGACCACATCCATAAAACCTTCCTTATCAACCATGCGCTTATCAAAAAAGAAACGACCTCTGCCTAAACCATCCTGTTCCAGCGCAAAACAAATCCGAACTGGACGATGATCAGAAGCCCATAAATCCAGGTACTCCATACTCAAGCGGGGAAAGAGGTTATACCACTCGTCATTTACAAAACTTCGGTCTAAATGACATTGGACCCAGAGTCCTGAAGGGATTTGTTCAGGTTTTAATCCGATTAAAACAGTCCTAACAACATCCTAAGCCACGGATCGGTGTCAATTGAATCTACGTTAGATCTCGAACATACCTGGACATTTGCAGCGGAAGGAGATCAGGTAATCGAGATCAGGAAGCGCCTCAAGTGCTGCGCCTCTACAGAAGTCCACACGCACACAAACTGGACGACGGGATGCTAGTGCCTTCACGAACGATTCGCGATCGGGTTTTCTCAAAGCTTTCTCTGATTTTCTGTGTTTTCTGAGACAGCCACAAGCTTCTCTTTCTTATCTCAAACTCGAGCCCTCATATCATATATATAGGCTGGAGTTGCCGACAGGTGTCGATCGACACCCACCATTGGTGTCGATCGACACCCTCACAGAAAGTCAAGGGTGGAGAAGACGATCTCGAGTGGTGTCGATCGACACCCACCATTGGTGTCGATCGACACCCTCGCAGAAACTCGACATCGACGTATATCTTATATACGTTGATCATAATCATTACTCTAATGATCAAAACCCAATTGTATTATCCAGTTTGCTTAGGTGTGTGACCCTATAGGATCATATGATAATGGTAATGAGTTCATAACTCATAAGTTATAAGCGGCTTCTAGCAAAACATTATAACCGTCCAATATCATATGATTGTCTCATCTCGACATCACGACTCTACTAGAGTAAATACAAGTCTGATTTCAGGACATTCCCTTCAATCTCCCACTTGTACTGGAATCAACTATTCCCATAATCCCTTTTGTCTCTATATCTCGATCTGGCATAAGGCAAGAACTCGTGTCATCCTTAATCAACCAAACCATGTTTATCGAACTCTGATTTATACTGATAAAAGACAAACGATTGACATTCAATCCGTTTGAGCGCGGCCACGCATTTCCAGTATCAAATCTTCGATAGGCCCTGAGATATTTATCTCCCGTTATATGGGAGGGACAAATTCCATCTTGTTCCATCCCTGTTCCCTACACACTTCATAATATGCCCAATCAATGCCTTTATAGCCACCAGTTACGGCTAACGTTTGACAAAGTCAAAGCATACCAATTCATATGTAAGAAAACATGATGAACTCAGGTCTAAGGACTATACTCTATAGTCGTAATGAGAAACTCTTATGACACTCATATAACAATCTTGTAGAGTTCTCATTAGCGGGTCATGTCCGATCATGTGTTCTCTAACACATATCTATGTGATTGACTTTAATACTCCTATTAATGACACCATGAAACTTAGTCATCAGTCACCTCACATACTAGTCTCACGCGGTTATCAATGTCCAACTTTGATAACCTCGACTATGGACACAAATAATTTATGTCATCTATCACTTATAGAGTTTCATGATCAAATCACGTATTTGATGATCTATAAGAATGCCATAAATTACTTTTGGACAATTATTTAATAACACCATTAAATAATACTGAAACAATTTCATTAAATAAAACATAACCAAATGTATGTTTACATGAACATCAAAACATAAATATGATAACTCCCACTAAAAACAAGATTACTGCTTAAGGAATCTAATGCCTATAGCAGCTGCATGACTCTCATGCTTCGGTCGTGGGAGTGGCTTAGTCAACGGGTCAGCGACGTTCTCGTCTGTCGGAACTCTGCTGATCTTGACGTCGCCTCTCTCAATGATATCACGAATCAGATGATATCTCCTCTCAATGTGTTTGGATTTCTGGTGTGATCTGGGCTCCTTAGCCTGAGCTATGGCTCCATTGTTGTCACAAAACAATGCCACAGGCTCAGAAATGCTAGGAATCACACCAAGCTCAGTAATGAACTTCCTAATCCAAACAGCCTCTTTCGCTGCTTCAGAAGCAGCGATGTATTCAGCTTCGGTCGTTGAGTCCGCCACGGTGCTCTGCTTGGAACTCTTCCAACTAACTGCACCTCCATTCAGACAGAAGACGTAGCCAGACTGAGATCGGAAATCGTCTCTATCTGTCTGAAAGCTGGCGTCCGTATAACCACTCACTACAAGCTCATCACTTCCTCCGTACACTAAGAACTTATCCTTGGTATTTCTCAAATACTTTAGGATTGTCTTGACGGCAGTCCAGTGACTCTCACCGGGATCTGATTGGTATCGACTCGTCATGCTTACAGCACAAGCAACATCTGGACGAGTACAAAGCATGGCATACATAATAGATCCTACTGCAGAAGCAAAAGGAATCCTACTCATGCGTTCTCGCTCAGCAGGTGTCGAAGGACACTGCTTCTTGCTGAGAGTAATGCCATGAGACATCGGAAGCAAGCCCTTCTTGGAATCATGCATGTTGAACCTGTGTAGAACCTTATCGATATAAGTGTCCTGGCACAGCCCAATCACCCTCTTTGATCTATCTCTATAGATCCTTATTCCAAGAATATAGGCGGCTTCTCCCATGTCTTTCATCGAGAAACAACTTCCGAGCCAGTCCTTTACTGACTGAAGTAATGGAATATCATCTCCTATGAGAAGTATGTCGTCTACATACAGCACGAGAAATGCAACTGCGCTCCCACTAGTCTTCTTGTAAACGCAAGGTTCCTCTTCGTTTCTGATGAAGTTAAACTTTTTAACTGCTTCATCAAAACGTAGGTTCCAACTCCGAGATGCTTGCTTCAATCCATAAATGGATTTATGAAGCTTGCATACTTTCCCAGCAGCATTAGGATCAATGAAACCCGGAGGTTGTGTCATGTACACATCCTCCTCCAGAATCCCGTTAAGGAAAGCTGTTTTCACATCCATTTGCCAAATCTCATAATCATAATGAGCGGCTGTTGCTAGGAGAATCCGAATAGATTTAAGCATAGCGACTGGGGAATAGGTTTCATCATAGTCAACACCTTGAACTTGTTTGAAACCTTTTGCCACCAACCTAGCTTTGTAAATCTGAACGTTTCCATCCACATCGATCTTCTTCTTGAAGACCCATTTACACTCAATGGCTTTTACACCATCAGGTAAATCACCCAAAGTCCATACTTGGTTTTGTGACATGGAACCGATTTCGGATTCAGCGGCCTTAAACCACTTTTCGGAGTCAGGGCCCATCATTGCTTCTTCGAAAGTCGCAGGTTCGTCACTGTCGATGATCAAGAGATCATGACAATTAGTCACAAGAAATCCATATCTCTCGGGCTCGTGACGAATCCTTTCGGATCTGCGAACTTCTGGCATCACAGGTTCGGACTCTACAACTCTTTGTAGATCCAGCCGCTGCTCTTCCTCAACAGGTTGAGCAGGCTCCTGTGATTCTCGAACTTCTTCGAGTTGTACTTTACTCCCACTGTTCTTCTTGGAAAGAAATTCTCTCTCAAGAAAAACACAGTTCTTAGCAACAAACACTTTGTTCTCAGAACGGTTGTAAAAGTAGTAAGCCTTGGTTTCCTTAGGATAACCAACGAAGTAGCACTTATCAGATTTGGGTGCAAGCTTATCAGATATCAACCGCTTGACATAAGCTTCACAACCCCAAATTTTAAGAAAAGACAAACTTGGAACTTTTCCAGTCCACATCTCATATGGTGTCTTCTCGACTGATTTTGATGGAACTCTGTTTAGCGTAAACGCAGACGTTTCTAGAGCGTATCCCCAAAAGGATAATGGAAGATCTACTTGACTCATCATCGATCGAACCATATCTAATAAAGTCCGATTCCTCCTCTCAGACACACCGTTCCACTGAGGTGTTCCAGGAGGAGTGAGTTGTGAAACAATTCCACAGTTACTCAGATGATCACTGAACTCTTGGCTCAAGTACTCACCTCCACGATCTGATCGAAGAGCTTTGATACTTTTGCCAAGTTGGTTCTGTACTTCATTTTGGAATTCCTTGAACTTTTCTAAGGATTCCGATTTATGTCTCATTAAATAGACATAACCAAATCTACTGAAGTCATCAGTAAACGTGATGAAGTAATGAAAATCTCCTCTAGCACTAACACTCATTGGACCACATACATCGGTATGTATTAGGCCCAATAGGTCACCGGCCCTTTCATTAAATTTGTTGAAAGGAGCCTTTGTCATTTTGCCCAATAAGCAGGATTCACACTTCTCAAATGATTCAAAATCAAATGAGTCCAAAAGTCCATCTTTATGAAGCTTTTGAATCTTTTTCTCATTGATGTGGCCCAAACGACAATGCCAGAGAAACGTAGGGTTCGATTCATTGGTTCTTAACCGTTTGGTATTTATGTTATAGACAGGCAAAGATTGGTTAAGAATATAAAGTCCATTCTCTAATGGAGCGCTACCATAAAACATTTCATTACGATCAAAAGAACAACACTTGTTTTTAACCGAAAAATGAAAGTCTTCTAAATCCAAAACAGAAATAGAAATGATGTTTCTGCTTATAGCAGGTACATAGTAGCAATTATTCAATTCTAAAACCAAGCCTGACTGCAAAGACAAATGATAAGTTCCTACGGCCAATGCAGCAACTCTTGCTCCATTCCCAACTCGTAGGTCCACTTGTCCCTTCTCCAGCGTTCTACTGTTGCTTAGACCCTGCATATTTGTACAAATATGAGCGCCACAGCCGGTATCTAATACCCAAGACTTAGAACCTGAAGTAGTAACATTTACTTCTATAACATAGATACCTGAAGAAGTAGTCTCATACGTCTTCTTCGAGTTCTTTAGATCTCCCAGATACTCTTTGCAATTTCTCTTCCAATGCCCAGACTTATTGCAGTAATGGCATTTATCAGCATCAGTAGGGCCGCGTTTGGGTTTGGAAGAAGTCTCAGGCTTATCCTGATTCTCAATCGGGAATGCCTTAGCTTTTCCTTTACCCTTAGCATGTTTCTTAAACTTTTTACCCCCTTGCACCATAAGTACATTAGGGGTGCCCTTCTTGATGTTTGGCTCAGCTGTCTTGAGCATGCCATGCAGTTCCGTCAAAGTCTTTGTCATGTTGTTCATGTTATAGTTCATGATAAACTGATCAAAGCTTGACGGTAACGACTGCAGAATGATGTCCGTAGCCAACTCTTGGCTAAGGGGACAATCCAGTTTTGCCAAGTTATCAATATAACCCATCATCTTAATGACATGTGGGCTAACTGGACCATCCTTTGGTAGCTTGCACTCAATGAGAGACTTAACCGTCTGATATCTCTCAGTTCGTGCTTGCTCCTGAAACATCCCTTTCAGGCTAGTGATCATCTCAACAGGTGACGCCACGTTCTCGTATTGCTTCTGCAAGTCCGAGTTCATGGTAGCCAGCATGAGACAACTCACATCGACCTCATCATTGGAATGCTTCTCCCAAGCATTCCTTTCAGCGTGTCCGGCATTGGATTTCGGTTTCTCAGGAAGAACCTTCTCAAGGACATATTCCTTTTTCTCCTGCTTGAGAACAATTCTCAAGTTCCGATACCATTCAAGGAAGTTCGATCCATTAAGCTTGTCCTTCTCAAGGACGGATCGAAGCGAGAATGTGTTTCTGTGAGGGGAGCTAGCCATAGCTGAAAAACACAAAATGAGAGTTTAGTTTCGATGTTCAAGAAATGAGAAATCTTAACAATTAAGAAACTCACATTATATTCAAAACAATTTTCCTCAATTGAATATAATGATCCAAGATCCATATTTCACAAAAATTTGAGTGAGCTTTGGCCCATCGCCCAAACTTTAGCTATTTAGGTAAGCAACACTTTGCTAATTATATCATATATAATTCTTGTCTCGGATTAATATCTTATATCAAATCCGATCCTATATCTCTGAGCCCAAAACTATTTTGATAGCCCATTTAAGCAAACCAATCTTTTAAGTCCGTAGTAACGATTACAACCTGCCTCACTCATGTAATTGCGGACACCCTGCTTTGGCAGACCCATCACACAATGAAACGAGCCTTGACAGTTGACAAGATTGGGAAGATATTAAAAGCTTAATATTATGTTTGAGGAACGGAACATCAATCTAGTTTATATCTCTTATATATTCTAGATATTTCAACTCGTTCTATACTTGTAAAATTTCTCAAGTTAAACAAGTTATGAACGCGAGTTCTGAACTGGTGTCGATCGACACTACCTTAGTGTCGGTCGTCACCGAATTGGTGTCGATCGACACTACATTAGTGTCGGTCGTCACCGAAAGATTGGTGTCGATCGACACTACATTAGTGTCGGTCGTCACCACCAGATTGGTGTCGATCGACACTACATTAGTGTCGGTCGTCACTAACCTAATATGTGTCGATCGACACTACTTTAGTGTCGTTCGTCACTTACCAAACTGGTGTCGATCGACACTACTTTAGTGTCGGTCGACACCGAAGAACCCAGAACGACGTTCTTCGTCAAAAAAACGATTTTTAACAGGTGGATCTAACAAAATTCGACAGATTCAATAGAAACACACCGCTCTGCTACCACTGAAGGGATTTGTTCAGGTTTTAATCCGATTAAAACAGTCCTAACAACATCCTAAGCCACGGATCGGTGTCAATTGAATCTACGTTAGATCTCGAACATACCTGGAGATTTGCAGCGGAAGGAGATCAGGTAATCGAGATCAGGAAGCGCCTCAAGTGCTGCGCCTCTACAGAAGTCCACACGCACACAAACTGGACGACGGGATGCTAGTGCCTTCACGAACGATTCGCGATCGGGTTTTCTCAAAGCTTTCTCTGATTTTCTGTGTTTTCTGAGACAGCCACAAGCTTCTCTTTCTTATCTCAAACTCGAGCCCTCATATCATATATATAGGCTGGAGTTGCCGACAGGTGTCGATCGACACCCACCATTGGTGTCGATCGACACCCTCACAGAAAGTCAAGGGTGGAGAAGACGATCTCGAGTGGTGTCGATCGACACCACCATTGGTGTCGATCGACACCCTCGCAGAAACTCGACATCGACGTATATCTTATATACGTTGATCATAATCATTACTCTAATGATCAAAACCCAATTGTATTATCCAGTTTGCTTAGGTGTGTGACCCTATAGGATCATATGATAATGGTAATGAGTTCATAACTCATAAGTTATAAGCGGCTTCTAGCAAAACATTATAACCGTCCAATATCATATGATTGTCTCATCTCGACATCACGACTCTACTAGAGTAAATACAAGTCTGATTTCAGGACATTCCCTTCAAGTCCTTCTCGCCAACCACCCCAAAAAAATTTATGACCCGAACTTCGAAGCTCCTTGATTTTATAGTTCTGAGCCATGTTGCGGAAACCCCAGAAAGTGGAGTCTAGTCTTGTTGCACCTCCAAGTTTTTCAGTGTTGTCCATGAGTTCGTTGAAATCTCCTACAAGAAGCCAAGCTTCATTCCGTGTCAAACCCAAATTCACCAGACGATCCCAAACAATTTGGCGTCTAGCACGGACAGGATCCCCGTAGATGCAAGAGAGAAAAAAGAGCAAGAACCAAAGGTAACCTTCATGTCGATAATCCTTTTATCACTACTAAGGATCCCAACGCTGTAACTGTTCTTCCACATAACTGCTAAGCCCCCACTGAGCCCAACAGGATCAACTGTAGTAATTTTATCATAACCCAAAGATTGTTGTAACTGAGACATGTAGCTGAAATTTTGCTTAGTTTCCATTAAAAAGATGAAATCCGGGAAATACACACGGCGCATTCTCCGGAAGTAACGAACTGTCTCGGTGTTGCCAACACCTTGACAGTTCCAAGACAATATGCTCATTTATTCTGCAGCAGCCTCAACGGAGGCCACCGAATTTTCATTAGATACATTTCTCTTTTTTTGCGCCAGAACGATCATCTTGACTTGCTTTCCTCTTAAAGCTTGTCGCAGCTGAGCCAGGAGGTGAGGTGTTGGTATTCGGCATATTGGAATTAGCCGGAGCAGGGCATCGAGGGGGTTGCGTGCGCCTTCTCCACGCTGGAGGCCTGTTTCGTGATTTCTATAGAACACCAGAGGGACCCATAGCAGGGGATTTAGAGGACGAGCCAATACAGAACGCCTGAGAAGATCGAGGACGTCGTGAAAATGCAGAACTGTAGTCAGAAATTGTCTCTTGAGTCCGAAACAGGAGGCCGAGTTGGTGCTGGTGAAGGCAAAGGGACGGCCAAAGAGTGAACACCAGTGCTGATGCTAGCGATCTTGTTCCCACCATCAGTATATTTTAAAACCATTTCCTTGCCTTTGCTCATGTCCACCGAGAATAGGGGCATAGCAAGCTCTTCTTCATCTCTCTTCTCTTCGATAGCCATCTTCACTCTTTGAATACGCGCCATGCGTTCTTGAGCATCAGGATGGGAGATGTAAAGTAAAGCCATCTGTTGATCCTGTTTGGATAGCTCCGGGAACATTGGTGGGAAACCAGGAGGCCCATTCAAAGGAAGAGCAGAGAGAGTACCCGAAGACTCTCCAGGTTCAGGGCAAGGCGATATATGTGACACCGGAGAAGGTAAGGTTGGCTTCGCAGAAGCCTTACGGAAGGGGCAATGCGTCTTCTCGTGGGTAAGGCGATAGCAGTGGAAACACTTCTTCCTGATGCGCTCATACTCAAAAGCAATGATAGCAGTGCCTCCGGAAGGTAAGTTCAGCACCTTCGCTTCCCTAGCTGGCTTCGATACATCGAACAGGACCCGTGCCCTGATGAAGTCAGTCTTTTGGGAGCGATCCGGATCATATATCACCTCCTTCACAGGACCAATCGTCTTGGCAAGCTCGTACATCGTCTCCGTCGTATAAAACTCCAATCGCCTTAGCTAATTGATCTATCAATGTCTTTTTCCCCTTCTCCAATATTAATGTGTCCATTTCATACAATGATCAAACTTATATAAATTATGATTTTCTACATTTTACATCTAAATTTAAACATCAAACATGCAATAAAGCACGAAAATATAGAATGATGTATTTTCTATCAGCATCAAGAATTAATATCACACTATTATTTCTCACGTTTTGTAGGCCACAACTTTTTAAGACAAACTGAGAACTAAAGGCTTTTACATCAAACAAGTGTCCGCTAAGTTTACTGGAGTCGCTTTGGTTGTGCCTATCTTGTTTTTGTTCTTCACTAGGAGATGAACAAAACATCTCTTTTCAGACAAAGAACATGTTAATTAATTTATTCAATTTTTATTTGAAATAATTTGTTTCAATTTTATATTTGCTTATGTTTTGTACTTTTTTAGTACCATTTTAATTTTTTTATTTAATTTATCGAGACATTACATTTTTATAGATGTGGACACTGTAAATGGAGAGAAAAATCCATAATTATATACATTAAGTATTTCATACATGTGTGGTGTTACCTTAATATATATATATATATATATTATAGTATATTTAATTACTGAAATTTGCATATATCAATGAATCAACTATTTTAAGTAAAATATAATATTTAAAACATATAGTTATATAAAATTAATAATTAAATTGATTATTTTTAGTTAATAAGTTTATATTTTAAAATGTATGCGTTTAAAATATCTTATCAGTTTATTGACTATAGTTAGAATGAAAGTTTTTATATATATTTTAGCATCATTGTTCTATGCATAATACTATCATCTAGACTTGAAACTTTCAAGTTTTGGATCAAAGACAATCTCTTATCTAAAAAGAACGCACAACAATTAATAATCATCTCTTTCCAAAGAAACCACAGGTTGGTTAAGACCAAATGGCAAATAGATCAAACCAGAGGTTACAATGCGTGTTCCGAATAATCTTTTGGCTTTTAATTCTTCGGATAGGAATCATAGGATAATTGCATATTGGTACATTAAAGGAGGACGATGTTCTGTTCTTTCTTTTTTAAGGTATGAAGAAGGACAAAGGAAAGTTCAAAAAAAAAAAAAAAAAAGGACAAAGGTATACTAAATCAAGGTTGTTACAGTATCTTTTTCAAGTCAACATAATATTTTTAGGCCAATAATACATTCTATATTATTCTATTGGCTCAGACCAATTTGCAGATTATATTTATTAAAGATTCTGCTAGCTGTCTTCTGTCTCAACTGGAAAAAAAGTCTCAGTTTATTTAAAAAGATATTATCGGTTCTTGTCTGGAGCTATGGTCTTCTCTTCGATTTCTTGGTAAGAGTTCTATTTCTGTGGGAATCTGTAGAGCGGACTCTATGAGTTATTTGTTGTCATTTTTTTTTTTTTCAGATTGCTTTCAATTCAATTCATGGATAGATGATAGATCCTATATTGCAGAAAACTCAAAAAATATCAATTGTTTAGTTGTTGATGAAAAATGGAATCTCTCTTTTCAGTAGCAGTCTTGCTTTCTTGCCTAGTGTTGTTTCTTGCCAAAGAATCTTTGTCACATCCATTATGTAACGATTTGAGTAGGTGGCTCTTTGTTTTTTGTTTTTTTCCTCCTGAGATTAGATTGATTATATAACTGTGTTTTGTACCTTTTCTTTTTCTGATTTTTTGGAATTTTTTGGTCAGCTTCTCCGTTTAATCTGAAGCAACCGCTCGCTTTTTGTCAATTCAATGGAAGTGTATGCTGTAACTCTCGTGAGGACTTGAAGTTGCAAAGACAGTTTAAAGCAGTCAATGTATCTGGTAGCTGTTCTTCGCTTCTCAAATCATTACTCTGCTCGGTAACGCCCTTTACAACAAATACACAACTGTGTCATCTTAGTCTTTGATAATGAAAGGTTATGTTATCGATAATGATTCTGTTCTTGATCTTGAAAACTTCTCTGTTTGCAGAAGTGTGATCCTTTCGCAGCAGAGCTTTTCCGTGTTGAGTCAGAATCAAGACAAGTTCCTGTGCTCTGCAACTCCACGGTTTCTTCTAATAGATCAGCACAATCTCTGGCCGACATTGATTTCTGCGCCAGGTTTTGGAATGAATGTCAGAATCTCTCTGTAACCAACACTCCTTTTGCATCTCAAGCTGCTGGAGATGGAGGCAATAGTAGTAGTACTGTCAGTTCCACAATATCTGAAATATGGAAAACGAGCGGTGACTTCTGCAAGACTTTTGGTGGATCTTCAGATGAATCCGCTGTGTGCTTCAATGGACAGGCGGTTTCATTTAACATTTCAAAAGTCACCGGTCCATCTCCTTCAGGCATATGCTTGGAGAAGCTTGCAAATGGGTCTTTTCTTAACATGGCACCTCATCCCGATGGCTCTAATCGCGTCTTTCTGTCTGATCAAGCCGGGATGATATACTTGGCGACAATTCCAGCTCAAGGATCTAGAGAAATTTTGACAATAGACGAGGCTAACATGTTTCTTGATCTTACGGAACAAGTGCACTTTGATGCTGAGCTTGGTCTCTTGGGAATAGCTTTTCATCCTGATTTCTTGAAAAACGGTAGATTCTTTGTTTCTTTCAACTGCGACAGAGTTAAGTGGCCAGAATGTTCTGGCAAATGCGCTTGCAACTCAGATGTTGATTGTGACCCTACAAAGCTAGATTCAGAAAACGGAGCAAGCCCATGTCAATACCACAGCGTCATATCAGAGTTCTTTACCAATGGTATTAAAACATTGTTTGTTTGTATTTTCTCTCTTATGTTTTTAGATGTTGCTGATACGTTGGTTGATATGTTTTCAGGGACTTATGTTAAACCGGTGGAGGTAAGAAGAATCTTTACGATGGGTCTTCCTTTTACATCGCATCACGGTGGACAGATCTTGTTCGGACCTAAAGATGGGTACTTGTATTTCATGATGGGAGATGGAGGAAGCAAAGGAGATCCACACAACTTTTCACAGAACAAGAGATCTTTGCTTGGGAAGATCATGAGACTCGACGTGAATAATATTCAGGGTAATAACATGCTATAAACACTAGAAACATCTTCACACACAATGAACATGGAGTTTGACTTTGGTTCTTGTTTTATCAGATGCAAAAGCAATGAGTAAGTTTCAGCTATGGGGAAACTATTCTATACCAAAAGACAATCCGTTTTCTCAAGATAAGAATCTTCTTCCTGAAATATGGGCCATGGGAGTCAGAAATCCATGGCGATGCAGTTTCGATTCAGAGAGGCCATCTTATTTTCTCTGCGCAGATGTTGGTGAGGTAATACTATTCTCTCTTCACATTCTTGATCTATGACTCTCTCATCAAAAGAAACAATGAACATTTCTATGTTGAGTTTGTAGGATAAATATGAAGAAGTTGATATGATCACTAAGGGAGGAAACTATGGTTGGCATTACTACGAGGGACCTTTACCGTTTAATACTTCAAGAATTAGCAAAAACTCAACAAAGATTGCAAATCCGATCTTCCCGGTTATGTGGTACAATCATTCAGACATAAACCAGAAAGAAGGATCTGCATCGATAACCGGTGGATACTTTTATCGTTCATCTACTGATCCATGCTTGTATGGAACGTACGTTTGCTCATTCCTCTTCTCCTTATCCATTCAAACCAAGATTGTAACTTATGGACAGTTCCTTTGTTTGTGGTTATGTTTGTTTTGTTTTTTAGGTATCTCTTTGCAGACTTATACGCTGGAGTTATTTGGGGTGGAGCTGAAACTCCAGTGGGTAGTGGAAACTTCACAAGCACTCATATTCCGCTCAAGTGTGCCTCTGATTCGCCAATCCCTTGCTCATTGGAAACAGAGCCTTCTTCTTCTTCATCATCATCATCTCCACCACTTGGCTTTATATTCTCCTTTGGACAAGATAACAAGAAAGATATCTTCTTACTTGCAAGCTCTGGCCTTTACAGAATCGTTCGTCCGAGCCGCTGTAACTTCCATTGCTCTCTTGGAAACGAAACTTCCATTGCTCCTTCGCGACAGCCTGATCGTTCTATGCCGTCTCCATCATCGTCTCAACGACTGCACTACAACATCAGTACTCTTGTAATAAACTTCTTCGCTTGGTGTTTTCTTTTGGTTGTAATACAGAGAAAATGAACATGTTTAGAGATCCGTACGTACATAGAAAAAATGCAAATACCTGAATTTAATTATATTGACTCAAAGTATCGGAGGTGAACATACAATCAAGTGAACAATACATATCAGAAGTGTCACACATCTTCAATAAGACGGAGGTGTCGCGACGAGAGTTAGTGATATTGGCTGCGTCGCAGACAAGAAGAAGGATTATTAGGAACAACTTTGAATATATACTGTTTAAGCAGAAAATAGAAAAGTTTGAATTTATTCTCTGAGCTCGAGTATGTGATAAACAACGTTACGTAACATTGTTTAGAATCCTTACAACACAAGCACATTTAGTGTAACCGGGCGGTCGACATGTGTATGGTTAATAAGGATGAGAATGGAGAAGTATAATTTATCTCCGGTGAAACCTCGACGCATTTCACATGAAAAAATATATCTGACCGGAGACATACACGGAACTTTTAATACAGGGACATCCAGATTTCGAACTTTGTTCTCGAGGAAATTTAGCAGTTCAGACTACATCTAGTGCTATATGATATTTATCGTAAGAAATATATTTTCTTTTCCTCTTTTCTTTGGTTATATGTTTTCTTTGGTTATATGTTTTTTGACATTTTTTCAGATTTTTATATTTTATTAAAAAAATATATCTTATTAAGGAATTTTAATTTCATAACTTTTCATTTCTAATTTAATATTATCACAAAACAGTGAAACACTATTAATTTTTAGAGAATTTACATTTTATATACTAAAACTATAGCTAATTAGGTAAACGATGATTGCACTATTCAAAAATCAAAATACTGTACATATTTCATAAATTAGATAATACCCTCCAAATTTATTTATAGCCTTTCGTATACGATCACTGGATCACATATCTATTTATTTAACTAAAAATTGTGTGTAAATATAGAGAAAAAAGGGTCTTACGAGTAAAGAAGAAGAGGAAGAAGGAAGTCCAGATCGCTGGTAAAATCTGGACGAGATCTTGGTCTTGATATGGTAATCCCAAATATCAAAATCTGTCGAGATCGCTAAAAACATTAATTTTTGACCAATTTCTGATAGTATTAAATGTCTGGGGTAACTTTTTTCAGTAAGGTTTGTTTTTAAAATAAATTATGCTGTCGGTGTAATATAAAAAAATACTTAATCAACGTCATTAGTTGTCTTCCAATAACGGCACGTGCATTTACATATTACTTACAGGTGGGTATCGTAAACAGTTGATCTTACATTACTTACTAGCAGTCGGTCCGATGGCACCTTTGTTCTAAAACTCGTCCGCCTAGCCGACTATACGTCCGAGAATACTCTAGCCGGTGGTGGAGCGTAGCGAGTTGAGTTATACGGCTATATTATACAGTGACTAGTGTTTTTTTCCGTCTAAACCATATAATTGGAAAGAAACGACGTAAATATGACAACTAAATCAATTTAGATCATTTAAATCGATAATAATTTGACAAATTTGTTATATTTTATTCTAAATAACAAAATAAAAAATGAAAATTGACTAAAAATATGTAAAATATGAAGATGAAGTAGTTAAAGTGGTAGAAAAATGAAAAAAGTCACTCGAACACTGATTTCATGATTTTTAATAGTTTTTTAATCATTAAATCATGTTATTCTATTAATATTATTAACTAAAACAAATTTATGAACAAAATTATAATAGAATGTTATAAAATTACTCCCCGAGTAATCCCCGAATTATCCCCGAATAATCCCCGAGTAATTGGTAACTCGCTAGTCCCCTATCGACCGTACGTATAGCGCGTAGCGAGTTCCCGAACAAGGGATGGCACTAACAATGTATATAGATATATAGAACAAAAATAACAGAGGTAGCTTGTGAAACACACAAAAAATGCGGTGCCATACCAATAAAACTTCACTAGTGTCTTTTTTTCTTTTTCATTTTGAGAGAATGGTTTACTTTCCCTAGTCTTCACTAGTGTCAGATCTGTGTTATTTGTTAGTATTTGATAGAATAGTGATGAATTAACTTCCATGCATATCTACCATCATATCACTTTTATGGCTATAAGATCGATCAAAGTGATTGTCTTAAATTGTTTTAGATACTCGAAGTTGGATGAAAGTGAAGCATTAATAAAATCAAGTGATTCATTTTGAAATCAGTAAACTAATCAGGTGTCACTAATGACATTATATCGAAACTCTTGGATACCTAATTTTTTTTACAGTTCTTACATTCAACATGCAAGATTTTTGTAAGAATTAGTGGCATTCAATATGAAATCATTAATATTAAACTATGACACACAAATTCAATATATATTGTAGTGGCACTTATATCTTTTTCTTTTCAAAATCTTGAAACTCTTAGATACCTCTTTTTTTTTATGTGATATTTTTTGAAAACGTGACACTAAAATTACTCTTATGTTATTTTCAAGATTCAAGAAGGTATGAAAATAAAATATAAAAAATCTTCAGATGCCTGGCACAGTAGATTACAGTGTTATTTTATTTATATCGGTTTGCGTTACACATCGTAGCGTGGCGTTATTTCCCTATAATATTCCATAAATATTATCTTGTGATTCTCGTGATACATTTTATACGACATCTTAAATATATATATATGGATCACATTGGAACCCGGAGATGAGAAATTGTCATATCGTCTACGTATAGACATCGAAAATGGCCTATAAGGATTATCGGAGAGAGACGATGTCGACGGAGGAGGAAGAAGGAGAACCGCTCAGTCCGATGGCTCGTGTGTTCCAACTGCCAGGCAACGACTGCTGCATCATCACCATGATCGGTTGCAAAATCAAGATACATGCTGATGTTATTCTAAGTGCCTTGAACCAAAATGTTTACAAGCATCCTCGTTTCTCAAGCAAATTGGTAACAAACACTTATTGTACTATACACAAATCGATTACAATGGATTTGCCTTGGTGTTTTCAAAGTTTAATCACTCTCCATTTCCACAGTCAGATGATGGTGTAAGCTGGAACAAGACTCAAGTCAACGTAGAAGACCATGTCTACGTTTCACGTCTCACAATGCTTCCTCTCGAGAAGTCAAAACCTTTATGGGACATTCACATCCTCAACGTCAAAACATCTGACGCAGAAGCGGTATGTGTAGTAAGATCTCACCATTCACTAGGAGATGGAACATCCCTCATGTCTCTCTTAGTCGCATGCACTCAGAAAACATCACATCTAAACAAAGTGTCTACTATTCCTGCTCTTAAACGGCGTAAAACGGTGCACAAAGATAAAGTCCCATGGTTCTTAAGGTCGGTACTAGCCATCTTTTCATCAGTGAGATTGATTTGGAACACTTTTGTGGATTTTTGGCTGGCCTTGGCGATTGTTTTGTTCTTGAAGGATACAAAAACGCCTCTAAAAGGAGATGTTGGCGTCGAGATTAGTCCGAAGAAATTTATTCATCGGATTGTTTCATTGGATGACATAATAGTTATAAAAGAAGCTATGAACTTGGTATGATTTTGATTTCTTGATACACTAATTAATCAATAACTTTTTCTTACAGATTCTCTATTTGGTCTTCTTGTGTTTGTTACTAGACTATCAACGATGTTCTGCTTGGAGTTACACAAGCTGCTCTTTCTCGCTATTTGAACAATTTTCCTGGTAAAATACGACTTACCGCAGGTGTTTTTGTAAACTTAAGGTCCAAGACTGGAATCCAGGTTAGATTTAATTAACTTTCTGTCTATATATATATAGAAAGAAACAAAATTTAATATTGTGACACATCGCAAAACATGTGTATGTACTATGTAGCCATTGGCAGATATGATGGCCAAGAATTCAAAATGTAGATGGGGAAACTACTTCAGCGCTATTGGCTTGATCCCGACCTTGATTGGTTTAGAGATTGATCCATTGGTGTACCTATCAAAGGCTGAATCAACTATGGATCGAAAAAAACACTCACTTCTAGCTGCTTTAGCATTCTCGAGTACAGAACTCTTCTTTAGTAATAGTTTCGCAGCTAAGGTATATGAATTGATCAAGGTGAGCTCAGATATTTTTCACGATAAAGAACTTAACACTAGTCTTTTGTCATTGTAGGTAGGTGCGATAGTACTCAAACGACTTACTTCGAACACAACGACATTCATTTCAAACATTGTGAACAATAGTTTTGCACTGAAATCCCTTGACTTTATTAATGAACCTCAAGTGCCTTTTATAGTGGCTTACAACGAAAGGAAAAACTGACTCAACCGAGAAAATAGGAAACAACTAAGACCACTAACCAACTAAGCAACTAAGCCACTTGACTCGGTAAACAACTGAAACAGAACAGAAGCAAAGACACGACTTAAACAAAAAATAACAGACTTCCAACAAACCCTCCCTTGAACTTAACTCTCTCAGACATTAAGTTCACTTAGTGTGATCATCCCAAACGCTGCTCTGGCCTTTTGAAAGGAAACCAACTTCAATGGTTTAGTCATCATATCCGCGAGCTGTGCCTCGGTGTTGCAGTACACGAGCTTGATGATTCCTTGCTTAGTTAAGTCTCTCAGAAAATGATAACGTACCCTTATGTGCTTGGACCTTCCGTGCATGACCGCATTCTTAGACAATTTGATCGTTGAGGTGTTGTCACAAAGCACCACCATTTCTGCAGCTTGTTCATGACCAATTTCATTTAGTATCCTCCTCATCCAGATGGCTTGGCACGCACAAGATACTGCTGCAACGTATTCTGCTTCCGTGGTAGAGAGTGTCACTATAGGCTGCTTGCGAGAAGACCAAGCCACGATACCTCCACTCATCATGAACACATAGCCTGATGTGCTCTTGCTGTCATCAATATCGCCTGCATAATCACTGTCTGTGTAACTCACCAAGTTACTCATCGATCCACGTTTGTACCAAATCCCACACTCCATCGTTCCTTTGAGATAACGCAGAACCCTCTTTGCTACAGCGAGATGTAACTGAGTAGGAGATGCCATAAAACGACTGATAAGACATACCACAAACATTAGATCAGGCCGTGTTGCAGTGAGATACATCAAGCTTCCCACCATTTGCTTGTACAGCGTTGAATCAACCTTTTCACCAGCTTCATCTCGACCAATTTTTTGACCTGGGACAATCGGATTACAGACAGGATTGTGGTGTTGCATTCCAAACCTATCGATCACCTCAGCAGCATACTTTCTTTGACATATGAAGATTCCTTCTTCAGAGTTCTGTATCACTTCGATGCCAAGAAAATACCTCATTTTTCCCAAATCAGTCATATCAAACTCTCTTTTCATGGAACACTTAAACTCTTCCAACAACTCAGCATTGTTTCCCGTGAACAGCAAATCATCAACATAAACGCTCACAATCAGAATGTTACCTCCAACTTTCTTGATGAACAGAGTTTGTTCATTTGGACTGCTTGTGAACCCTTCCTTGATGAAGTATGCTTCTATACGACTAAACCAAGCTCGTGGTGCTTGTTTTAATCCATAGAGAGCTTTGTGCAGCTTGTAGACCATCTCTTTCTTCTCTGCAACCACATAACCCTGAGGCTGTTCCACGTATACATCTTCCTCGAGCTCTCCATGTAAGAAAGCAGATTTCACGTCTAATTGATAGACTCCCCATCCTCTGTGTGCAGCTACAGCAAGAATCATTCTCACAGTGTCCATGCGCGCCACTGGAGCAAAGACCTCTGTGTAGTCTACTCCATACTCTTGTGCATACCCTTTCACAACCAAACGTGCCTTGAACTTATCCACTTCTCCCAACTCATTAAGCTTGGTCTTGTAAATCCACTTAACACCAATGGCTTTGGCTCCATCCGGCAATGAGGTGAGAGACCACGTTTGATTTCTCTCAATGGAACTCATTTCTGCATCCATCGCATCTCTCCACTTTTGATGTTGGTTTGCTTCTGCAAAACTTGTGGGATCTGCAATGACCATAAAAGCAAGATGATCAACATCCATAACATCGATCCTTGCCATGTTGATCTCTTCTTCTGCATCTGATAATTCTTCCCCAGAGGTGTAATCTGCGGCCCATATTGGTGGTCGTCGAGCTCTGACTTCTGTAGCACGAGGCTGAGCTGTAGGAGTTTGATCATCATGTTGAACAGTTTCTGGTTGTTCAACGGTTTCTGCATCACTGTCTTCATTGTTTATCTCTCCATTCTGATCATTTTCCCATTCAAGCTCGATACCTCGTTCATCACTGTGATTTTCCTTCCAAGACCACTTATCTCCTTCCTCAAATATCACATCTCGACTGATGTGAATTTTCTTCTCCACTGGATCATACATCTTGAACGCCTTGGACTCATTGCTGTAGCCAAGAAGAACACATTTCACGCTTTTGTCATCAAGTTTTGTTCGCTTCTGGTCTGAGACATGAACGTGCCCCACACAGCCAAATATTCTGAAGTGCTCTACAGATGGTTTCTTGTCACTCCATGCTTCTTCCGGCGTTTTGTCTTTCACAGCTACGGTTGGCGATCTGTTTAGAACATGGTTTGCCCATTGCACAGCTTCTGGCCAGAACGATCTTGGTATCTCTTTCTCTTGAAGAACTGTCCTCACCATGTTCATGATAGTTCGATTTTTTCTCTCAGCTACTCCATTCTGCTGTGGAGTGTAAGCAGTCGTCAGCTGTCTCTTGATACCCTCCTTGTCACAGAACTCCTTGAATTCCCCAGAATTATACTCTCCACCTCTGTCTGTTCTGAGACATTTGATCGGCATTCCAGTTTGTTTTTCAACAAACGCTTTGAACAGCTTGAAAAAATGAAAGGCTTCTGATTTCTCTGAGACAAAATAGATCCATGTTTTCCTAGAGAAATCATCAATGAAACTGATCAGATACCTCTTCTGGCTGTTCGATGAAGGAGTGATTGGACCACATAAGTCTGAGTGAATGAGTTCCAGCTTCTCAGATGCTCTCCACACGCTCTGCTTAGGAAAAGGTACTCGATGTTGTTTCCCTTTCACACAAGCTTCACATGTGGCTTTTATTTCTTGGATCTCTGGCAAACCCACGACCATCTCCTTCTTATGCAGTGTAAGCAAACCCTTGTAGCCTAGGTGACCATAACGATGATGCCACAACTCTGTCTTGTTGGAGACATCAACTTGCATACATTTCTCTTCTCCTCCATTCTCACATGTTTCAGCGATTAGTACAAACATTCTGTTTGCACTCATGATGGATTCGGCTATCTTTCCTCTTGTTGGATGATAGATGCTGCAAGTCTTGTGTTCTCCTCCCTTGAACAGAACATCCAGCCCTTTTTCTTGTAGCTGTCCAACACTTAGGAGATTGTTCCTTAACTCAGGAACGTAGTACACATCACTTACAGCGAATGTCACTCCTTTGAGCAGAAATTTCACCACACCTTTTCCTGCAACGCTTAACTTGTGGTTGTTTCCAAGTTTCACGTGATGAGTGAAATTTGTGTTCAGCTCCGAGAAAATTCCTTTCTCCCCACACATATGATTTGAGCACCCCGAATCTACGAACCAGGCATCACTTCGTTGTGCTCCATGAAGCTCCACATAAGCCATCAGCAAAACTTCATCTTTCTCATCAAGCTCTGCATAATATGCATCATTGTCCCAATCTGGGCATTCATTTTGGAAATGACCCAGTTTGTGACAATTGTAGCATTCGACAGTGGCTTTGTTGAAACCACGGCCTCTTCCTCCTCTTCCTCTGCCTCTGTTTCCTCTACCTCTGCCTCTTCCTCGTACATTGACATTCAGGGCCTGCATCTCTTCCTCTAAAGGTGTCTTCCTGAATTTCTTCTCATGAACAGACAATGAACTTTGCAGCTCATCCACGGACATGCTTCTTGTGTCTCTGGACTCCTCTATTGACACAACCACATACGTGAATTTGTCTGTCAATGTTCGCAGAACCTTTTCAACGATCTTTGAATCCGGCATTTCTTCACCATTGCTCCTCATCTGATTGGAGACCATCATTACTCGCTTGAAGTAATCATCAATTGATTCATCAATCTTCATTGATAAAACCTCAAAGTCTCTTCTCAGTGTCTGAAGGAGAGAACGCTTCACTCTCTCGTTGCCTCCAAATTTCTGCTTCATCGAATCCCAGATGATTTTGGATGTGCTCCGATCCAGAATCTGCTCAAACACCGTGCGATCGATTGCTTGAAACAGATAGTGCTTCACCTGATGATCCTTTGTCTTGAGTTCCTCCAGTTCCTTTCGCTGCACGGCAGTTGTCTCAACTCCTGCAGCAAACTCAGTGTAGCCGTCGGCTACCAGACTCCATAGGCACTTGGCTCTCAACAGATTCTCCATCAGCTCGCTCCAATGGTCATAGTGACCATCGAAATGGGGAATCTTGATGAGTGTTTTGTTGTCGCTCATTTTCTTCTCTCTCTCTCTCTCGCTGGGATCAACTTTGCTCAGATTTGTTCGCTCTGATACCAAATGTGAACAATAGTTTTGCACTGAAATCCCTTGACTTTATTAATGAACCTCAAGTGCCTTTTATAGTGGCTTACAACGAAAGGAAAAACTGACTCAACCGAGAAAATAGGAAACAACTAAGACCACTAACCAACTAAGCAACTAAGCCACTTGACTCGGTAAACAACTGAAACAGAACAGAAGCAAAGACACGACTTAAACAAAAAATAACAGACTTCCAACAAACATGATTGGCCCTATCGATGAAATCAGTTTCCACGGCCATCCCATTGCGTACATCGCTCCAAGTGTCTATGGACACGCTCATGTACGTATCTCTTGTCATTAATTTATATGTGATCTATTATTCTATTCTTCTTCTTCTTCTTCTCTTTATCTTCTCATATTGTGTTTCTTTTTTGTATAGGCATTAACGATACATTTCCTAAGTTATGCGGAAAAGATGGTAATCTCGATAGCCGTCGATCCTAAGGCCATACCAAACCCTCACAAGATTTGTGATGAAATAGAGGACTCTCTAAAAGCTACGAAAGCCGCTCTGTTAGGAAGAGGGTTACTCCAATGTAGTGAATTTTAAATAAAAAAATAATGCAAATTTTTTAGTTCTTTAATACCTATTAAAATTACAGTATTAAATTTGCCCAAAAAAAAAAATTACAGTATTTTTAGTTATTGGTTATAATATTTTCAGTTAAATACTAAATAATAAGTTTTATGTAAAAAGAAAATATTCATAATCTTTTAGTTCAGATGGTTTTAGCCAAAACGTGTTGAAAAAACCTAGACAGAACATTAATTAATTGACAACGGCTTTTAATAAATTTTCGCTGAGTATATGTGAATTGCAACACGGAAACCAAGCCACACACACGTTGCCTTCAAGCTCATAGAAATTACAGATCGTCAAACGTCTGACACACAAAGATTACACAAGATTTATATCATTATTATAATACTGCTTTACGTTACAGCTCGCAGCGTGGCGTTAATCTATAAATAATTATCTAGTGGGGTGGGTTTTTAACGTTATAATACATTTACAAAATATTTTTGTTGTAAATGAATCACATTGGAACATGGGAGATGATATATATATAGACGTCGAAAATGGCGTAAATAATAAAAAATAAGAGGGGAGAGAGACGATGTCGTCGACGGAGGAAGAAGACGGAGAACCGCTCAGCCCGATGGCGCGTGTTCTCCAATTGCCAGGCAACGACTGCTGCGTTATCACCATGATCGGTTGCAAAACCAAGATCAATGCTGACGTCATTCTAAGTGCCTTGACTCAAAATGTTTCCAAGCATCCTCGTTTCTCTAGCAAATTGGTAAGAAAGAACACTTGTTGTACCATGTTTTGTCTCTCCTACTTGACTTTGTATTTAATCTCCAATTTCACAGTCTGCTTATGGTGCAAGTTGGGTTAAGACTCAAGTCAACCTAGAAGACCATGTACATGTAGCGGATGTAGACATGGATGAGATCGGTGAAGATGGAGAAAGTTTTGTTGAAAACTACGTTTCACGGCTCACGATGCTTCCTCTCAATAAATCAAGACCTTTATGGGACATGCACATCCTCAACGTCAAAACATCTGATGCAGAAGCCGTATGTGTAATAAGATCTCACCATTCGCTAGGAGATGGAGCATCCCTCGTGTCTCTGCTAATAGCGTGTACTCAACAAACATCACACGAAGATACAGTTCCTACTATTCCTCCTAAAAAACGGCATAAAACAGTAGATAAAGATAAAGGCTCACAGTTCTTGAGGTCGGTACACACATTTTGTTCATCATTGAGGTTGATGTGGAATACTTTCGTGGATATTTTGCTGGTCTTGGCGACGGGTTTGTTCCTCAAGGATACGAAGACGCCTCTGAAAGGCAATGTGTGTGTCGAGAATAATCAAAAGAAATTTTGTCATAGAATTGTCCCAATAAATGACATAAAACTTATAAAGGAAGTTATGAACATGGTAAGTTCTTGATTTCTTGAAGGTAGACAATACCCAATATTTCGTAGGTTTTTAATGCTCTCTTTAATTTTGCTTCTTCTTTTTTCTGTCGCAATTTTAAATTTGCTTAATTCTTCTATTTGTTACTAGACTATCAACGATGTTCTACTCGGAATTACACAAGCCGCTTTCTCTCGCTATTTGGAAAAAGTTCCTGGTAACATACGACTTCGAGCAGGTGTTTTTATAAATCTAAGGCCACACACTGGAATCCAGGTTATAAAATAGAAACCTATACAATTATGTTTAATTAACTATTCTGCTATCTATATATGGAAAGAATAAATTTTGTAATGACACAATGCAAAAACATGTATGAAGCCATTGGCAGATATGATGGCTAAGGATTCGAAATGCAGATGGGGAAACTACTTCAGCTCCATTACCTTCCCGCTCTCGATCGGCTTAGAAACCGATCCATTAGTGTATCTATCAAAGGCTAAATCAACTATGGATCGAAAAAAACACTCACTTCAACCTGCTTTGTCATATTCAAATTTAGGTTTCATCTTGAATATACTTGGAGTTAAGGTATATGGACTCATCAAGTGAGCTCAAAATTGTTAATATCTTCATGCTGAGGAACGTAACTATAAGACCTCTTGTCATTTGTAGGCAAGTTCAGTAATACTCAAACGACTTGTTTCAAACATAACAACATTCATTTCAAACATGATTGGCCCTATGGAAGAAATCAATTTCCATGGCCATCCGATTGCGTACATCGCTCCAAGTGTCTATGGAAACGCTCATGTAAGTATCTCGTCGTTAATATATATATATATATATATGACCTCTTATTCTTCTTCTCTTTATCTTCTCATATTATGTTCCTTTTTGAATAGGCATTAACGATACATTTCCTAAGTTATGCGGAAAAGATGGTGATCTCGATAGCCGTCGATCCTAAGGCCATACCAGACCCTCACAAGATTTGTGATGAAATAGAGAACTCTCTAAAAGCTACAAAAGCCGCTCTCTTAGAAAGAGGGTTACTCTAATGTAGTGAATATATTTTGTTATGCGGTAAAGATGGTGATCTCCATAGGGGTCGATCCTATACGGTAATGAAATCGAGTACTCTTTGAAAGCTACAAAAGCCGTTCTATTAGAAAAGGGTTTACTCTAATGTATTATTGCTCTCTGGAAGTGTTTAATTTGTATGAATCGTATGATCCACCTAAATGCTCCACCTGGATGATATATATAATCTGGATATTGTTTATTTTTATTTTTGGGTGTGCAGATGCAGTTTTATTTATTTTATGTATTTTTGTGAACTTACATCTGCATTTAGATGCATTCTATAGGAAAAAATTACTAAAGTGAAAATGTTCTAAATCAAATTATATTTCTTTGATTTCAATCATATTTTTTTATTTAATGTTAAACATATTAATTTTAAACATGATATTGTGATTTTAGCGAAAAAAAACTTAATTTTCAGTTTTCAGGAAAAAATATGATTTTGCAGTTTTGAAGAAAAGATGTGATTTTACTATTTTGGTTAAATAAAGTGATTTTTTGGTTTGGACGAAAATATAATTTTGAAATTCTCCTAAAATTTGGAAGGGACTTAAGAAACACGAGCTGAGTTGGTATTAGATCTTTGTTTTAATCTGTTGGACTTAGGGCTGTTCAATACGGTAAAACCGAACCGAACCGATCCATACCGAACCGAAATAGAGCATATGGTTTGGATTTGGTAATACCGTATAAACCGTATGGATGTTATTTTTAGAAAACCGCTGTATATGGATATGGTTATGTTTATAACCGAACAAATCGAATAAACCGAATAAAACCGATTAAACATAAGAAATGTGTAACTATATATATTATATAGAGACATTACAATAGATTTATGGCATGGATAAATAAAACATATGTATATATTATAATACAATATAAGATGTATTCATTTTTCTTTGGTTTTACGATGTATTTCGAAACTAAAAATCTACTATATATGTTTTCTTTATAGTGGAAATCTCCGAAATGGTCATTAATATCTCCAAAAAAATCATTTAGAAAATATCTCTTTTTTATTGATAAAAGTATATCAATTACACGAAACAAGACCTTGATGAAAGGCAAATATGAGACAGTCGTATAACTCTTTTTCCCATCAATACATTTTTTCGTTGATCATGTTTTGAAGTCTAAGTTTTAGTTTATGTTGATTGCATTATTTGATGTTAAACAAATGTTTCTGTTTTTTTGTTATTATCTTTTTATTTTATTTTAATAATTTTTGGTATAAAACCGAATAAACCGAAAACCGAAAGGTATTTAACCGAACCAAACCAAAGTAAGTATGGATTTAGTATGGTAGCTAAATTTTACTAACCGAAAAACAGAAAACCGAAATAAACCGAACCGAAACCGAACCGATTTCCAGATTGAACACCCCTAGTTAGGCTATTAGGCTGTGTATTTTTAATCTTTGTTTTAAATTTCTGCATTGTAACCCAAAAACAAATAAAAAAACCCAAAAATATTTTTATATGACAGCCTTTAAAAAAAGAGTATTAGATAATTAATTAAGGGTTTTCTGCAAAAAAAACTTTTTAAATATAATTTTTTTACAACTTAACATTTCATTTAAGAAATGCAAATCAAACCTCTAAGTCAAGATTAATCTGTAATATAACCCTCAAATTATGTATATATTATTTAATTTATTAAACTAATTCGTTCTAATTCTTTAAAAACATGGTAGTGTAAAAAACTGACTCAAATTTTGAATTTTATTTACCTTATATCTAATACCTATATAACGGAAGTCAGTCCCATGATTATTTGCTCGACACCTGTCCCTCAGAAAATTTATTTTCTTTTTTGGTTTAAAATTTTATTAAAAAATTAAAGCTTTGCTTAAAAAAACTGAATTTTTTATCGACAAAAAAAAAAAACCACGCTTACCTCCACTATCTTCTCAACCTCCATGAATGAGGTTATGTTCCAAAAAAAAAAAAAACTTTACCAAAAAAAAAAAACTTTCACCTCCACCATCTCTCTCTCAACCTCCATGATTCTCAACTTCCTCCTCCACTTCTCTCTAATCAACTGCACTCATCAACATATAAACACATCTTAACTGAACATGTTTCGGTTTTTTGAGAATCATGGAGGTTGATTAGAAAAGTTGATTAGATTTAAAAATTCGTACTAAATTTTATGATCTTTCATAAAACACATCTTAACGTGAGTGCCAGAGAGAAGGCCGGCAACAATAACGGGAGGAGGCATGGAGAAACGATCCCTTACGGCAAGCGCGTCGATTTTGGGTACGCCAAAGATTTCGATAACCGTTACACCATCGGGGATTTGCTCGGACATGGCCAGTTCGGTTATACTTATGTCGCTACCGACCAAAAAAACGGAGATCGTGTCGCTGTCAAGAAGATCGATAAAGCCAAGGTAAAACATTTAATCAATCTGATTGCGGAGATTCTCTTTTTCTGATCAAACTTTTTGTTTATGCATGAGATCCTTAATTAGCCTGAAAAAATCGGATTAAAGTTTGGATTTTGGAAACCGAAATTTCACCAAGATTTTTTGTATAAACCGGATTAAACATATTGGGTTTGATTTGGTGAGCAGATGACAATTCCTATAGCTGTGGAAGATGTGAAGAGAGAGGTGAAGATGCTACAAGCTTTAACTGGTCATGAAAACGTAGTTCGGTTTTACAATGCCTTCGAGGACAAGAACTCTGTTTATATAGTCATGGAGTAAGTGAATGCTTCTATATCATCTTCTTTCTTGTGACGCAAGAAAGACTTAAGGGAAAATGTTGTTGTCTCCTCTGTTGTTAAATTAGTTTGTCTTCTGATGATATTGTTCTTCATCAGGTTATGCGAAGGTGGTGAATTGCTGGATTGCATCTTAGCAAAGTAAGGATCGCATATCATCTGAGTGATACATTTTCGTTTTAATACTTTTTAATCTCAAAGCCGCTTTCTTTGTTGCCATGTTTCAGGAAAGATAGTCGTTATAGCGAAAGAGACGCGGCCGTGGTAGTGAGACAGATGCTAAAAGTTGCAACTGAGTGTCATTTGCGTGATTTGATACACAGGGATATGAAACCAGAGGTAATATATTAATTTCTTCATCATCAAGTTTCCAAAATGTGTTGTTCGTTTTATTCACAACTTCTTTGGTTTTTTAACCAAACAGAATTTTCTGTTCAAATCGACTGAAGAAGAGTCGGCTCTAAAAGCTACAGATTTTGGTTTATCAGACTTCATAAAACCAGGTTAGTTTGGTTACAAGGTTTGTCTTCACATATATAATCTCCTTTCTCCATTTCTTGGATCTGACTGTTATGTAAATGCAGGGAAGATGTTTCATGATATCGTAGGGAGTGCGTACCACCTGAAGTGTTGAAACGCAAATCAGTACCTGAATCAGATGTGTGGAGTATCGGTGTTATCAGTTACATTCTTCTCTGTGGGAGACGACCTTTCTGGGACAAGACAGAAGATGGTATCTTCAAGGAGGTTTGTGTAGCTTCTCTCAAGGAAAAAAAGTTGAAAATCTTTTCGTCTTTTAATCTTAATGTGTTGGTAACTTGGTACGTATAGGTTTTCAAGAACAAACCTGATTTCAGAAGAAAACCATGGCCAACCATTAGCAACAATGCCAAAGATTTTGTCAAGAAGTTGTTAATAAAAGACCCGAGAGCTCGATTAACAGCTGCGCAGGCTCTATGTGAGCACCTTTTTTGTTTTCCATTATTATGTTTTAATCTTCTGGTCTTTGTTTGAGAATTGTTTTTTTTACTTTTTTCCGTTGTTACAGCACATCCATGGGTTAGAGAAGGAGGAGATGCAACTGAGATTCCCATTGACATATTGGTTCTCAACAACATGCGTCAGTTTGTGAAATTTAGCCGCCTCAAGCAATTCGCTTTAAGAGTAATTAAGAAGAGATATTTGTGATTCCTTAGAGATTTAGAATCAGTCCAATTCTTGGAACCAATTTGACCAACCGAAAAGTAAAAAACAGGGATTTTTATTGGCTTACAATTAAACAGGTACATAAGAGAAATTTTTTCAAACAATGTTTTAGAATCTTGCTCATACATATGTTTTCCCCACAGGAAGATAATAGTTCGACTATCGATATGGGATGACCAAGCAGTTAATTTCCGACACTTGCTAACCATAAAAGATATTAAAAAAATAGTCATCATTGTTACAGGCATAAAATCCAAAATCATATAAAGGTAAACACTATGGAACGCGGTTCTACTTTGATGAATTCATCGATGCTATCAAAAATTTCAATTAACGAAGAAGAAAAAATGTTTAACCGCAACTCTATATGGAACGAATACGCATTTCCGGACGGAGCAATGGAAAAAAAAAATCACATCGGTTTTACCAACAAATATGTTTTCAACAAAATTTATGAATGCATATTCCGTCTTCCGAATATAGTTAAATACAAATCTTTCATCTAAAAAATGCCCAATGAAAAGGGCAAAAAAGGCAACTAAATATGTGACACCAGGTCCAAACGCAAATATGTGACACCAATTCTGAAACACTTCGAGAAAATACATATTGCGTTTACCGTAATATGCAGAACATGACAGTGTCGAAAGATTTCGTCTGCTCTGATATCAGATAAGAAAGAGACAGGCGAAGAAGAAGAGATAGTGGACCAAGATAATGTCGGAGAAAACAAGGCAGCATTATAAAAATCATTGTTTTTACCAAAAGATTTTTTTTTGTTTTTTTTTATTTTTTTGAACACATTTTTACCAAAACTTTTAAACACTAAAAATATGTTTAATTGGCAATAAGATTGGGCTTAGTATTATAATACCCAAACTTGGTCCATGTTCTTTTATATATAGTTACTAGATTATAACCCGAGCCCGGCTCGGGTATTATATATTCGATTCTATATTATATTTAAACTAAATTATTTTTTATAAAACTAATATTTAAATTATGATAAAACTTTTTTAAAATATATATGCAATAAGGCAATTCTAATTTTAAAGAAAAACAAAAAAACGTCGTTTCGGACAGCCACATTAGACGGAGTTTAATGTTCAGTTATTGGAGATAACGGTGTGTCCAAAATTACGTAGTCAACTAAAAGTAATGGTTTTTTCACAAAGTCAACAAAAGTTGGTGATTTTTTTATAGCAAGAAGAAGTTTGAGATTGTAATTACGAAATCCGAAAAGTCGGAGATGAATATACCAGCTTTTCCCAAATAAATTTAATAGCTATGTGACATGATATATTTTATAAATGTTAAGTAAAAAATCATGGGAAATTTTTGAAACTTCTTATAAAAGCATACCCTGTTTCGTGAAGATCTCAATTTTGTTTTCCTACAATTACATTTAAAACTTTAAGAGAATCGGAAAAATATTTTTTTTTAATGAGCAGGAATCATTTTTGGTCTGCAAAAGGAGATGTGATGAGACGGGCTACGAATTTCGAATGGTCCTTTAATATATTATTTCTCTTAATGGGCTACAAAAATTTTAATGAGTTAATAATTTTTAATGACATGACTGAATATAATTATTTCATTGGTTACTTTCCCCTTAAATTACTCTCAATGAGACATGTGGCAGAAATCTTTCTTGGTGTCTTCTCAATTAATATATAGGGGACATGTTTGGGTAAGAGAATTATCTTTTATGTCATTTTCTAATTTTTAAAAAACTTATATATATATTGGATAATTTTTGCAAATTAACTTGACCTAAAAGTGGTCATATATATCAAATGTTTTTTATAATTTGGTTAATTATATAAAATGTGAATTGTTACAAGTGATTATATATTAGATTAACTATCATTTGTACAAATTATTTAAATTTTAGGACGCTAAAGATTTTGAATTTTTTTTATTAAAAGAGCATTTATATCCAATTTTTATTAAAAGTTTATAAAACATTATATTAAAAAAAAATTAGAACCCATTTATATATATCCAATTTTTTTTGTTAACACTATTTTTGTTAATACTATTTTTGTAAAATTTATACCAGCCAAGATATATTTGCTATAACAATAATAATTGTGGGTAAATACATGTCTATGAACATGATTAGATTTATATTATTTCGATTAAAATAAGAACTGTTATTATTTGGAGATGCTTATTATGCTCTTTATCTTTAAACTATATTTTACTTTCGTCTTATTTTATTTAAGTGCATACCAATTGTAATAAAAAATATATATATATGTATTAACAATTGTTTAAATTTACATCTATTTATCCAATTATAATATACAAATTTTTAGATTTTAAATAGCCGATATACATGTATGGTGTAATTATATTTTTTACTTTACAATAGCTGATGCCCATGCATGGCACGGGTCATAATACTAGTATATATATATATTATCAGTTGTGTTATCGTATTTTTAAATTAAAACACAAACATAATCTACGAATATCTTCACAACTTCATCAACCATCATTAAAGTCTCATGACCTGAGAAAAAAAACGACTAATCCAATATATAAAAATCAAGCTAGTCCACCCAGATTACAGATCGCACTATAATTTGATTCAAATTGAGACAAAATCAATTCATTGCATCCCTCTAATCATTTGTCATCTCCTCTATATCACCATCTCGACCATGATGAGGATCTAGGTTGTAAAATTTTATCCGAATTCGAGTCATCAACCTTTAAATATAACCCGTAAATTTATCCTCCCAATTTGAATGATATATATTTTGAATCTCCATCGTTTTCGAAATCCCCTCCACCACTACCACCAAAGTCGGAAGTTTAGAATTTCTTAGAAACTTTTCGATTATATTCCATGAGATGTTGATGGGTTTTGGTCGATATACATTCTTAAATGTATATATATATATATAATAATAAATAAATATATATTGATATTTTATTAGAATTTGCGTTGGTACAATTGATATATATATATATTGATATATATTAGGTACATATATATATCACAGATTCAAGTCTGGTTTTTTTTACATTATCAAGTTCGAAAAACAATTTCATACACAGTTTTATACAGACTACAAAATATATACATGATCTGAGAGTTATATTACAGATTAACGGTGACTTGGAAACTTGATCTGCATTTTTAATAAATGAAGGATTAAGTTGCCAAAAAAAATTTATTTTGCAGAAAACCCATTAATTAATCTGAAGGTTTGTTTTAGATAATTAATTAATTAAAAGCTTTTTGGGGAACCCACTAAATCCTGAGGATTCTCTCATAATGTAAGAAAAGATAGCTACGTTATTCGTTACGAACCATACCTCTAGCTTCCCCATTTCCAAGTTGTTATTAAAGAGTGTTTTAATCAATAAAGCTTGGTCAACTGTGACATGGCCGCATTCATGAAATGTTTTATAAGGGACTGAAGATTCTACATTTTCCAGCTTGTGCAACAATGGCAACAATCATCCTTGACTTTCAAAACTGTTTCATTTTCATCGTCCTATGCCTCTTTTCACTCTTTTCTTATCGTTTCTTTTTCAAGAAACCAAAGGACGTCCCCCCCGGCTATGATTTGCCTCCGAGCCCTCCGTCTCTGCCCTTCATCGGCCATCTTCATCTTCTCCTCTCTGTGCAACCCTACAAGTCTTTTCAGAAACTCTTCTCCACGTATGGACCCCTTCTCTATCTCCGGGTCTTTAACGCCCCATTTCTCCTCGTCTCTTCGGCATCAGTGGCCTACGAGATGTACAAGACGCACGACGTGAATCTTGTATCACATGGAACACTTGGCATTGACGAGTCCCTCTTGTCCGGATCTTCAAGCTTCGTCATGGCTCCCTATGGACCTTACTGGAAGTTCTTGAAGAAGCTCATGGTCACTAAGATGCTCGGACCGCAGGCGCTTGAGCGCTCACGAGGCATACGTGCTAAAGAGCTGGCTCGCTTTCACGCAATCTTGCTCCATAAGGCGAAAAACAATGAGAGCGTTGAGATCGGGTTAGAAGCAATGAAGCTCACAAACAACATCATCTGCAGGATCAGCATGGGGACGACTTTTTCCGAGGAGAATGGTGAGGCAGAGAGATTAAGAGGTTTGGTGACCGAGTCATTTTCCTTGGTAAAGAAAATAGTCTTGAGGGTCATATTGCGCAAGCCGCTTGAGAAGCTTGGTATCTCACCGTTCAAGAAAGAGATCATGGGTGTTTCGCAGAGGTTCGATGACTTGCTAGAGAAGATTCTTAGGGAACATGAAGAGAAACTTGATGAGCATCAAGGTACAGATATGATGGATGCGTTGTTGACAGCTTACCAAGACACAAACGCAGAGTATAGGATCACTAGGAACCAGATGAAGGCGTTTCTAGTGGTAAAACGTTACTTTAACTTTTGATATCCAATATGTGGTTTCCTAAAAACATTTAACATTGTTCTGAAAAAGATAAAACGTTTTCTACTGCAGGATCTTTTGACTGCAGGTACTGACACAACCGCGCAAGCAATGCAGTGGACAATGGCTGAGATTCTCAACAACCGTAACATCCTCGAGAGACTGAGAGAAGAAATGGAATCCGTTGACGGGAAAACAAGGTTGGTTCAAGAAACTGATCTACCAAACCTCCCTTTCTTGCAAGCAGTGGTTAAGGAAGGGCTAAGATTGCATCCCCCGATTCCTTTATTGCCAAGAGTTTTCGAAGAGGGGTGCAAGATCCGAGGGTTTTATGTACCGGCAGAAACACCAGTTTTGGTTAATGCTTATGCTGTGATGAGAGATCCAGAGTACTGGGAACGTCCTTGCGAGTTTCTTCCCGAGCGGTTTCTAGCTCCTTTGAGATCCGGACAAGAAGATGAGAGAAAAGAACAAGCACTGAAGTTTCTTCCTTTTGCAGGCGGAAGAAGAGCTTGTCCTGCTTCGAATCTGGCTCAGACCTCTATAGTTACTGCAATAGGAACGATGGTGCAGGGATTTGATTGGATAGTAGAAGGAGATAAGGTTCACTTGGAAGAGGGTTCTGGTTTAATGACAATGAGTATGGCTCGTCCACTTATGTGCACTCCTGTTGCTCGAAGCCAATATTTCACTACGGATCTTCAAGATGGCACTTAACTCTCGCACACATATTAAAGAAATAAGGAAATTAAGTATACTTTTCCATTCACTTCTTTGGTTCATTTTGTTCGTAGACGTCAACCGCCTTGCATGTTTGTTGGTTTATTTCTATTCCATTGTATGAAAACGTAAAACGTTAGTTGAATAAATTTAAAGTTCTCTCAAAAAAGAAACGTAAAACCTTTGTTACTTACACTTCCATAAAGAGTATTTCACGTGCATGGCTAATGGAGAGTTGACATTTGCTAAAACGATATATAATCAGATCGACATTCCTAATCATATTCGAAAAGTAAGATTAAATAATACAAGTGCTCACGTGATAGAATCAGAGGTGCTCTCACAGCTCCAAACAAAGTCTCATCAAGCTTCAGCTGTCTTTGCACGTTGGAAATCAACAAAACTTATTTTTTCTTTAGTTTTTCATAATATACTTCAACGGCAGAATCTCTCTATTGACAATTAGCAAGTTCAGTCTTGAGAAGTTGAATCCACTGGCCGTTCGTCACAAAAAAAAAACGTTTCTGAACCTATGTCTAAAAATCCTAAGTGTTTTCTTGGTGAGAGAGCGAGCTGCTGATATATGGAGCTATCATCGGCAAAACCAAACTTGTTCCGTGCTCCTAAAGTAAAACAAAAAGTGAACAATTTGATTATATCAAAGTAATTAAGTTTTAAGTGTTGGCCAAATCAAAAGTTATAAGCTTTAGAAAGATAAGAGTTAGATTTAGTCTTATTTTTGTGGCTTAATATATTCCACATCCGATAATAGGTGAACGGTGAACCGAATACGAAATCGCTAACCAAATTTTTTTGATATTTAACTGAAATCGTATACCAATAAAATTTAAGTTTAGTTAGTAACCCACTGTATTTATTGTTCATCATCGAATTCAAACGAAAAATGTTGAAGTTGTAAAGAAAATAAGAGTTTTTTTTTATTGTTCTGTATAAACTAAAAAAAGTGTTATTATGATATAGGAAAATGATATATATACCCACGAAGAGTATCATATAGCATCAGATGCAACTCAAACTAAAGCCCGAAAATAAAGTTTTCACATACATATTGATTATCTAAGAGAGAACAACAACATTATCAACTTCATTATTTGCTGTGATCTCTCGTTATTCATATGTATATGGAGAGCAAAATTTGGTATAAACTTTGACAGGTTGTAGAGGAAAATTTTAGGTTGTAAACCAATATTATTAATATGTGTAATTAGATTTTAAAGTTTTTAATTTAAGAAGATATAAAATAAACTTTATTTTTTTGAGAAAATATAGCATAAACCTCAGTTTGGATTGCATCTGATTCTATATAATATTTTTGGTGAGGAAATAAATCGTGTTTCTATAATTATTTGGTATACACTAAACCAAAATTTTAGGTTTGGAAAAATCATTTCGGAGAAATATTTTTTTTTTAATTTTTAATATAGGGAGATATAAATTTGAAACTTTATTTTCGTGTAAATATAGCACAAGACGGTAGAGAAAAGAGAAACACATTCTCAAAAAGTAAACGGCGTCGTAATAACGTCGGGCTGGTATATAATAACGTTGCTATTTTCGAAAGATTTGTATATCTTTTGGTGGAAGATGTATATAGTAGACATCTGTTCATCTTCTTCTCCTTCTCTTCCATCACTACCCTCAGCCAGACCTCATATTTACACCTCCATACCCTTCTTCACCATTCCCGAATCTACACAACAACGCAGCCTCATCTTCACAGTCTCTTCTTCTTCTCCTTCTTCTTCGTCATCATCATCTCAAACCAAAAACGTATGGAGGAAACAACCGGAGAAAAACTCAACATCCTCGAACAAACATCGGAGGTACCAAAGATCTTCTTTTCTCGATCACAAAGTCGACATGGACGAGCTTCTCGCTTCAATTCACCAGACCCAGAACGAGGAAGAGCTTTTCTCTCTGCTTTCTTCTTACAAAGACAGACAATTGTCTATACGGTTCATGGTCTCGCTTCTCTCCCGTGAAGAAGACTGGCAGAGATCACTTGCATTGCTCGATTGGGTTCACGAGGAAGCCAAATACACACCTTCGGTGTTCGCTTACAACGTCGTTCTCCGGAACGTGTTGAGAGCTAAGCAGTTCGACGTTGCACACGGACTGTTCGACGAAATGCGTCAGAGAGCTCTTGCTCCTGATAGGTATACTTATTCGACGCTGATTACTTCTTTCGGCAAAGAAGGTATGTTCGATTCGGCTCTGTCTTGGCTTCAGAAGATGGAGCAAGACCGTGTTTCAGGTGATCTTGTTCTGTATAGCAACCTCATCGAGCTTTCTAGGAGGCTTTGTGATTATTCAAAGGCTATTTCGATCTTCTCGAGGTTGAAGAAGTCCGGTATTACGCCTGATCTTGTTGCATATAACTCGATGGTCAATGTATATGGAAAGGCTAAATTGTTTAAAGAAGCGCGTTTGCTTATAAAGGAGATGAAGGAAGCTGGTGTTGAACCAAACACAGTTAGTTACTCAACTCTTTTGAGTGTTTACGTTGAGAACCAGAAGTTTCTTGAAGCTTTGTCGGTTTTCGCAGAGATGAAAGAAGTGAACTGCCCGTTGGATCTCACGACTTGCAATGTAATGATTGATGTTTATGGTCAGCTTGACATGGTGAAAGAAGCTGATAGGTTGTTTTGGAGCATGAGGAAAATGGATATCGAGCCAAACGTTGTTAGCTACAACACGATCCTCCGTGTTTACGGTGAGGCTGAGCTTTTCGGTGAAGCAATCCATCTTTTCAGGTTGATGCAGAGGAAAGACATTGAGCAGAACGTTGTTACTTACAACACGATGATTAAGATCTACGGGAAAACTATGGAGCACGAAAAGGCAACGAATCTTGTTCAGGAGATGCAGAGCAGAGGGATCGAACCTAACGCCATTACCTACTCGACTATTATCTCAATATGGGGCAAAGCTGGGAAATTAGACAGAGCTGCAACACTGTTTCAGAAGCTGAGGAGCTCGGGTGTTGAAATCGACCAAGTTCTGTATCAGACAATGATTGTGGCTTACGAAAGAGTTGGTCTAATGGGTCATGCTAAGCGTCTGCTTCAGGAACTAAAGCGTCCTGATAATATCCCTAGAGAAACCGCTATCACGATTCTGGCTAAAGCCGGGAGACTTGAAGAGGCAACATGGGTTTTCCGACAAGCTTTCGAAGCAGGGGAGGTGAAAGATATAACTGTGTTTGGCTGCATGATCAATCTCTACTCGAGGAACCAAAGGTACGTGAATGTCATCGAGGTGTTTGAGAAAATGAGAAGCGCTGGTTATTTCCCGGATTCAAACGCGATAGCTATAGTGTTGAACGCTTACGGGAAACAAAGAGAGTTCGAGAAAGCAGATACTGTTTACAGAGAGATGCAAGAGGAAGGATGTGTTTTCCCTGACGAAGTTCATTTCCAAATGCTGAGTTTATACTCGTCCAAGAAAGATTTCGAGATGGTTGAATCGTTGTTTGAGAGATTGGAGTCTGATCCTAACGTCAATAGCAAGGAGTTGCATTTGGTTGTGGCGGCTTTGTACGAGAGAGCAGATAAACTAAACGATGCTTCAAGAGTCATGAATCGAATGAGAGAACGAGGCATTCTAAAGCCGTTTTCTGGATGAAACATGTCAATATGATTCTTCTTTTTTGTGCTACATCTGCAGATTTTACACTTGTTGATGCTTTTAATCTGTTTATATCCAATTTATCCTTAAAAATTATCCGGATTCACTATTTAGATTAGGATTTTCCAATTATAAAACAAAGATTTAAGAAAAGAAAGTTACAGAAAAAATCATTTATCTTCTTTTTCTCTTATAAAAAAAGATATATAAGATTTTAGACATGGGACTTATCCATTATTAAACTAATAAATCTCCTAATCTATGTGAATCTAGAAAAACTAACTCTTATATGTATCGTCTATTTCTCTTACAAAGACTTTCAGAATAAGGTGCATAATTCATTGAGTTTTTGGAGTCAGCCATGGATACATCACCATATGAAGAAACAGTGAAAGTGTAGATCTGGTAATGGTTGTGATGACCCTCATTGTTATCCTTTTCGGCTCTTATCTTTGTGTTAAAGCTTGCTCGGCCATGTCGTATAGTCAGAAAGATGACAAAGATTCTGCATGCATCTGAATCCCAACCCATGAACATCTCAATTTGTTATCAGATTTTTTTTTGCTTCTTTTGTAAAAGAAAATAAATATAAGATTTAGTTTCTATATGATACTTCTGGTCATCGTCTTTCAAAGGAATAAAGTTCTTGATTGTGTTTTGCTAATTCGGATTAGAACTTGATTGAATTTTATCCACTCTAATAAAAGTATGTACGTACGTATGATTGTAATCGTCTGTAACAATAAAAATTTGAGAAATCGTGTGTAAGCATGAATGATCAGTTGATGATTGTAAGATCAAATTGAGAAATTGAAGTAACTAGGCTGAGCCGGTAAACAAGAAGGTGACATGAATGAATATATGATACACGAGTTTTAAACCCTATTTCCTACTGCAAGTGCACAGCATACGAAGTAATATTTATGGGTCGATCCCACGAAGACCAGTTTCACACTTTGATCTAATGAGCTAAATCAAAAGCTAAGACAATTCAATTATGGTTTGGTTTCGTAAATAGCAAGTAATAAAAATGAAATCGGTTCTAAAAATAATATGTAAACAAGCGTTAGGTCAATGTATTTCACAGGAGATTCAGAACAAATGATCAAACAACTATTCAGGCAATGATTTAAGCACAAGTCTAGAACTCAAACATAAAGATAATATCAATCCACTCTCGTGGCATCAATAGCTTTATCTAACAACCTAAAATCCTAACTCTCCTTGGTTTTAGAAATCGCAGACAAACATTAAGGATATGTTTGATTTGTTCACAATTCTCCAATACATCTACTCTCGCAGGTAATGAATAAATTGCTCACCCAAGTTTCTTCTAGCAACCTAGCAACTCTCGCTGTCTAAGTTAAACCCAATATCATAATATCAAGTGATCAATTCGATCTAAGCATTAAGAACAACAAGGGTGAAGACATCGATTTAAATAGTTTGTTTGTGTTTAACCCTAAAACTCATGAATTCCTTTGAAAAACCTTAACCTAACTAAGAGATCTACTCAGACATAATTAAAGAAGAAGAAAACAAAGAGATTATAGAGTTCATCATAAAAGCTTGAATAGATAACAAAAGCTGAAAAGAAACTTCAATAAGAACTTGATCAAAGTATAAATATAGATAACAAAAGCTGAACATAAACTTCAATAAGAACTTAATCAAAGTATAAAGATAGATAATAAAAGCTGAAAATAAACTTATAAGAACTTAATCAAAGCATAAAGATAGATAACAAAAGCTGAAAATAAACTAATAAGAACTTGATCAAAGCATAAATGTTTAAAGCTTAAAAGAGAAGAGAAACAATGTTTAGAAGCTAGAGAAGAGTGAGAGAAGAAGATGGTGTGTTTTGAAGCATCAAGAGTGAGTCCAATATATAGGCCAAGGTGTAGGGGAGTAGGTAAGACGGGGAACGACCGTTCTGGAGGAGAACGGTCGTTCCAAGTGGTCGATGGAAGTAGGTGGGTGTTGATGAGTCGGGGAACGGTCGTTCTTGGGGGAGAACGATCGTTCCTTGCTCTTTTGTTGGTAGAGTAGGTGAGACGGGGAACGATCTTTCTGTTGAGAGAACGGTCATTCTCTTGGTCTTGTCGGCAAGGTAGGTGGGAGCAAGAACGGTCGTTCTTCTCCAAGAACGGTCGTTCTCTTCAGTTGGTCCTTTTCTCGTGTTTTTCCACATTAACTCGACTCGAACATGTCCGTAAACGCCAAACTCCATCAGAACTCCATAAAATCTATAAAAAGACTCGAAACAATAGAAAAGACTCGAAAAAACTAACGAAAGATGCAAATCAAAACTCAAACCGAATACTAAAAACAAATCAAAATACTCCCTCTGTCTTTTATAGATTGATGTTTAGGATATTTCACACATATTAAGAAAAAGAAACTTTTTTATCTTGTACTAATAAAAGCAATTACTTTTTCTAGTAACATGCATAACTCTTCACATTCTCACGGCTCCTCCCATCATTTCTTGTCACAAGTACTTTTTCCTCTTTTTTTGGGCAAATATCACAAGTACTTTCTCCCCTGATCAGTTGAAAATTTGTAAAAAAATTTAAATTTAGAGCCATATTTACGTTTCTAAAAAACAAAAATTTGGTATGGAGCCAAAACATTCTTTTTATATATATTGACACAGATTTTCAGCATCTAGTAAAAACATCTATGGAGTTATAGAGATAAAAGTTTACAAAATCTAATTTATAGATAAAATTTTAAGTACAAACACTAGTGTTAATTTTCTATCGTGGGAAGTTGTAAAATGGAGTATTAAAGTAAAGAAGACTAAACACTAAAAGTAGGTTGACTACTCCCTATTAACTACTTCTAGTAATTAGGAGTATCAAATATTAAATGCAAAATCAATCTTTAAAAAATAAGAAAAAGAACCTAAAACATCAATCTATAAAAAACGGAGGGAGTATGTTAAGAATACATAATATCAATATATAACAATTATTTTTATTTTTATTTTTTAACAACTTGAATAACAATATTTAAATCCCAAAAATACTTGAATAAAAAAACCAGCAGCAAAACTCGTTTAACCTAAACACCAACAAATTAATAATGGAAGACAAGTGAATAAGATGCAATACTATATAGCTACGGAGGATTTCTCCATCATCGTGCTAGATCGTAGCTTTGATTTTTGAATATATTTCACGTATAAGTCATCGTCGTGTTCATTATAAGTCTTGGCATATCGGAGTACAAAGAGGCAGTCGAAGAGCGAGACAAGTGTAAGTACGAGGAAGAAGATCATTGCCGAGAACACAAATATCAATCTTATGTCAATCCATTCAAGTGATCCCTTTGCTGGATGCCCCATCGATGGTTGATTAGTTTTGCACCGACAACAACTATAACTATTATTATCATCACATCGAGTATATATATAATAAATTCTTGAGCGGATCAAGTCATTAACTCTAATTTCTTTCAAGATTAGGATTCCGTTATATTCCTTTCATTATCTAGTTACTAAAAAAAATCTTATTGTTGCCACGTCACTAAATATCCACACAATTTTCAAACGATTATTGTTGCATAACCTTGAAGTCTACTAGTATTACTATTTTTTATCTAGGTGTTGGGAACTTATTATATACACGAGTAATACATAAAAGTGAAAACGTTTATACACTTGTTTTTTCTTCCTTAAATCGAACGGGACTGAAATGAAGTTATTACATATATTAAACTATAAGGCAACGTAATATGACCATTATGATTCATGCCCGGAGTCAGGGGAGTTTGAAGGTGGGCCACTTATCCACGCCTCTTCGTGAGTACACGAACTAGTAGTAGTGGTCTCTGTTGTGTCGTTTTTAAGTGTTGGTTTAGTATGTCAAGTCTTTGTTTCCGCAAGTCTAGGAATAATAGAGACTTGTTCTCTATAGTTTGTTTTAGTCAATTTCTGTTTTGCGTATAACTAGCTTAGTGGTTGAGCTAGTGGGTTGTGTCCTAGTTTTTAGGTTGCTTCAGTTATGTAACTTCTGTTGATGTAACTTCAGTTATTTGCTTCTGTTGATGTAACTATAAAACGTATTGAGACGTGATGAATAAACTCAGATCATTCAGTGCAAATCGTGTATCACTCTATTTACAACTACATTTGGTATCAGAGCAAAACACGACTCAAGTGATCAAAGAGAGAAAAGAGAGAAACGAAAATGAGTGAGGACAAGACGCTCGTTAAGATTCCCCACTTCGATGGTCACTACGATCATTGGAACGAGTTGATGGAGAATCTCTTACGTGCAAAGAGTCTATGGCATCTTGTGAGTGAAGGCTACGTCGAGCCAGCTGAGGGAAGCGAGGTGACTGCAGCGCAGCAGAAGAGCCTCGAGGATCTTAAGACAAAAGATCATCAGGTGAAGCACTTTCTGTTCCAGGCAATTGATCGGGAAGTGTTTGAGCAGATTTTGGATCGATCCACATCCAAAATCATTTGGGAGTCATTGAAGCGAAAGTTTGGTGGCAATGAAAGGGTGAAGCGATCCCTTCTCCAAACTTTAAGAAGGGACTTCGAGGTGCTTGTCATGAAGAGTGATGAGACCATCGATGATTACTTCAAAAGAGTGATGATGGTGTCTAACAAGATGAGAAGTAATGGAGAAACAATGGCGGATTCGAAGATTGTTGAGAAGATTCTTCGAACTTTGACCGATAAGTTCACCTATGTGGTTGTGTCTATTGAAGAGTCCAAAGACACAGAAGCCATGACGATTGATGAGTTGCAGAGTTCTCTTTCTGTTCATGAGAAAAAGTTCCAAAAGAACACTCACGAAGAAGAAGAACAAGCTCTTCATGTTGGAGGCAGAGGGAAAGGAACTCACCATGGTCGAGGCAGAGGTAGAGACAGGGGACGCTCTTTCAACAAAGCAACGATCGAGTGTTACACCTGTCACAAACTTGGACATTTTGCCTATGAATGTCCAAATGAAGCAAACTTCGCAGAGATCACAGAGAGCGATGAGGTTCTGCTCATGGCGTATGTTGAGCTTCAGGGTACCAAGAGAGGAGATGTGTGGTTCGTGGATTCTGGATGTTCGAATCATATGTGCGGTGAAAGGGGTATGTTTTCAAGCTTGGATACTACTTTCACGCATAATGTGAAACTCGGTAACAATCATAAGCTGATTGTTAGTGGAAAAGGGGTGGCAAAGATCACGCTTAATGGAATAAGCTACGTGGTGAGTGATGTTTACCATGTTCCAGAACTGAAGAATAATCTTCTAAGTGTGGGGCAACTCCAAGAGAAGGGGTTAGACGTGTTGTTCAAAGGAGGAGAACAAAGGACCTGCTGCATCTATCATCCCACAAGAGGAAAAGTTGCTGAATCTGTCATGAGTTCTAATCGAATGTTCATTCTCCTGGGAGAAACAAATGACACAACAACTGAGGAGAGATGTCTACAGGTTGATGCTACCAACAAAGCAGAACTATGGCATCATCGCTATGGACATCTGAGCCATAAAGGTCTTCAGACTCTGAAAAGCAAAGAATTGGTCACCGGCTTGCCAGAACTTGAGCAAATGAAGGACAACTGTGAAGCGTGTGTCATAGGCAAACACCATTGCGTTCCGTTTCCAAAGAAAAGCAAGTGGGGATCCACCGAGAAGCTACAGCTCATTCACTCTGATCTGTGCGGTCCGATTTCTCCACCATCAAACAGCCAAAAGAGGTATCTGTTGAGCTTCATTGATGATTTTTCACGCAAGACATGGATATATTTTGTGACAGAGAAGTCTGAGGCCTTTCACCAATTCAAACTGTTCAAAGCATTGGTGGAAAATCAATCTGGCAATGCTATCAAATGCTTGCGAACTGATAGAGGAGGCGAGTACAACTCCACTGAGTTCAAGTCGTACTGTCAGGAGCATGGAATCAAAAGGCAACTAACCACTGCCTACACTCCCCAGCAAAATGGCGTTGTAGAACGTAAGAACCGAACAATCATGAATGTGGTGAGGGCTATACTTTCTGAGAAGAAGGTACCAAAGAGTTTTTGGCCAGATGCAGTACAGTGGGCGAATCATGTTCTCAATCGCTCTCCTACAGCAATTGTGAAAGACATGACTCCTGAAGAAGCTTGGAGTGGGCACAAGCCATATGTTGATCATTTCAGAGTCTTCGGATGTGTTGGCTTTGCACACATACCGGATGTCAAAAGATCAAAACTCGATGATAAGAGCGTGAAGTGTGTCTTGGTCGGCTACAGTAGTGAATCCAAGGCTTTCAAAATGTTTGATCCTGTGGAGCAGAAGGTACATATCAGTCGAGATGTGGTATTTGAGGAAGACAAATAGTGGAACTGGGATATCAGCTACTCGACTGAACAGAACATGGAACTTGAATGGGAAGAGGAGTACGAGTGTTCAGAAAATGAAAACGAAGAGGAGGATGTAACAACAGAAGAAGATGGAGATCAGAATGATGGTGCATCAAATGCTCAGAATGATGTTACATCAAATGCTCCGATGAATGCTTCTCCGGTACCATCTGCAATAGCCACAACATCAACGGCCAGCAGAATCAGAAAACCACCAGTCTGGGCAGATGACTACACCACTGGAGAAGATCTGTCATACACTGAAGAAGAAGCAAACATGGTAAGAGTCGAATCAGAGAAAATCGCACTCATGATCATCACAGATCCCACGTCTTTTGCAGAAGCTGTAAAAGACTCCAAATGGAAAGAAGCCATGGATGCAGAGATTGGATCAATCGTGAAGAATGGCACGTGGTCACTAATGAAGCTCCCAGAAGGTGTCAAAGCAATTGGTGTAAAATGGATTTACAAAACAAAGCTCAACGAGCTGGGAGAAGTTGACAAGTTTAAAGATAGACTCGTTGTGAAAGGATATGCACAAGAGTATGGGCTAGACTACACGGAGGTGTTTGCACCGGTGGCCAGAATGGATACTGTGAGGATGATTATCGCTTTGGCAGCTCAACGAGAATGGGGCATCTATCAGCTTGATGTCAAATCTGCTTTTCTGCACGGTGAACTCAAAGAAGATGTCTTTGTTGAGAAACCGCAAGGCTATATTGTTGATGGAAAAGAACAGCTCGTCTACAAACTGCACAAGGCGCTGTATGGACTGAAGCAAGCACCAAGGGCGTGGTTCAGTCGCATAGAGGCCTACTTTATCAAGGAAGGATTCGAGAACAGTTACAGTGAACAAACTCTGTTCATCAAACGCATATGAGGTAAAATCCTAATCGTTAGCATCTATGTAGATGATTTGTTGTTCACTGGTGATGATGTGGAGCTGTTAGAAGAATTTAAACGATCCATGAAGAGAGAGTTTGACATGACGGATCTGGGGAAGATGAGATACTTTCTCGGGATAAAGGTGATGCAAAAGGAAGATGGTATCTTTATCTGTCAGAGAAAGTATGCAGCTGAAGTGATAGAGAGGTTTGAAATGCAGAACTTCAATCCCGTCTGCAATCCAATGGTTCCAGGGCAGAAGCTTGGCTGTGATGAAGCTGGTGTTCAAGTTGATTCAACGCTGTACAAACAGATGGTGGGAAGTCTGATGTATCTCACTGCAACACGACCTGATCTGATGTTTGTGGTGAGTCTTATCAGTCGGTTCATGGCAAGTCCTACTCAACTCCACTTTTCTGCAGTCAAAAGGATCATGCGTTACCTAAAGGGAACAATGGAGTATGGAATCTGGTACAAGAAAGAGGGCAGAACAGATCTTGTTGGGTACACTGACAGCAATTATGCAGGAGATGTTGATGATAGCAGGAGTACTTTCGGGTATGTTTTCTTATTAAGTGGAGGAGCAGTTGCATGGTCTTCACGCAAACAACCTATTGTGAATCTGTCCACCACTGAGGCAGAATACGTTGCAGCAGCAACTTGTGCTTGTCAAGCTATTTGGATGGGAAGAGTTCTCAAGGAAATTGGTTTTGAACAAGATGATGAAATGGTGTTACTCTGCGACAACACTTCCACCATTAAGCTGTCTAAGAACGCAGTTCTACATGGGAGGTCTAAGCATATCAGGGTTCGTTATCATTTTCTGCGTGAGTTAACCAAAGAAGGCGTGGTGAAACTAGAGTATTGCAGCACGGAGGATCAGTTGGCTGATATCATGACAAAGCCTCTGAAGATGGTTACCTTTCAGAAGATCCGTGAAGCTTTTGGTATGTGCATTATGAACTGAATACTCATGATGGTTCAGTTCAAGGGAGGGTTTGTTGTGTCGTTTTTAAGTGTTGGTTTAGTATGTCAAGTCTTTGTTTCCGCAAGTCTAGGAATAATAGAGACTTGTTCTCTATAGTTTGTTTTAGTCAATTTCTGTTTTGCGTATAACTAGCTTAGTGGTTGAGCTAGTGGGGTTGTGTCCTAGTTTTTAGGTTGCTTCAGTTATGTAACTTCTGTTGATGTAACTTCAGTTATTTGTTTCTGTTGATGTAACTATAAAACGTATTGAGACGTGATGAATAAACTCATATCATTCAGTGCAAATCGTGTATCACTCTGTTTACAACTACAGTCTCTTCATTCTATAGTAATAAATAGCTATAGTAATAAACAATATTGATTTGTTTTGAAAAGCTAATTTTTAAATAGAATTGGGAAATTGGACATTTAAAAATGATTTTTCTTTTTTTCAATTCAAACTAAATTTTTTTCTTGACATAATTTTTTTTTTTTACTTAAACACAAATATTCACGTGTCAAAATGAATTAATCAGCCAAGACACTATTGCTAGATACATGATTAAATTGATGCAAACAAATAACGTCGAACGTTAAAGATGGAGTATGTGGCATATTATATGGATCAACTCATTAAAAAAACCATCAACTCATTAAAAAAACCATTAACCGTTGATATTGATCAACACATTATATGGTTTCGGGGCCCATTAAGATAAAATGAAAAGGGTTCTGATAACTATTTCTAAAGAGAGAGCCCCATAGTCGAATCATGTCACATACAGTTGTGTCTGAATAAATTGATGAAGTCAGATCCCTAAATTCTGTCATCTCTGCAGTGGGAGAACCGGACCGGAGAAGAAGAAATAGAGAGTTTGTCTTGCTGATTACGCCAATGTCGTCGTATCCTGAGAAGAAGAGGAAGAGGGTGACTACAAGGAAGAAACCGTCGCTTGACAATAAGAAGAAACCGCCGCTGGTGCTCCCAAATCCTTGGCTTCCCGATGATTTGTTAATAAGCTGCTTCGCACGCGTCTCGATATCATACTATCCGACTCTCTCACTCGTCTCCAAGAGCTTTGGATCTCTCATTGCTTCACCGGAGCTTTACAAGACCCGGTCCTCTTTAGGCCACACCGAGAGTTGTCTCTACGTGTGCTTAGGGTTCCTTCCTCCTGAACCTATCCCTCGCTGGTTCACCCCTATCCCTCGCTGGTTCACCCTCTGCCGGAAACCTGATCGATTCCTAACCACCAAGAAGAAGAAGAAGAAGAAGCCAAGTAGGTATGTTTTGGCTAAACTCCCAACTCCTCATCCTGGTCCTACTGGTTACTGGTCCCCTGTCGTGAAAATTGGTTCGATTGGTTCAAAGGTGGTCTATGTTGAAGGAGCGTTCAGATGGTATGACACTAAGGTAAGTCTGTGGAGAGCGTTGAAGGGTGTGAAAGGACTGCCTAAGTTTCCCCGTGATTGCCCTCGGCTGGTGGATTATGGTGGGAAGATGGCGGTTTTGTGGCACAGGGGTGTGGCTTCCAGTGGATTTGAGGAGAAGATTATTTGGTGCGCAGTGATTGCCCTTGAAAGGCGCAACGATGAAGAGATTTGGGGCAAGGTCGAGTGGCAGGAAGCAGTGCTTACAGTCCCCAAGTCATGTAGATTTCAATATGCTCTTGCTACTACCCTTTAATGAATCTTTACTAGTCGTGGGTAATATATCGTTTTGTTGGATGATTCTGTCTTGTGATTTAAGCTGAATGCAGTAGACATTTTTCTCACTTCCTATATCTTAACGACTCAGTGATGAATTTGTAGAAAATTCTCTTATTATAAAATGCAAATGGCTTATGACCAAGTAATCAAACAACGAGTATTATTCAAATTATTCACAACAGTCAAGCTCTGCAACAAAGGCAAAGCTTCAAGTAGAGAATAGAAGAAGAGAAGCAGATGAAGAACAAAGAAAAAGCGCAGAAGCAAAGGAAAAGGAGAAGAAGTTGAAGCAAGTCAACGACAAGAAGAAGAAGAAGAAGAACAAGAAGACCAAAGTCAACAAAGATGAAGAGTTGGTTTGGTTCGTGTAACAAGAAGTTGCCCATCAAAAGGAATACGAAACTAACTAAGTGAGTAGATTGGTTTAGAGTTGTTAGTGATTAAAGTGAGTTGCTTGTCTTTGCTTATAAAACTAGTCTAGCTAGGACCTAAAGTAGAGGCATGGACTAGTAGTAATAGTTGTTAGAGCTAATAAGTGTGTGAAGTAACTACTATAAATATGTAGTGTGTGTGTGTGTTGTGTAAAGGCATCCGATTCTAACAGAAACAGAGTTGGAGAAAGTAACAATGTAGACATCAAGAGCAAAGTGTTTCTCTTGTTCTCTCTAAAACAATGCATAAGAAAGAGTGAGAGAGAAAAGAGTAAAACACCAGAAAAGAGAGCAGCTCAGAGAGTGAGAGAGAGCTGTGAGTAAGAGAGAAACAGAGTAGTAAGAAACCTGCAACTTCTGCAGTATTCACAGTAGTTCAACACAGTGACACGTAACTTCATGCCATGTTGCGGGGAAACATAACCGTCTTGAACTAGCAGCCACCCGATCTGGCCATACCGTCTTTTTTGTCTAGAAAGCTCTGAACTTGCTCAAAGGCCTGATGATGAATGGTTGAGCAGTTAGAACTTATCAAAACTAACAAACTGGAAAGTACACATATGAATAGGAACATAGAGATTCTGAGGCATACCTCAATGGCGATTTCAGTTGGTGTAAGATCGGAGACGTTTCTATACCCCCTAGCTTTGATGTAATATCTGAACATTTGGAGTAAATTAGTAACAAAATGGCCTGAGATTGTGGAAAGCTATAGAACATGGAAAGTGCAAAGGACCCTACTCTCCAAGGAGACTCTCGAGCTGGCGTTAGTGTATGCGCCACTACGTGCTTCCCAAATAGTTGAAAGACGGTTTAAAGCCTATGTGAAGTCATAAATTATTGAAAACCACAGAGAAAGATAAAACTATTTTTCAAAGTTACACTCGTAGAGTATACCTCTGTGTATGTGTCTCCTGACTCATCACCATGTAACAATGGTCTTGAATTTGTTCCTACAGCAGCAATTCTATGCGCTAAGGCTTCTAGAGGAACATCAAGCCAAATGCTAATTCCTTTATGCATATATACTTCCTGAATATCAAATATTGGACACGTTATTACCAAATGATCTGAGTTTCGTATTACATATCGCTGATTGTTAGATCATACTAAATCTAAAACAAGATACAAACTAGAAGAATTATCAGGTCATATTAAATCTTTGATCTAACAAAGTTTTATTCAATTATATTCATCTTCAGACTGAGACATTCCATGGTCGCAAACCAAGACAATGTTTTATAAGCAATTTGGTTGATTTCCATCACATGCTTTCTTTTAGATTTACCATATGTTTTATATGGATCAATCTTGCCGTTGAAAATGGAGTATGTGGCCGCCGCATATATAGATTTCATAACTGATAATAATATTCGTTAAGCATACAACAATAACATTTATCTTTTTTTTTTATCTATAAAAAGGTATAACATTTGTCCAAGATTTAGTAAATAGATAATGAAGTAATATATAAATATCCTACTCTATATTAAATGATATATAAGATTTTAGACATTTATCCATTATTAAACTAATAAATCTCCTAATCCATGTGTATCTAGAAAAACTAACTCATGTATGTCTATTTCAATACAAAGACTTTCACAATAAGGCGCATTCTTCATTGAGTCAGGATTTAACAAGAACTGGTTGAAGTTTTGGAGTCAGTGTCGCTAAGGCCATGGATACATCACCATATGAAGAAACAGTGAAAGTGTTGTTTCAGGTAATGGTTGTGATGACCCTCATTGTTATCCTTTTCGGCTCTTATCTTTGTGTTAAAGCTTGCTCGGCCATGTCGTATAGTCAGAAAGATGACAAAGATTGTGCACCTGAAGCGCAACCCATGAACATCTAAATTTGTTATCAGTTTTTTTTTTGCTTTTGTAAAAACAAATAAATATAAGATTTAGTTTCTATATGATACTTCTGCTCATCGTCTTTCAATGGAATAAAGTACTTGATTGTGTTTTGCTAATTCGGATTAGAACTCGATTGAATTTTATCCACTCTAATAAAAGTATGTACGTACGTATGATTGAAAATTTGAGAAATCGTATGTAAGCATGAATGATCAGTTGATGATTGTAAGATCAAATTGAGAAATTGAGGTAACTACGCAGAGCCGGTAAACAAGAATATATTTCTCAATAGTTAACAATTTTTTTTATGGTTATTTCAAAATTTATATAACATATACTATTTGATTTTCCTACAACGAATAGCAGATGTTCAGATTTACTAAAAATTTCTAACAAAATTTTGTTAATAAATAAATATGAATGAAAATAAATAGAAAGAATAATATTATAAATGGAAATAAATATAATCAATTTAGTAAATAGAAACTACAAACACTATAGTAGTAGATATACAATAGTTTTATAGGAGAAACAAACTTTACTAATATTATATTTACTAAATTAATTATATTTATTTCCATATATATATTATTCTTTCTATTTATTTTCATCCATATCTATTTATTAAAAAATTGTGTTAGAAATTTTTACTAAATCTACAATATACAATAGTTTTATAGGAGAAACGAACTTAAAATATTTTTTATATTCGAAATAATGAAATTCAGTTAAAGTATATCTATATTTCATAATTTCTTGAAATATGATAAATATTGATTATAAATTTATCATATTGATTGAATTTTAATTATATTTCATTTAAATCTTTTATATTAAATATTGATTTTGTAATACAGAGAATCAAACAAACACTTGATGGATGGCATAATCAGTTCTTGTCCCCTGCAGGGAAAGAGGTACTTATAAAAATAGTTGCAGTTGCTAAACCAATATATGCAATGAACTGTTTTCTAATACCAAAAACAACTTGTGATGAAATTAATGGTATGTTATCCAGTTTTTGGTGGAGGAAAGAGAATGGTTGCCGGAAAATACCGTGGATAGCCTGGAAGAGAGTGTGTGTATCCCTAAGGCAGAAGGTGGGTTAGGTTTTAGAGATTTACATAGCTTCGATTTGGCTTTACTTGCAAAGCAAGCCCGGCGTATAATGCATAAGCCTGGTAGATATTATCAATCAACGATGTTGTTCGAGTCGGTTGATCAGGGAAACACTTCCTATGGGTGGAAGTCGATTCAAGCAGGGAAGAACCTGCTACAAAGAGGTTTACAGCAATGGAAGAGGAACTAGTGTATGGAATGACTATTGGCTACCATCATCTCCACCAAGAGCTATCGCAAGTACGTGCTATGATCCCACGATGGAAATTAGCGATTTATGGATCTCAGGTAAACGTCAATGGAATACTTCTCTGCTACGCTATTTATTTAAGTCCTTGATTGAGCAAATTTACTTATCAGAGAATGCTTCAGAGGATATGTTTATATGGCCTTATACTAAGGATTCTGAGTATAGTGTGAAGTCAGGATATTGGTTTGCTACACACTTTCTTCAAGAAGATGATGCGTTTCTAGCACCCATGGGATCTGTTGATATTAAGAACGCTATATGGAAAATCCAGATGTTACCAAAAATCAAACTATTTCTATGGCGTGTCTTATCTGCAGCTCTTCCCACATACGATCGTCTTCGAAGTCGTGGAGTTATGGTAAATCTGGTATGGCAAAGATGCTGCTTGCAAGAAGAAACAATAAATCACCTACTATTTGAATGTCTGAATGCTCATGATGTCTAGAGAAGTGCAAGTATTACAGTATTTATGTCTCCTTCACCATCTTTGGAACCTAATATTGAAAGTGTGTTTGGATATCTTCAAGAATAAAGATCTTGATATGGCTTCCCGTTTAATACCGTTTTGGTTGATGTGGACTCTATGGAAGTCCAGGAACGAATTCTTATTTGCTCAGAAGAATTTGGAACCACATAATGTTGCAAATCGTGCTTATGATGGTGTTTCCGAATGGAATGAAGCTCATCGATACCAATCTTCTCAAGGAATGTCACAGTCCATGCCATTAATTCGTGATAGCAGATGGATACCTCCACCTGTAGGATGGCTGAAGTGTAACTTTGATTGTAGCTACCACTCATCCCAGAGATCCTCTGGTGCAGGTTGGATCATTAGTGACGGCAATGGTACTCATCTAGCTTCGGGTACAGCAAGGCTGGAACAGGTACACTCTCCACTACAAGCTGAGGCTATGAGTTTTATTAGTGCTCTGCAATTTGTTTGGATTCGAGGTTGGAGATATGTTTGGTTTGAAACAGATAGTAAAGGTCTAGTGGAGATTGTTAATATAAAGACTAATAACACAGAACTTGGGAACAGATTTCATGATATTCGGTTCTGGATCTAGAAACTGTTGGATCAAAAATTTCTTTGGGCCCAGGCCCATACGGAAATTAATTGATGTGTGAAGAGAAATAACTAAAGAGGAGAAGGAAATTTATCCCACATCGGAAATGGGAGTAAATTTTCAAGTGTTTATATAGAGATAAACACATATTTCAGTCCAAAGACTGCATGGGAGAGAGGAGCCGCCCACGCGCGCGCCGCCGCCGCCGTCCGGCTCGGGGTCTGGGTCTGGGTCTGGGTCTGGGTCTTGGATTCGGGTTTATATCAAAAAACGTTTTGATCCAAATAACTCTGTCTTAAAAAGATTTGGATTCGGTTTTCTCAATCGATTTTGGTGGAAATACAGTCTTAACTCAAATGAATCCGCTTCTAGCCTATAGCTAAAATCGGATTGGGAAAATTTTTGGGGTTTTTCATGACGAATTTCAACCGAACGATCGTTCTGTTTTGAGATCGATCGTTCTCCTTCAAAAACCGAACGATCGTTTAGTATTTAGATCGATCGTTCTTCTTGAAAAACCGAACGATCGTTTACTATTTAGATCGATCGTTCTTCTTGAAAAACCGAACCATCGTTCTGTTTTTAGATCGATCGTTCTCTTCATAAAACGATTTCTAAACGTTTTATTTCAAACGTTTTTTTGGGATTTGCGAATCGCTTAAACGCTTTTCCGCGAATCGTGTATTGAAACGATACAAAACTGTTTTTAAATAGAGGGTAAACGTTTATGCGAAAAAGTTTGCAAAACGCTTTCACCGTTTTAAACGTTTATGCGAACACTTTTAAGTGAGTTTACAAACGGTTTAACCGCTTCAAACGTTTCTGCGAAAAAGTTTGCAAAACGCTTTGACCGTTTCATCAAATGTTTATGCGAATAGGTTTGCAAAACGCTTTGACCGTTTTAAAAGAAAATGTTTATGCGAAAATGTTTTGCAAAACATTCTTCTGATAAAAAGTATTAGAAACGCTTTCACTGTTTTTAAAACGTTTTCTGCAAAAGCTTTATGATGAAAGTTTGCAAAACGTTTTTTACAAACGCTTTTGGTTTATTCGAGATAAATCAATTTTGAACTTGTTCAATTATCAATGTACTGATAATCGTTTTTACTTGTGATCAGATGGAAAATCCGATGGACATTGATTTTGACACACCAAACGAGGCTGGTGCTGGTGCTGCTGCTGCTGCTGCAACCCCCACTGAAGTCAACAATGAAATTCCGTCTGCAGTCACTCGGGGACTCATGCCGGAAAAGTTTGACGGAAAGGGCTTCAAGAATTGGCAACAAAAAATGCTATTCGCCCTGACCAACTTGAAGTTTGACAAGTACCTGACTGAGGACAAACCAACCATCCCGGATGGAAACACTGATGTCCGCACACTTGCAAGCGTTGAATCATGGATCCATGGTGACTTCCTATGCAGAGGATGGATCTTGGGTCGTCTTGCTGACAAGCTGTATGGTGTTTACAGTCAGGCCAAATCCTCTAAGGCACTCTGGATGTCCCTGGAGAAGCAGTACCGAACTGAAGATGCTGGTTGTCAGAAGTTTGCAACTGCGAAGTTTCTGGACTTCAAAATGGTGGATTCCAAACCGATCATGGAACAAGTGGAGGCACTTCAAATGATCTGCTATGAGATAGCTGAGGAAGGAATGTCTCTCTGTGAGATCTTCAAAACCAATGCCTTCATTGAGAAGTTACCTCCGAGCTGGGTGGACTTCAAGACCTACCTCAAACACAAGAGGAAGGCAATGACTCTGGAAGACCTCATCACAAGGTTGCGAATGGAGGACAGAAACCGCATCCAGAACAACCCTCAGTTTCGCGAGCACAACGCGAATGTGGCTACCCACAAGGGAAAAGGCAAGGCCAAGGGTAACGAGAAATCTTCTCTGAAACCATCGTCCTCAACGAACTTCAAGAAAATTGGAGAGAAGAAGTTCAAAGGCAAATGCCACAACTGCAACAAAGTCGGTCATAAGGCAGATGTTTGTCGCAGTAAGCCCAAGAATAATGGGAATGGGAAAGATCAAGCCAACTTGACTCAAGATGACCTTTGTGCTGTGGTCTCGGAGGTCAACATGGTTGAAGATAACCAGATGGAGTGGTGGTATGACACTGGTGCAACGACCCACATCTGCACTGATAAGGAAATGTTCAGCTCCTATCAGAAATCCAAGTCTCAGGAGCAGCTATTCATGGGAAACTCTGCGTTTTCCCAGATTGTTGGTCGTGGAAAGATTGTGCTCAAGATGACCTCAGGAAAAGAAGTCACTCTCCAGAATGTCAAGCATGTTCCTGACATGAGGAAGAATCTGATCTCCGGTACTCTCATGAGCAAGGCCGGATTTGGAGCTCACCTTGAGGCTGACAAGCTCGTGCTCAAGAAGTTCGGGGTGTTTGTAGGCAGGGGATATGTGAAAAATGGACTTGTCAAGATGTGTGTTATGGCAGTCCTTCGTGGCGACAATGTTGCAAATGTTGTGGTTACTGATGTTTCTAATGTTGCTTCTACTTCCACTGTTGTAGCATCTGATGCAAATGTTGCAGCATCTGATGCAAATGTTCCAATTAATAATGGAAATAACCCTGTTGCCTATTTGCTTGAGTCTTTTAATATTTGGCATGAACGATTAGGTCATGTGATTATAAGTCTATACAGAGGTTAATGAACTTGAACCTAATTCCGAAATGCAAGACAAGCAAAGAGAAATGTGAAGTTTGTGTCCAAGCTAAACTCACTAAAACTCCATCACCCAAAGTTGAGAGAACAACCGAACCTTGGGCTTAATACACACAGACTTGTGCGATTTAAAATTCGTACAATCCCGAGGTGGAAAGAAATATTTTGTGACATTTATAGATGATCACACAAAATACTGTTATGTATATCTGCTACACAGCAAAGATGAAACTTTGGAAAAGTTCAAAGAATACAAAACAGAAGTTGAAAACCAACTCAACAGAACTATCAAAATAGTTCGCAGTGATAGAGGAGGTGAATATGATGGACGTTTTAATGCCTTCTGTCAAGAGCAAGGGATTATTCATCAGACAACTGCCCCATATTCACCAGAGTCGAATGGAGTTGCAGAACGCAAAAACCGAACTCTAAAAGAAATGATGAATGCAATGTTGCAGGAATCTGGGTTACCCCAGAACATGTGGGGGGAAGCTTTGCTTACAACAAACTACATCCTCAACAAAATACCGCACAAGGTCACGGGAAAGACTCCTTACGAACTTTGGAAAGGTAACGCACCATCATACAAATACTTGAAAGTGTGGGGGTGCCTAGCAAAGGTCGCAGTACCACCTCCCAAGAAGGTCACGATCGGACCAAAAACCGTGGACTGTATTTTCATCGGATATGCACACAACAGCAGTGCTTATCGGTTTCTGGTACATAAGTCAGAAGTACCAGATATTCATGTCAATACAATAATGGAGTCAAGAAATGCATCGTTTTTCGAAAATGTTTTCCCATGCAAGGATAAACAATCTCAAAAGAGAACTTTCGACCAAACAGAAGCAAGCACTTCCGCAAATGAAGCAAGCACTTCTGGAACTGCTGAAAACCTAGAAGATCAACCTAGACGAAGCAAACGAGCTCGCAAGGAAAAATCTTATGGGGATGATTTCTTAATGGTTCTTCTTTTAGAAAACGAACCAAGAACATATGCTGAAGCAATGTCTACACCAGATGCACCTTTTTGGAAGGAGGCTGTCAATAGCGAGATTGACTCAATTAAACAAACTCATACATATTACATCACCGACTTACCTGAAGGGTTTAAAGCACTCGGATGTAAATGGATTTTCAAGACAAAGTTGAAAGTTGATGGATCGATTGATAAGTACAAGGCCAGGCTTGTGGTGCAAGGATTCCGACAAAAAGAAGGATTGGATTTCTTTGACACCTATTCTCCAGTGACGAGAATAACTTCGATAAGAATGCTACTTGGAATAGCAGCTTTAAGAAACCTAGATATTCATCAAATGGACGTCAAAACTGCTTTTCTAAATGGAGAGTTAGAAGAGGAGATTTATATGAAACAACCCGAGGGGTTTGTCATACCTGGACAAGAACACAAAGTTTGCCGACTTGTGAAATCATTGTACGGACTTAAACAAGCTCCAAAACAATGGCACGAAAAATTTGACAGTGTGATGATGTCAAATGGATTCAGCATTAACGAATGTGATAAGTGCCTATATATCAAAAATACCAACCACGGGTATGTTTTGTTATGTCTATATGTCGATGATATGCTCGTTCTTGGAAGTAATAACGACATTATCAATCAAACTAAAAACATGCTGAAAAGCAAGTTTGATATGAAAGACATGGGTCTTGCGGATGTAATCTTGGGAATTAAAATCCTCAGAAACTCTGAAGGATACATCCTGACTCAATCTCATTATGCTGAAAAGATACTTGAGAGATTCAAGGCATATTCAACGGGTACAGCAAAAACCCCTGTAGATGCTCTTCTTCACTTGACGAAAAACAAGGGTGAATCAGTGTCACAGCTGGAGTATGCTAGAGTGATTGGAAGTCTGATGTACTTAACTAATTGCACTCGACCTGATTTGGCGCACGCGGTCAATGTACTGAGTCGTTATACAAGTAATCCAGGACATACACACACTACAAGAAAACAAGTGAATACCGAGGGACGAATTCCTCGGTTTTCCGTCGGAATAACGTTATTCCGACGAAATACCGATGATTCTTTCCGTCGGAAAAATTTCCTCGGAATTTTGTAGTTCCTCGGAATTTCCTCGGAAATTTCCGACGGAATTCCGAGGATTACACATTCCGAGGACATATCGAGGACAAGCAGTCGTCGGAGAGGTCGTCGGAAAAAACCGACGGATAGATTCGTCGGAATAAACCGAGGAATATTCCGAGGTGACAAATAGTCGGAAATTTCGAGGGATGGTTTTCCTCGGAAATTTCCGACGGATGATTTCCTCGGAAATTTCCGAGGGACGATGTCCTCGGAAATTTCCGAGGGATGATTTCCTCGGAAATTTCCGAGGGATGATTTCCTCGGAAATTTCCGAGGGACGGTTTCCTCGGAAATTTCCGACGAACTCATCCCTCGGAAATTTCCGAGGGATGATTTCGTCGGAATTATATAAAATATTATTTTTTAAAAAAATTAATAATTAGATATTTAAAATCGAAAATATGAAATTAAAATCGAAAATTAAAAATTAAAATTTAGAAATTTAATTTCGAAAATATAAATTTAAAATTGAAAGTGGTACAAATAAAAAAAAAAACATTCAATGTTTTTGAGCAAAAATAAAAAGCTACGGGTTTTGTGTGTTGGGATCTTGCATGGTCGGGAAATCGACGTTCGGGTGCAACCTCCTCATCATTTCCATCATCTGCTCGTTCATCTTCCTCTGTGCCTCGAAGCTCGCCTGTTGTGCCTCGAAGCTCGCCTGTTGATTTGCCATCTGAGTCTCCAACGCAGATATGCGTTGGTCCTTGTCCTGCAACTGACCCATAAGTTCGGACGGATCAACAAAAGGAGGGGCTGCAGAAGAAGACGTAACCGACCGGGACCGACGAGCCAAACCCAACATTCGGCCCTTCTTCTTTGGAACCGACTGAAAAAAAAAATGAATATGTGAATAATAATTAAGATGAAATGAAATTTTTTATAAAAAAAAACGTACCTTTGCAACGATTTCGTTGATCTGCTCCCGAGGCAATTGGGAACCCGTCGAATCTTCGTCTTCGGTTTGCAGCTGAGACGCTGCTTCTTCCACCTGACTGTGGATGAGGTCGACGACACCCGCCACAACACCATCATCAATCTGGCCGGTCTTCTTGTTCGTATACGCCATCTTCATTAAGCTGAAATCATCAACCGGCTCACCATCATTTGCTTCCACCTTTATATCAATATAAAAATTAGTAGTTAGAAGAAATAATGATAGTTTAAAATTTTTAAAAATTTAAAATAGAATAAAAAGGGACCGAAATTACCATGCGATCCCTCAGAGTGGCTTGGGACTGAGCACCAAGTTGTGCTTGTAGACGCCCTTCCCTTTACGTTCGCTCTTGCGGTTGGAGGAGTTGGTGGTAGAAGTCGATTTCGTATCTTCCTTACTCCAATGCACAATCAACTGCTGCCAGACGTCGAGGTTCATCGACTTTGGGATCTTTAAAAAAAAATTGTTAGATGAATTAAAAAATAATTTAATAAATTTAAAAATTGTTTTAAAAATAAAAAAACAAACCTTGTTCTTTAGCCACTTCTGCTTCCACTCGTAAATTTGATACCCATAGTTGGTCATAACTTTGTGCACGAAGTGGTAATAGACAAACGCCGTATAATCAGGATTCCAGTTGAATTCTTGCTGAAAAAAAAAAAAACACAATTAGTATAAAATTTATATTAAAAAATAAATTAAAAAAAAATAAGAATTTTTACCGCAAACTGTTCAAACCATAGAACTTGTTTGCCTCTTGGAAAGTCGGTGAAAGTCGGATGTCCGTAGTCCAAAACACGATACATCATACGGTTGATCCATGCGCTGATCCCGTTCGAGGATCGATCGAACCATGTTTGACCCGGTCCAGATGGATACGGAGTGAGAAACGGAAGATGGTGACGACCCGGCTGTCGAACAAACTCCGCAACCCTCATTAGTTCCGGAGGACCCTGAAAGTTCGGAGGAATAGTGGGTGCATCACCGGAGCCAGAAGGAGCTTCGGGAAATGGAGAGGGAGATGTCTGGTGGAGCTGCGGGGCGATGGGGAACCCTGAAAGTCGTGGCTTCCCGAGCGACGAACACGACGCTGTCGAGCAGGAGTGGGGGTCTGATCATCGTAAGACCTGAAGTTTAAATATATAAAAATTGAAAAAAAAAGTTAGTATACATGATTAGTAAGTCGACAAAAAGGTTTATAAATATTTTTAAAATTTATTAAATATGTTTTATTGTTCCTGGAAAGTTGAAAAAACAATTTTAAAAATTGGGAAAACCTTTTTAAAAATCATTGAAAAACGATTTAAAAAATAAAAAAACGTTTTTAGAAAACATATACATGTTTTTTAAAATGAAAAAATGTTTTAATACTTATAAAAATAGTTTTAATATTACAAAAATAGTTTTTATATCAAAAAAACCCATTATAAAATAGTAAAACCTTTTTAAAAATCATTTAAAAACGTTTTTAAAAATAAAAAAACGTTTTTAAAAATCATATACAAGTTTTTTTAAATCAAAAAATGTTTTAATACTTATAAAAATAGTTTTAATATAAAAACAATTAGTTTTTATATCAGAAAAAAATATTTATATAATAGTAAAACCTTTTTAAAAATCATTTAAAAACGTTTTTAAAAATTTTAAGAAACGTTTTTAAAATCAAAAACGTTTTTAAAAATCAAAAACGTTTTAAAAATCAAAAACGTTTTTAAAATCAAAAACGTTTTAAAAAATCGAAAAACGTTTTTCACACTACAAATAATTCCATAGAAAAATAAAACAAGAACCTAAAATCCGAAATTCAATCCTAAACTATCCATCTAACAACCTAAAATCCGAAACTATACATCTAACAACCTAAAATCCAAGAGAAATATGAAGTTTTGGTTGATTCTTACATGATTATTGAAGTGCAGGAGAGATTCCGACGGCAAGATGAGAGAGAACCGGCGGCGTGAGAAGTTTCCGGAGGAGAGGATCGACAGGAGAGAGAGGATCGAGAGGAGAGAGAGAGGATCGATTTTTTGAGGTGAAGCGGCGGAGAAGAAGAAGAAGGAAGTTAGGTATTATATTTAATAATTCCGACGGATCCTTGTCGTCGGAAATCCGTCGGAATTATTAAATATAATACCAACACGCGGTTCTCGAAATAATTCAATGTTTTTGTTTTCCCGGTAAGTATTTTCCGACGGATACGTTGTTCCTCGGTATTTCCTCGGAAATTTCCGAGGAAATTCCGAGGAGAAACAGTATTTCCTCGGAAATTTCCGAGGAAATTCCGAGGAAACGTGGTTTAGGGTTCCGAATTCCTATTTTTTTTTCGGTATTTCATTTTTAATACAAATGCAATTCATATCATTGAGGATACTTTGTGTAGATGATCATAAAACATGAAATAACAAAAATTCAAAAATAATTGTAAGTAAGTCCTTTAACGTTTGTTAAAGTGTATAAGTGTTTATCTTATAATGTGTGATTTTTGTCGGACCAATCGTAAAAGTGTTTGTTATTGTGTAAAACACTGACGTTTGACTTCAAAATGTGGTTAAGAAACTCAATGAAGGTTATATATGTGTTATTCGATCCGCAAAACGTCGATATCGGTTTAAAAACCCCATCTCCTCGGAATGCCGTCGGAAATTTCCGAGGACATTCCGAGGAAATTCCCAAAATCCAAGCTCGCCTCGGAATTCCTCGGAAATTTCCGACGGAATTCCGAGGAGATAGGGTTTTTAACAGTTTTCCTCGGAATTTCCTCGGAAATTTGATTTTCGACGGAATTCCGATGAAACCCTAAATTCCCTCGGAAATTCGTCGGAATTTCTTGTTTTTAAAAAAAAAACGTACCTTTGCAACGATTTCGTTGATCTGCTCCCGAGGCAATTGGGAACCCGTCGAATCTTCGTCTTCGGTTTGCAGCTGAGACGCTGCTTCTTCCACCTGACTGTGGATGAGGTCGACGACACCCGCCACAACACCATCATCAATCTGGCCGGTCTTCTTGTTCGTATACGCCATCTTCATTAAGCTGAAATCATCAACCGGCTCACCATCATTTGCTTCCACCTTTATATCAATATAAAAATTAGTAGTTAGAAGAAATAATGATAGTTTAAAATTTTTAAAAATTTAAAATAGAATAAAAAGGGACCGAAATTACCATGCGATCCCTCAGAGTGGCTTGGGACTGAGCACCAAGTTGTGCTTGTAGACGCCCTTCCCTTTACGTTCGCTCTTGCGGTTGGAGGAGTTGGTGGTAGAAGTCGATTTCGTATCTTCCTTACTCCAATGCACAATCAACTGCTGCCAGACGTCGAGGTTCATCGACTTTGGGATCTTTAAAAAAAAATTGTTAGATGAATTAAAAAATAATTTAATAAATTTAAAAATTGTTTTAAAAATAAAAAAACAAACCTTGTTCTTTAGCCACTTCTGCTTCCACTCGTAAATTTGATACCCATAGTTGGTCATAACTTTGTGCACGAAGTGGTAATAGACAAACGCCGTATAATCAGGATTCCAGTTGAATTCTTGCTGAAAAAAAAAAACACAATTAGTATAAAATTTATATTAAAAAATAAATTAAAAAAAATAAGAATTTTTACCGCAAACTGTTCAAACCATAGAACTTGTTTGCCTCTTGGAAAGTCGGTGAAAGTCGGATGTCCGTAGTCCAAAACACGATACATCATACGGTTGATCCATGCGCTGATCCCGTTCGAGGATCGATCGAACCATGTTTGACCCGGTCCAGATGGATACGGAGTGAGAAACGGAAGATGGTGACGACCCGGCTGTCGAACAAACTCCGCAACCCTCATTAGTTCCGGAGGACCCTGAAAGTTCGGAGGAATAGTGGGTGCATCACCGGAGCCAGAAGGAGCTTCGGGAAATGGAGAGGGAGATGTCTGGTGGGAGCTGCGGGGCGATGGGGAACCCTGAAAGTCGTGGCTTCCCGAGCGACGAACACGACGCTGTCGAGCAGGAGTGGGGGTCTGATCATCGTAAGACCTGAAGTTTAAATATATAAAAATTGAAAAAAAAAGTTAGTATACATGATTAGTAAGTCGACAAAAAGGTTTATAAATATTTTTAAAATTTATTAAATATGTTTTATTGTTCCTGGAAAGTTGAAAAAACAATTTTAAAAATTGGGAAAACCTTTTTAAAAATCATTGAAAAACGATTTAAAAAATAAAAAAACGTTTTTAGAAAACATATACATGTTTTTTAAAATGAAAAAATGTTTTAATACTTATAAAAATAGTTTTAATATTACAAAAATAGTTTTTATATCAAAAAAACCCATTATAAAATAGTAAAACCTTTTTAAAAATCATTTAAAAACGTTTTTAAAAATAAAAAAACGTTTTTAAAAATCATACAAGTTTTTTTAAATCAAAAAATGTTTTAATACTTATAAAAATAGTTTTAATATAAAAACAATTAGTTTTTATATCAGAAAAAAATATTTATATAATAGTAAAACCTTTTTAAAAATCATTTAAAAACGTTTTTAAAAATTTTAAGAAACGTTTTTAAAATCAAAAACGTTTTTAAAAATCAAAAACGTTTTTAAAAAATCAAAAAAAAACGTTTTTAAAAATCAAAAACGTTTTAAAAAATCGAAAAACGTTTTTCACACTACAAATAATTCCATAGAAAAATAAAACAAGAACCTAAAATCCGAAATTCAATCCTAAACTATCCATCTAACAACCTAAAATCCGAAACTATACATCTAACAACCTAAAATCCAAGAGAAATATGAAGTTTTGGTTGATTCTTACATGATTATTGAAGTGCAGGAGAGATTCCGACGGCAAGATGAGAGAGAACCGGCGGCGTGAGAAGTTCCGGAGGAGAGGATCGACAGGAGAGAGAGGATCGAGAGGAGAGAGAGAGGATCGATTTTTTGAGGTGAAGCGGCGGAGAAGAAGAAGAAGGAAGTTAGGTATTATATTTAATAATTCCGACGGATCCTTGTCGTCGGAAATCCGTCGGAATTATTAATATAATACCAACACAACACGCGGTTCTCGAAATAATTCAATGTTTTTGTTTTCCCGGTAAGTATTTTCCGACGGATACGTTGTTCCTCGGTATTTCCTCGGAAATTCCGAGGAAATTCCGAGGAGAAACAGTATTTCCTCGGAAATTTCCGAGGAAATTCCGAGGAAACGTGGTTTAGGGTTCCGAATTCCTATTTTTTTTTCGGTATTTCATTTTTAATACAAATGCAATTCATATCATTGAGGATACTTTGTGTAGATGATCATAAAACATGAAATAACAAAAATTCAAAAATAATTGTAAGTAAGTCCTTTAACGTTTGTTAAAGTGTATAAGTGTTTATCTTATAATGTGTGATTTTTGTCGGACCAATCGTAAAAGTGTTTGTTATTGTGTAAAACACTGACGTTTGACTTCAAAATGTGGTTAAGAAACTCAATGAAGGTTATATATGTGTTATTCGATCCGCAAAACGTCGATATCGGTTTAAAAACCCCATCTCCTCGGAATGCCGTCGGAAATTTCCGAGGACATTCCGAGGAAATTCCCAAAATCCAAGCTCGCCTCGGAATTTCCTCGGAAATTTCCGACGGAATTCCGAGGAGATAGGGTTTTTAACAGTTTTCCTCGGAATTTCCTCGGAAATTTGATTTTCGACGGAATTCCGATGAAACCCTAAATTCCCTCGGAAATTCGTCGGAATTTCTTGTTTTTAAAAAAAAAAAAAAAAAAAAAACTCTACTCTGACTCGGAAGCATCATCACCAGATGAATCAGAATCTGGATCTTGGTGAAACTCTCCAATATGACTTTACAGTTGCGAATGCATATCCTCGAGTACAAAATCTCGGATATGACTTTACAACACAGATTGGGCCAACCACCATCTCGCGTATCCAATCGTCAAATTTTTCACCTCTGGCCAAACGAGAAGACACCTATTAATAGCACATATGTAGGTTATATCAATAAATATGAATTAGTAAAAATATATGGTAAATTTAATTTTAATTTGTTTAAGGCACTCACATAGGTAAACATCCATCCAGCAAATTCTCTCTGCTTCATTTCTTCTAGTTCCGCCTCTGTGGCGTATCTATATTCGGACCGCTTCGCTTCCATGAATATCCTGTACAAATGAATTAATTAGATTAAAATGTCAATTTGTTAAAATAGAATTTTGTTAGATAATAAACTTACCTCTCATATGGAAGAACGTCTTCGCAGTTCGTCAGCAAATATGTCTGCAAATGACTTCGCTCGTGCTCAGTAAGTCGACGGTCCTTTGGTTTTCCGCTAAGTCGTCCAACATCTGTGAAAATGTCTGGAACCTTAACATGATATGTTGCCCGTTCACCTCTATCATCATGTCGAGCAGATCTTCTGTTCTTCGTCTGAACTTCTGCTGGAAAGTAGTGCTCCGCAAAGTTTGAAATTTCTTCATTGATCATCTGTGCGACTATAGAACCTTCAACCCTACTTAAATTTTTCACCTTCTTCTTCAAATGGAACATATACCGCTCATACAGATACATCCATCTATACTGCACAGGACCACCAAGTTCCAATTCTCTTGCAAGGTGAATAGCAAGATGCTCCATAACATCAAAAAATGAGGGAGGAAATATCTTCTCAAGGTTGCACTGAATCACGGCAATGTTAGTCTTCAAATTTGTAATACCTTCAAGAGTCACTGATCTGCTGCATAAATCGCGGAAAAATGCACTTATCCCTGCAACAGCTTCATGAACTTTTCTTGGTAATAGTTCCTTGAAGGCAAACGGAAGGAGGCGCTGCATCATCACATGGCAATCGTGACTTTTCAAGCCAATAAACTTTCCTTCCTTTCTGTCGATACAGTTTCGCAAATTAGATGCGTAACCATCTGGAAACTCCACATCGTTTGAAATCCAATCAAAGAACGCATTTTTCCCCTCTGTATCAAGCCGGTATATGGGAAAAGGAGCCCTACCATTCTCATCAACATGAAGTTCTGGACGAGCACATATATCGACTAAATCCAGTCTTGACTTCAAATTATCCTTTGTTTTACCTTTAACGTTAAGGATCGTGTTCATGAGATTGTCAAAAAAGTTCTTCTCAATATGCATGACATCTAAATTATGCCTTAGCTGATGATCCTCCCAGTATGGCAAATCAAAGAAAATACTTTTCTTGTGCCAGTTATGTAGTTCTCCAACAGCATCTACAGGAAACTGCTCATGTCCACCGACGTCTGGCGTCCTTTCTGCACCAAAATCTCTTAGTTGTGTCTTCAAAACTTTCCCACTAACTTCCTCAGGTGGACCATCAAACACCTGTTTGTTCTTCCTAAAGAAATTCTTACTCCGACGGTATGGATGATCATGTGGTAGGAATCGTCTGTGACAGTCAAACCAACACGTTTTTCTTCCGTTCTTTAGTTGGAAAGCATCTGTGTCATCTTGACAATATGGACATGATAGCCTCCCATGCGTTGTCCATCCAGATAACATACCATATGCTGGAAAATCACTTATTGTCCACATTAGTACTGCCCGCATTTGAAAGTTTTCTTTACACGAAATGTCGTATGTTTCAGCACCTTCACCCCATAGCTGTTGCAACTCATATATTAGTGGCTGAAGAAACACATCAAGCGATCTCTTAGGATGCTCTGGTCCGGGAACGAGAATGGAGAGAAACAAAAACTCTCGTCGCAAGCACAAGTTTGGGGGTAAGTTATATGGTGTAACAATGACTGGCCATAGAGAATATTGTCTTCCACTCTTCCCATACGGGCTGAAACCATCGGTACATAATCCAAGGTAGACATTTCTTCTCTCATATGCAAAGTCGGGATACTTTGATTGGAAATGCTTCCACGCTTTTGCATCTGAAGGATGTCTAATCTCACCATCTGTTGAGTGCTCCGCATGCCATCTCATTCGTTGCGCTGTCCGTTCCGAAAGATACAACCTCTGCAACCTTTCCTTCAAAGGCAAATACCACATCCTTTTATATGGCACTCTAACTCTTCCACTCGTATCTTTGTAACGAGGCTTCCCACAAAATTTGCATGTAATCCGCTGGTCATCCGCCCTCCAATAAATCATGCAGTTATCGCTGCATACATCTATTACCTCATACGGTAAACTAACACCAGATACAAGTTTCTGAACCTCGTAGTATGAACCTGGAGCTACGTTATCCTCAGGTAGAATACCTTTTACAAATTCAGCTATCGCATCCACACAGTCTTCAGCCAAGTTATAATCTGTTTTAATGGACATCAGTCTTGTAGCATATGATAAAGCTGAATGACCATCTCTGCAACCTTCATACAAAGGTTGCTTTCCAGCATCCAACATATCATAAAATCTCCTAGCTTCTGCATTGGGTAAATCTTCCCCTCTAAAATGATCATTAACCATCTGCTCAACACCTACACCATAGTCTAAATCCGTTCTAATTGGTTCTTCTAATCTAACCGCCGGCCGAGGTTCGCTAGTACTACCAGGTTCATATCCTGTTTCCCCGTGATGATACCAAATTTTGTAACTTCGTGTAAACCCATTTAAAAAAATATGTGTCCAAACATCCAACTCTTTAATAACCTTTCTATTTTTACAATTAGAGCAAGGACATATTAACTTACCTGTTTCGGCTTCCGGTTGTCGTTTAACTAACCCCATGAATTCCTTTACACCTCGTTCGTATTCTTTCGTAAGCAATTTCGTGTTCGGATCCAAATGAGGTCGATCCATCCAAGAACGATAATAATTTGAAGAAGACATGTTTTTTTGAAAGGAAAATCGTGTGTAAAGATAGTGGGAGGAGAGAAGAAGAAATGGAGTGAATGAAGAGGAAGAGGGGTGAGTGTATTTATAGATGAAATCATGCCGACAATACTGACGAAATTCCAAGGAAATTCCGAGGAAAAACCCCCGTTCCTCGGTATTTCCTCGGAATTATTGAAATACCACAACGGCTCCCCCAACGGGTCTCTAACGGCTTCTGCCGACAATACTGACGAAATTCCAAGGAAATTCCGAGGAAAAACCCCCGTTCCTCGGTATTTCCTCGGAATTATTGAAATACCACAACGGCTCCCCCAACGGGTCTCTAACGGCTTCTAACTTTCCTCGGTATTTTAGAAATATCCGTCGGTTTATTCCGACGGACCCTGTTTCCTCGGAATTTCGTCGGAAATTTCCGAGGAAACATGTGTTCCTCGGAATTTTCCGACGAAATTCCGAGGAAACAGGGTCCGTCGGAATTTCCTCGGTTTTTCGTCGGAAAATTCCGAGGAAATCATTTTCCCTCGGAATTTCCCTCAGAATATCAACGTTTTCTTGTAGTGACATTGGAAAGCTATAACAAGAGTGTTGAACTACCTCCGTTATACCAAAGAGTATGGTCTGCACTATGGTAGAGAACCAGTAGTTCTAGAAGGATACAGTGACGCCAACTGGATCTCTGACTCAAAGAACTCAAAATCCACAAGTGGATACATCTTTATGCTAGCAGGTGCAGCAATCTCCTGGAGATCTGGTAAACAAACTCTATTAGCTCGATCAACGATGGAATCTGAGTTTATAGCGCTTGATAAAGCCGGAGAGGAAGCAGAATGGCTTCGAAATTGGATGGAAGACATTCCAATGATGGAGAAACCAGTGTCAGCAATACGTGTACACTGTGATAACCAAGCGGCTATCGCGCGGGCACTGAATAATCTCTATAATGGAAAATCTCGTCATATCAGAAGGCGACATAAAACCATTAGACATTTGATCTCAACTGGTGTGATCACCATTGATTATGTAAAGTCAGCCGACAACCTTTCGGATCCGTTTACAAAAGGTTTGACTCGAGATCAAGTGTTAAAATCATCAAGAGGAATGGGTTTAAAGCCTGTGAATTAAGATGACGTTTGGTGGAAACCCTACTTACGTGACTGGAGATCCCAAGATCTAAGTTCAAGGGGACAACTAAATCAAACTGATTCTGCTCAAAGCACTGTGAGACTTATGTCTCTACCCAACTCCTAAGATGATCCAACAGTGCTACCTGTATGTGATAAGGATAAGCAATGGCTTTTAATGATTTCATAGCTATGTAAGATATGTGGAGTATGACAGGATACTTCTTAAAATACATGCTAAACGCAGATCACCTAGGGAGTGTGAAATAAGGCCGTTTCTAGGAGAATGAAAGTTAGGCTATATTCTCCAAGTTCACTCATGAATAACCAGGATAGTTCAAGGCCAAAATGAACCCAATAGAGAACTTAGTTCTACGAGAAATGAAGCTGGGTTATAGCTGTTGTCTCGGTTTACATCAAAATCTGGGTGGTTCAAGACATCATGTTCACCTCCCGGCCAAGTAAACCCGACAGATATTAACAATGAGTGGTTCAAGGCTGAAAAATGCTACTTACTCAGACACAGTTAATTTCGTTTATACTCTCGAAAAGTCAGTCTGTCTAGTCTAGTATGAGTCTAGTCAGATGTCCGTCGAAGTCTGCATTATCGAGTCTGCATATGTTTAGAGTCATTTCTATTCATGTGGGGGATTGTTGGATCAAAAATTTCTTTGGGCCCAGGCCCATACGGAAATTAATTGATGTGTGAAGAGAAATAACTAAAGAGGAGAAGGAAATTTATCCCACATCGAAAATGGGAGTAAATTTTCAAGTGTTTATATAGAGATAAACACATGTTTCAGTCCAAAGACTGCATGGGAGAGAGGAGCCGCCCACGCGCGCGCCGCCGCCGCCGTCCGGCTCGGCTCTGGGTCTGGGTCTGGGTCTGGGTCTGGGTCTGGGTCTGGGTCTGGGAATAGGCCCTTTAGGGCCAAACGCGCGTTTATATTTTTGGGGAAATTTCGTATGAATTTTTTGGTTCATTTAAATGAGCCAATCGATCGATCTACGTTGAGATCGATCGTTCCGGATGCGACACGAGATCGATCGATCTACTTTTAGAACGATCGTTCCGGATGTCAAACGAGATCGATCGATCTACTCTTAGAACGATCGTTCCGGACTTGTTAGGAACCTATCCTTTTCGGATTTGTGCCACGAAAGTCATGGCCATCCACTTATGCACCCGAAAGTCTTCCCTTTCCCTTGATTTGCGGTTTGGCTGGACCACACCTCCTCCTTTATATCGTCTACCTCTCTCTCATTTTTGCTTACCTGCGAAAATAGAAAGAAAAAGAGATTCACACAAAAACGTAAACAAGAAAACAAGTTTTCTTCATTCCAACGATCTCCTATGGTAAGTCTCGAGAGTATATCGTAGTTATGAGTTCGTAGATTCCGTTTTGAGTGTAGCAAAACGGTCTCAAACCAGTTGTATCCTGGGACTCGAGAATCGCAACAGAAACCGTCTCACATGCGGGCGATTCATTTGAGTTAAGGAAAGAGATATCATATCTCGCCTCTGCGTTTTTCCTTTCTTAAAACGGTTTTTTCCTTATACTCGTTTTCAATTCGTTTCAAAACATTTCTTATAAATCGTTTTATATCAAAAAAACGTTTTGATCCAAATAACTCTGTCTTAAAAAGATTTGGATTCGGTTTTCTCAATCGATTTTGGTGGAAATACAGAAACTACCTCATTGTTCTATCGATTATGTTGGAAGGGAGAAGAATCAGGCTGCAGATACTTTGGCTAAAAAAGCTTTATAATTAGAGTTAGATTATGTTGTTAATGTAATCCCACCGAAGTGGTTAACTGTCACTGACTATTGGTATTATCCATTTACTATCTAATAAAGAAATCTGAGTTAAAAAAATAAATCTAATTGCTTTCGAAAAATTTAGTAAAGTTGAATTTTAAAAAGAAAAAAGATATTGAAATATATATATTTAAAAATTCAGTAGTGTTTAGGATAAAAAAATAAAAATAAATGAAAAAGATGAAAATAGGAAATAACACCTCAACAAAAATGCCTTCAAATTCAGTAAAAAAAAACAAAAAAACCTTTAAAACGTCTCTTTAATATGTAGAAGAACATTTGTTAGTAAATACCCACAATCCCAATCCAACACTTCTCTACTTCAATGAATAAAAATTTCGGTAATAAATTTTTTTTTGTCAACAAAAATTCAGGTAATAATTTTAAGTAATGTAAGTACATGTTGTCCACACACAAAAAAAGGTACATGTTATAACGTATGATTCATGAAATCTGCACTACTCTCTCTCATTCATTATTGTTCATTTGATTGAAAATGGACATGCCTGAATAATGAATAATACCCTTAGGGTTGTCGTTGTTACCTATTACTTCATCTGTTTAGTGTACTTTAACCACTAAAAGTCCTACCTACGTTGACTCATAAGCTCCACGCATATGGGCTTTTTTATTGGCCCATCACGAAGATTCCAGATTTTTTTTTTTCTTATTTTCCCACTTAAGAGATCTGATCTGATATTAATGCGCTTGAGGCTTGACCAAGTAGTAAATCATACTGTTTTCGTTATTTCCATATCCTTCCCTCTCTCTCTCTGTCTTTTTGTCTCTCCCTTCTTCAGTTCTTTAAATCTCTTCTCCAGTAACGTTCATTTCTTCGCTCATCAGAAAATTAAAGAACACACAAACCCCAAATTGTAAAGTTTCAGTTTTTCTGTAGAAAAATGAGGTTTTTGTGACGTTTTTTTCTCAAAAAAAATGTGTCAACTTTGAATTGACCTTCCTTAAAAAAGGGGTTTTGTGGCGATGAAGAAACTAAGAAGCTATTACTCGAACGTGAGGCATCACCAGAACAATCATCATCATCATCATCTTCATCACCAGAACGTTGTCTCTGAAAGGAAATGGATTTTGTTCCCTATAGTGATTGCTTCAATCTTCGCCTTCTTCTTACTCTTCCTCACAACCCTAACTTCACCAACCGGAGCCCGTTTCCTCCCTTTTACCCGACCCGTTTTGCTAACCGGATCTGGTTCGTCCGCTTTCGTCGAGTCCAAGATCAAACCGGAGCCAATCTCTTCCCTCCCTGATCCGCCTCGGTTCGCTTACTTGGTCTCCGGATCCGCCGGCGACGGGAAGTCTCTCCGGCGAACTCTTCTCGCTCTCTACCACCCCAACAACCGTTACGTTGTTCACCTGGACAGAGAGTCCTCGCACGAGGAGAGAGAGGATCTCCATGGATACATTCGGAACTCGTCCTTGTTCCAGAGGTTTCGGAATGTTCACATGATTGAGAAAGCTAACCTCGTCACGTACCGTGGGCCTACCATGGTGGCCAATACGCTTCACGCGGCGGCGATTCTGCTCAGGGAAGGAGCTGAGTGGGATTGGTTCATCAACCTCAGCTCATCGGATTATCCTCTAATGACTCAAGATGGTGAGGCTTTGAGTTAAAAATCGAAACTTTTGTGATGATTCTTCATGACAAAGATTTTGACTTTTTTTTTTTGTGTATCAGATTTGTTGCATATATTCTCGCATTTGCCGCGGGATTTGAACTTCATTGATCATACTAGTAACATTGGATGGAAAGCGTAAGAGAACAGAGTTACTTAAAGTTCTTTGTTTTTATATATCTTTTGGGTTCTTACAGTAAAAGCTCAGATTTTGGAGTTTGTTTTGATTTTGGTTGTTTCAGATCGCAAAGAGCAAAACCGGTAATTATAGATCCTGGGCTGTATTTGAACAAGAAATCTGATGTTTTTTGGGTTACGCAAAGACGAAGCATCCCAACAGCATTCAAGCTCTTCACAGGTGCTTCATCTCTTTGTAACCTGAAACTGTAATCATCTCTGAGCAAGTCTACTTGGTTACTATTAGGCTGCGTGGCTCTTTAGTTTGGAGTTGGATTTGCTAAGATTTGATCCATTTTTAGTTGGTTGAACAGCACTGAATCATCGTCATCTGCTTTGATCTCTGAGCAATTTGCAGACGTGCTTGATTGTCTTTATGTTCCGTAGCTGTTTAGTTCTGTCGGTCTTTCTCAGATGTGCTCCGTTTCTCATTGGTTGAACAGCAATGAATCAGTGTGCTTAGATCTTCAAAAGTTGTGTGTTGGCTTAGATTGTGTGGAAGACTTTTCTCAGGATTAGTTAGCCATTTGAATCTCTTAGACTAAACATGTGATTACTTGGAAACAGGGTCTGCTTGGATGGCTTTATCTCGACCATTCATCGACTATTGTATATGGGGTTGGGATAATCTACCTCGTACGGTCTTAATGTACTACTCGAATTTTCTCTCTTCTCCGGAAGGATATTTTCACACCGTTCTCTGCAACGCCGAGGAATTCAAAAACACAACAGTAAACAGCGACTTGCACTTTATAACGTGGGACAATCCGCCTAAGCAGCATCCACACCATCTCACTCTTGCAGACATGGATAGAATGGTCAATAGCAACGCCCCGTTTGCTAGAAAGTTCAGGAGAGAAGATCCTGTTCTTGACAAGATCGATGAGGAGCTTCTTAACCGAGGTACGGGGATGGCTACACCTGGTGGTTGGTGCATTGGAAGCGATGAAAATGGGACTGACCCTTGTGCTGTTATTGGTGATACCAACGTTATCAGACCTGGTCTAGGTGCTAGACGGCTGGAGACTCTTGTTACCTCGCTGTTATCTACTGAGAACTTCCGACCAAAGCAGTGCAAGTAAATCACATTGCAGAACGTGATAGAGATTGAATCTAGCAGCCTTCATTGTTGGGATTAGATGTGATTTAGGATCTGATTGTATCTCTCTTTTAGTCAAGAGTATAAGTGAAAGATACTGAACAATTTAGGTTATGGCTCTTGGGAAGCATGTGTCACAGATCAATGTATTGTTGTAGTTGCCACATTTTTCACAAATTTATCATGGTGGAATTTTGAGTTTTTCAAGTGTTATGCTCCTCTTTTAACTCTGTACTCAGTAAGGTTCTCTCGTCCAACATCTAAATTCGCCAAAGGTGCATGTATTTGTTATTCTTAGAGAAAAATCATTTAAAGTCCCACATTGCAAACTTGGTGGGATCAAAATGAAGAACATTAGAGCATCTCCAATGGGAGGTTCTAATACCTAAACCCTATTATTAAAATAAATACAACAAAAACAAAAATAAGAGAGTGTAGAAAAGTTCTAAAGGTGCATGTATTTGTTATTCTTAGAGAAAAATCATATAAAGTCCCACATTGCAAACTTGGTGGGATCAAAATGAAGAACATTATAACCTTAAGCTCATCAAATCACAGTGAGCCAATCCTACTAAATACAGCTTTACAGTTATGGGCCGGCTAATACGAAGCCCATTAAACGATTAAAGAACCCAAATGAACCATTACAAGTAAAAGCCCACAGCCCATTGACTTTAGCTTAACGAAGAGAGAAATTAGAGTTTGTGATTAAAACACCTTTTGGAGAATTCATCAAAGCAAGCGAGAGCTCTCACTAGCTTCAGCTGGATTTTGAATTCGAAAAGCAGAGAGACGATGATGGAGCAGGAGCAAAGTAGCGGGAGACTGAATCCCACACAGCCCAAGGTCTTCGCGACGCCTTCGAGCCTTGTCGGGAGTATAGTCGAGAAAGGTATATCGGAGAACAAGCCGCTGCCGCCGAGACCCACACTTCTTCCCTTTCCGGTGGCTCGTCATCGTTCTCACGGACCCGTAAGCCAAATTTCCACTTTTTGTTCACTTGTTGCTATCCAAGATTGTTCATTTTAGCAAAAAGGCTTATTCTTTCTTGTTTTTTGAGCGCATAACATGTTTGGTTTTGTAGCATTGGTCTCCTGTGGGGAGCAGAGCCAAACCTAATGTAGAGGAGGAGGATGACAATGAGCAAGTTGAAGAAGAAGAAGAAGAAGAACGTTTCATGAATGCAGACTCCATTGCCTCTTTTGCTAAACCGCTTCAAAGAAAGGAGAAAGAATTTATGGAGCTCAGCAGGTGGAAAGATATGCTCTCTGAGGATGATCCCACTTCCACACATAACAGACATGACTCAAGGAAAGCTAACAAGGCTAAAAGCCAAGCCTTTTCTGAGAATCCGAGGACTTCTTTCAACGCCTCCTCTCCTCCCCTTGCTCTTGAGAGCGAAATTGATGTAGAGAACCATGCACGGTTGCAGACAATGTCACATGAAGAGATTGCAGAGGCACAGGCTGAGTTGTTGGAGAAGATGGATCCTGCATTGCTAGCCATTTTGAAGAAACGAGGCCAGGACAAACTGAACAAACGAAAGCATTCTGTGCCGGGGGTTTCCAATGCCAATGAGGACACTAAGAATTTAAGAACCGAGGGTCATTTTTTCAGGCCTGATATTCATTCACGAAACAAGTCTAGTGCTGCTTTTACTCCTTCTGACTCTCAGGTGACTGCAATACCAAAAGAAACAAGGCTAGTTCAAAATTCAGTGCGCTTCTCGTGGGATACATGGACGGAGAGGGTTGAGACAGTAAGGGACTTGAGATTTTCTTTTGACGGGAATGTCGTTGAAAATGATGTTGCCCCACCGGCTGAAACTGGTGAGTAGATCAATACAACTGAATCTGATGAAGAAATCTTATGCTTCTTCTTACACATTTGAATTTACAGGTGAAAAGTGGTCTGGCGCTGGATCTGCTGCTGAACGGGATTTCTTGAGAACTGAGGGGGACCCTGGGGCAGCAGGTTACACTATTAAAGAAGCTATTGCACTCACACGAAGTGTGGTATGATTGCTGCATTTTCTAGTTCTGATGATAAAGAATGGAAAATTTTATTTTTGCTTCCATTTTGGCTTAAGCTGAAGAAAATCTGTAGGCTGAGACTGCGCTTTTACTCTATCATTGCTCATTTTATTCTGTATCTTGATATGTCAGATTCCGGGGCAAAGATCCCTTGCTTTGCACCTGCTTGCATCTGTACTCAACAAAGCTTTGCACAAACTTCGTCAAAGCAGAATCGGCTACATAAGGGAACAAAAAGATAAATCCACTGATTGGGAAGCCATCTGGGCTTATGCCCTCGGACCGGAACCTGAGCTTGTCTTAGCGTTGAGGTAATATCCTGATGGGTCTAATGTCATACATCTTTGTGAAGTTAACTCTCATATATCAAATATTGTTCGTCCTTCTCAAAAAGTGTTTCTTTTTTTAGGATGGCTCTTGATGACAACCATGCCTCTGTTGTTCTAGCATGTGTAGAAGTGATTCAGTGTCTACTGAGCTGTTCTCTTAATGAGAAATTCTTTGACATTCTTGAGGTATTGTTGATTTTTCTCATTCCAAAGAAGTTATAGTCCTAGAACTTGAAACTATATGTTCAAACTGATAACCTACATTTCTGTTTCCAGAACATGGGACCATGCGGAAAGGACACCTTCACGGCTTCTGTGTTCAGGAGTAAGCCGGAGATTGATCTTGGCTTCCTCCGTGGTTGCTACTGGAAGTACAGCGCTAAGCCCTCCAATATTGTTCCTTTCCGTGAAGAAATCGTGGATGACGAGACAGAATACACAGAAACTATCCAGAAAGATGTTTTTGTAGCCGGACAAGATGTCGCTGCAGGTCTTGTCAGAATGGATATCCTTCCAAGAATTTACCACCTTCTAGAGGTGAGATCATGTTCTATATATATATATGTACCCGTGTGTAACTCAGCAAGGGAAATCATTCTCGTCGTGTTGCTTAACCCATGGCTTTGGTCTGATGTAATTTCTTATGTTCATGATTTCAGACAGAACCAACAGCAGCGCTCGAAAACAGCATAATTTCTGTAACTATTGCGATAGCAAGACATTCTCCAAAATGCACAACTGCAATCTTGAAGTATCCGGAATTTGTGCAAACAGTTGTGAAAAGATTCAAGCTGAACAAAAGAATGGACGTTCGTCCTTCTCAGATCAATTCTGTTCGCCTCTTAAAGGTAATACTGGTCCGCTCGTACATCATTATCTTGGGGTTGTCATGTTCGTTCGCCTGTGATGCTTTTTTGTTTTTGACAGAACCTGATGATACAAGTTTGTTAAGCTATTATAACCTTTGGTTTCTTTTTTTCTCCTTTTAATTTCACTCAGGTGTTGGCCCGGTATGACAAAAGTACATGCATGGAGTTTGTGAAGAATGGGACATTCAATGCGGTCACTTGGCATTTGTTTCAGTTCACCTCGTCTCTTGATTCATGGATGAAGTTAGGGAAGCAGAACTGCAAGCTTTCATCTGATTTGATGGTTGAACAACTCCGGTTTTGGAAGGTCTGTATCCAAAGTGGCTGTTGCATATCTCAATACCCAGAGCTATTCCCAGCTCTATGCATGTGGTTGAGCTGCCCATCATTTGAAAAGCTCAAGGAGAAAAATCTGATCTGCGAGTTTACTTCTGTGTCAAAGGAGGCTTACCTGGTCCTTGAGGCTTTTGCCGGAACACTTCCTAACATGTACTCACAAAACATTCGACGGAATGAATCTGGGGCTTGGGACTGGAGATATGTTAGCCCTATGATTGATACAGCACTGAGCTGGATAATCTTGTCTCCCGAATTATTCGAGTGGGAGAGAGGAATTGAAAGTGTCTCTGTGTCCACTACTTCTCTGTTGTGGTTGTATTCAGGTGTCATTCGTACAATCTCCAAAGTTCTTGAAAAAATATCTGCCCACGGGGAGGAAGAACCGCTTCCATGGCTGCCGGAGTTTGTTCCAAAGATTGGCCTCGCCATTATCAAGCACAAGCTTCTTAGTTTTTCTGTCGCAGACGTAAGTAGGGGTGGGAAAGACCCTTCCAGGTGTTACTCGTTTATGGAATTCTTGTGTTTTCTAAGAGAACATTCTCAAGATGAAGAACTAGCGTTAGGTTCTGTCAGTTGCCTTCATGGGTTGACACGGACCATCGTGTCCATCCAAAGTCTGATAGAATCTGCTAGATCTAAGATGAAAACTCGTCAGGGAAGCCTGTCCGTTAGAGATGAGTCTGTTCTTGAAAAAGGAATACTGACAGAGTCTCTAGGTGACTTAACATCTGTGTGGAGCTCTTTTAGAGATTCCGTTGCTTCAGAATGGTCCATCATACAATCCATTGAGCTACATAAACGAGGGGGACTAGCTCCTGGGGTGGGACTTGGTTGGGGAGCTAGCGGTGGTGGGTTTTGGTCAACCAGAGTTCTGTTGGCACAAGCTGATGCCGGTCTTCTGAGTCTCTTTCTTAACATCTCTCAGATGGACTCGCAGAATGATCAGGGATCACTTTTCTTGATGGAGAAAATGAACTCCGCTTTAGCTATGTGCTTGATTGCCGGTCCAAGGGATCATTTACTCGTGGAAAAAGCCTTCGACTATGTCCTCAGACCGCATGCTTTAGAACACCTGGCCTGCTGTATCAAGTCAAACAAGAAGACCATAACGTTTGAGTGGAGATGCAGTGAAGGGGATTATGACCGTATGAGTGATGTGCTGACTTCTCACTTTAAACTTAGATGGTTACATCCAAAGAGAAAATCTAAATCCGAGAATGGCGCCAGTGGGACAAGGAAAGGCGCAGTTGGTCTGGAGACTATTCATGAGGACGGTGAAATGCCAAGTTGTTCAACAGAGGACCAAAAATCAGACTCCCTGATCATAGAGTGGGCTCACCAGAGAATGCCTCTGCCTCCGCACTGGTTTCTCAGCTCCATTTCAGCAGTCCACGGTGGTAAAACCTCAGCAGAGGCACCAGAATCCACAGAGTTGCTTGAAGTCGCAAAAGCCGGAGTTTTCTTTCTTGCAGGACTTGAGTCGTCGTCTGGATTGGGATCGCTTCCATCTCCTATTTTGAGTGTGCCGTTGGTTTGGAAGGTTCACGGTTTGTCCACCGTGTTGCTTGTTGGAATGGAGATCATCGAAGACAGGAACACTAGGAACTTGTACAGTTTTCTCCAGGAGCTCTATGGACAAGTTCTGGATGAAACGAGACAAAGTGGCCGTGAAATTGAGCTCCTGAGGTTCAAGTCTGACATTTTCGAGAGTTACTCTACATTTCTGGAGATGCTGGTGGAGCAATATGCTGCAGTGTCGTATGGGGACGTACTGTTTGGTCGACAGATGTCGATTTACTTGCATCAATGTGTGGAACCCTCTATTCGGCTTTCGGCATGGACTGCGCTCTCCAATACTCATGTTCTTGAGCTACTGCCGAGTCTAGACAAATGCTTGGGAGAAGCAGAAGGTTACCTCGAACCGGCTGAGGTAATTTGCAAAAACAAAAGAAAATGAAAAAAGGACTAGTATATGTATATGTCGTGTTGAACAATGGTGGCTAAGATCAATTGGTTGATTGACAGGAAAACGAGGGAATCCTTGAGGCCTACCTGAAGTCATGGACTTCTGGAGCTCTGGACAGAGCTGCCACGCGAGGATCAGTAGCCTTTACACTTGTTCTGCATCACTTTTCATCTTTAGTGTTCCGCAATGGAGCCAAGGATAAAGAAATATGCCTGCGGAATAAGATTGTAAAGTCTATTGTGAGGGACGTATCAAGAAAGCAGCATCGCCAGGTAAATTGAAGTTTCTCAACTGTATTTCCGTTTTTCAATCTTGAGGAGTAAAAGGGATGATTGCTGAAACGTGAATGCAATGGTTTCAGGGGATGATGGTGGAGCTCCTGCGGTATAGTAAAAGGTGTGCAAATGCGATGGAAGTGGAGGAAGAAGAATCAGCAACGCAGCAGACAAGTGAGGGGGAGAGAAGAATGGAGCTGTTGAAGGTGGCTTGCGAAGGCAACTCCTCGCTACTCTCTGAACTGGAGAAGCTCAAATCCGCTGCCTTAGGTGCAAGACGGTGAAAGAGAGTGTCTGACTGACATTCACGAGTAATACACTCGAGATAACCATGATTCTGAACCTGATTTTTAGTGTTTTAGGACTGTGACATTCTAGAGTTTTAGGTGTTTGGTGCAAGACGGTGAAGCACGGTGAAAGGGAGGGTGTGAGTGTGTGATCGTTCAAGTAAGTGTGTGATCGTTATCTTGTGAATACTCCACCGTTACCTAACCAAGAACATAGGAAATAAAAAAAAACTCCACTTTAAGAGTGTTAAGAATCAGGTTTGGAGTAGTGTTTCAAGTACAAACCATTTGATCATCAATCCTTGAAAGGGAGAAAAATGTGTAGGGAAAGTAAATTTCTAATAAAAACTCCACTTTCTAAAATCTAATAAGTTGTTATATTGTTTCCTCGTTGAGGTTCAGATACGCATTCACATAAACACACTGTAACTAAAGAAACGTTTAAGTAAATAACAGGAAAGGGTGCACACTTGTCCATGCACGTTCCCTTCCATCAGAGTGGTGCATGGCTTTATATCCCTACCATATGTACATAGTACTCCCGATAGATATACAGACCTAAGTATATTTAATGTGTCTCGCACCTTGGGAACCTCTGAATCATAAATTATAAAAGGAAGTCTGTAATTAAAGAACGATAACGATAACTTGCCAAGCGTCCTGACCCATTCTTTCTACCGAATCTCCTTGATGGGTTTGAAGACAGTAAATACGGATGGCTTACTTATGATGTAAAGAGACTTTGTGAGTTCAAAAGGAACAGAAGAAACCAGTCAAGCTCGATGATGAGTTGCCTCAAGAATCCGTAACTGTCAGCTTTATCTCAGAAATTAATGTTTATGGACGTTGGTTAATGATGTTTTCCATCTTTTGATGCCAATTTTATATCTTTGTGATTCTGAATTTTTATGTTGTGAAGAGCGGAAATTGCTCTGGATCTGACGCAAGTCCTCAAGGTTAAAACGAGGAGGAATTTCTTCAGATAATGACAATGGAACTTCATATATATAGAGATGCTGAAGAAGTCTATAGTCTGCAGCTTCTGATGCAGATAATGCGCTTCTCTGTGCATTTCTTAGCGTTTTCAGCTGATTCTTTTTTCCCCATGTTCTTGGTTAGGTAACGGTGGAGTATTCACAAGATAACGATCTCAAACGAATCGAAAACTGTGAGCACTCCTTCATCTACAAGGACGATACTGAAGAAGTGTGTCGTGTTTGTGGACTCATCAAGACACCCATCGGGAGCATGATCGAGGCTGTGTACAACAAGGTTAATGATCACTGTGACAAACCGACTGTGGTATGTATATTTACTTTGTTACAGACTTTGAACAACTTGATTTCCTCTGTTTTTAAAAGCTTTGTTGTGAAACTGATGTGAATTAGATGGTACGGTTTTGTTCGGTGCACTAATGTGATTTGTCAACTTTCATAGAGTTTTGGTCCTTGACGAAAAGTTCGTTCGTATCATGGAACTGATATTGTTGCTTTATAGAATTGTTGTTTGTTCTTTGAGCAGCGGTTTGTTATACTTGAAAGTCAAGTTCTCTGTCTCAAACATAGAGCTTACATAATTAGATATCTTTGTGACTTTATAAACTTTATAAGTGAAATCATAGGATGGTGACTTGTTTTATTGGCTTTATAGTTTGTCATATTTGTTTAGACATAATTGGGGTTATAACTCTGATGTGTTGTTAGTAAACGTTTGATGTAAGTTGTATGAATCCTCCTCTTTGTTCTTACGATTCTCTTCCTATTCAAGTATGTATCTGAGTTCATTAGAGCTTGTGTGGTTTCTATGTTGTAGTTTCTCTGATTACACAAAGTTGATACAGTCAAAGAGGATTGTTCCTTTATGGTGTCAATGCTACGGTATTGTTCTTTGTTCCTGTCTTTGTCTATATTTTGTCTGATTTTTACTTCACCATTTGATTGATTTTGATTTGTACTTTGTTTCTGTGTTGCAGTTTATGAGCTTTTTCGGTCAAAGAGAGAATTTTTTAGCTTTGGTCCTTTGGAATAATCGTTGCATGTTCTGAAGTTTGATTGGATTTGTATTGGAAGTTTCAAAGTATCTCTATTTTGTATGTATAGCCATGTTGCTTGTTCTGAAATTTATAAATATCCAAACTCACTGATTGTTCTGCAATTTTGAACAACTCATTGTTGTTATGTGATATACACTGAAAGTTTCTCTGTTTTCTCTAGAGATTAGAGTTTAGGTTTTGAATCCAATTAGAGGCTTTGCTCCATGGAATGCAGATAATATGGAGCAGAGGATAAAGATGGGTTGTTTTCGAAGGAGACAGTTTGCAGCTATACTCTCTATTACATCAAAAAGTCGTTGATTGTTCATAACTGAGTTAAAATTCTACATAAAGTATCTGTCTTTTGTATGTTACTTGTTCTGAAATTAGTAAGAAAAACAATTGAAAGAAATCAAAAATATACCTTCGTTTTATTTACTATCGAAAACTGTCGTTTACAAACAAACTTTTCTCTCTAAAAGAAACGAGAGGAACTAACCAAATAGAAAAGAAACAACAAAGTAGAAACGTATCAACATATCTAACGGTTTTTCTATACAGAAATCCACCAATATCAACCATGACTGACTCTAATCAAGCTCAAGAACATTCCATGGCCGGCAAGATTGCTGATGTGTTGACCTTGTAATAGCTTCCAAGAATGCTTCCTGTGCCCATAGGATGATAGAGTTGAGGTTTTTTATAGTAGCCTGTCTTGTTCCTTCTACTGTTGTTGAAATTGCGATAGCTAGTTTCCTGAGGCTTTTTATAACCTGTCGTGTTCCACTTCCCTCCACCAGTGTTGAACTTGTAATAGCTTCCTGTGTCCTTAGGGTGGTCGAGTTTAGGATTTTTATCATAGCTTCCAAGAATGCTTCCTGTGTCCTTAGGATGGTCGAGTTTAGGCTTTTCATTATAGCTTCCAAGAATGCTTCCTGTGTCTTTAGGATGGTCGAGTTTAGGCTTTTTATCATAGCTTCCAAGAATGCTTCCTGTGTCCTTAGGATGGTCGAGTTTAGGCTTTTCATTATAACTTCCAAGAATGCTTCCTGTGTCTTTAGGATGGTCGAGTTTAGGCTTTTCATTATAGCTTCCAAGAATACTCGTCTTCTTTGCACTCCACACGCTGAGTACTGGCTTAAGGGGCTTGTCAGGTCTCCGTGCTACAGGAGCCGGATGCTTTGATATCCAAAACTTCAACGATGCGAGAAAAGGTGCAACTGCGTCACTCTTGAGACCATCTGATCTATGATCATCAAGCAGATGCCATGCGATTTCACTGATCTCCTTCTTTGTTTGTGGCGCAAAAGCTGTGTCTTCTTTCAAACCACCGACAATATAAAGCCGAACTCGTTTCTGTCCTCTGACCGTGATCTCGATGTAGTCTTCTCTCTTAAGTAGCTTCGAGACATCAAACCCTGTTTCCTCTAAGACCTCGCGTATAGCACAAGCATGGTCTTCCTCTTCCTCATTCTTCTTACCACGTGGAAAGCTCCATCTCGATGATTTTGTCCATCCTTTCACCAACAAGCAACGTTCGTACGTCTCGTCTAGGATTATCGCACCAGCGACAGGAATTCGAAACTTATAAGAACAAAAATCTCTGAATATTCCATCGATGTGTGCAAGGTAAGGTCTCAAGACATCACAGTTGTTGAATAAAAGACAAGTGAACTCTCTCAAAGACAGAGACTTTAGGGTTTGGTCGTTCTCTAAAACGTTATCTTCGTAGTACCAATGAGCACTCTCTACAAGAAACATTAGCCCCTCGAATGACTGTTTAGCTTCGTCAGGGGCATTCGAAACATATCGACTGTAAAGATGGTCAAGATGCTCCTTCGATGGAAAACAGTTTCTCACACTCGACAACATTTGCTTTTCGTTTTCTTGTGTGTGTAACCTGAATTTTGTTGAATCAAAAATAATAGTGCTCTTTGGATATTGTATATATAGAGAGATTTTTACGACAATCACAGGTTTTCCTTTTTATTTACTTTGACATTCACTGTTTTTCCATTTTTGAAAATGGATAAATGGGAAAATCCAAGTATATTTATACAGATTTTCTTTGGTGTGTGACCTTACTTAACGGTCAAAAGAAAAAAAAAACAAAAACAAAAAAAGCGAGATTAGATTTCAATATATCGCTTAGATTTTTATTTCCTTATTTTTTAATATTGAGCCGTTGATGATTGTGAGAAAAGGAAAGATTTACTTGAGATTCTTTCTCTCACCTCATGTGCATTAGATTTGATTTGATAGATTTTCCGCATGATCTCGATTGAGAATATGCAAAAAGCAGATGGTCACAATTTTCTTCTTCTTGACAGCCTCTGTTCCAAATTGTTTAATGCGGAAATATACTCTGTTTTTTTTTATTATTATTTTCAAGAATTTCAAATTGTTCTCTTACCGAACAATTTAAACTATGATATTTTCAAGTGTTTACTTCTCTATCACTTAATGAAAACTTTGTTCTCTGCTTTTTTAGTTAGTTACTTTCTAAATTCACCAAGATGCATCTTTTACTCTTTCTTATAAGGGAAATCTCAAAAAAAATTATAAAAAAAAAAGCATTGCAAACTTAATTAGTGGAATCACTAATGAAAGATGAACAATATAACCTCAACAAACACAAGATGGAGCTGAAATATAGTAATAAATGATCATCAACCAAATAACCAGAATTTTTTAGTTTTCTTCTTGTCTTCATCATTTTTGCTCCTCTGACTATTCTTCTTTTCATCCAGAACTTCGTTCAGACTGTTCAAAGATCCATCAATGTCTATTTTAAGGTTTCTGTCCATTAAGTTCTCTGCCACATCAGCCGGGGAAATCTTTATGTCCTTCAACAAAGACTTGATGGTCTGTCGAGATTAATGACTAGAAGAGTCATTAATCTCGAGGGAGAACATTGCATCATAAGTTGGGACCATAATTCAAAACTTTTAATAATTAGTCTCTGAATATGACATCCATCTATGCAACCTAAGGTCTTGACTCAGCACTCTTGTTGAACAAGAGACAAGTAAACTCTCTTCCCTTAAGGAAAGAGACTTTTCTTACCCTCCACAACATTTTTTTTTCCGCTTTCTTCTAACCTGAATTCTGTTAAAACAAAATGAATCGATGTTTTATGATGTGCGCTGATTAAGTATGTGGATATATTTGGATTCCAGTTTAGGTTTTTCTTTGTACCAAATGTAGTAGGTTCTGTTATTGATCACATGTCGAAAATTTATCTGTTTTTTAATTACCAGAAAATGGATGGCGCTGACGAGCAAATATTTATTTGTATAAATCTATTTAAAATTGTACAATTTATGTACTATTTTCCTTAAACATTTTTTTCTCATCTGTGTTATTAGTTTTCTTTAGAATGTTTTGATTTTTATCGTGGGTTGTACTTTATACATTCACTTTTTATTTATTTAATATATATCTTGAATCTAGTAGATTTACTGGATTTTCAAGTGTTTACTTCTTTATCATCTAATCTAATGAAAACTTTGTACTCTGCTTTTTTAGTTAGTTAATCTATTTCAACTTCTAAATTCACCAAGATGCATCTTGTACTATTTCTTAGAAGGGAAATATCAATTTTTTTAAAAAAAAAAAGCATTGCAAACTTAATTAGTGGAATCACTAATGAAAGAGGAACAATATAACCTCATCAAACACAAGATGGAGCTAAAATATAGTAATCAATGATCATCAACCAAATAACCAGAATGTGTTAGTTTTCTTCTTGTCTTCATCAATTTGGCTCCTCTGACTGTTCTTTTTTTCCTCCAGAGCTTCAATCAGACTGTTCAAGGATCCATCAACGTCTACTTTAAGGTTTCTGTCCATTAAGTTCTCTGCCACATCAGCTGGGGAAATCTTTGTCTCCTTCAACAATGAATCGATTTTTCTGAACAAAGGATGATCATCAAGATCCAGGTAATTCTTGGCAAGAATCTTGAACGCTTCGTATGTGCAGTAAGACAACTCAATGTGCATATCCATTCTTCCTCTCCTAATCAAAGCCGGGTCGAGTTTTTGGATGTGGTTTGTTGTGAACACAACAATCCTTTCTTGCCCACAAGCCGACCAAATACCATCAATGAAGTTTAGAAGCCCAGAGAGCGTAACCGAGCTTTCGTCTTTATCTTGTTCTCCATTCCTTTCTATCGACCTTCTGTCTTTCCTGATTCTGTTACCGGTGAGGTCTACAGAGCAATCTATGTCCTCAATCACAACAATGGACTTGCTGGACGTCGCTGTAAGCAGCTTCCTCAACTCCGAGTTGTTCTTTATAGCCGTGAGCTCGAGGTCATAGATGTTATAGTTCAAAAAATTAGCCATGGCTGAGATCATGGTGGACTTACCGGTTCCTGGTGGTCCATACAACAAGTAGCCTCGCTTCCAAGCTTTCCCAATCTTCTTGTAATACTCTTTCCCGTTGCTGAAGGCGGTGAGGTCATTTATGATCTCTTCTTTCTTCTCTGGATCCATGGCTAGTGTCTCAAAACTCGCCGGATGCTCAAACTCGATAGATCTCCACATATTATGGCCAAAAACCCATTCAGAACTTGGGTTGTTCGTGGAAATCCTCGTCTGCTTTTTCTTGGCTTTAATCAGTTTCCCTTCTTCAACCACATATGGTACGTATGAATCGGTGATAAGACTCCTTGCACGGTAGTGAAAAGTGAGCTTGTAAGATCTTTCTTGTCCATCAGTAGCAGTCACGGTCTCCCACCAAACAGTAGTTCCTTTGTATTCATCTCTGAATTTCATCTCGTCTCGTTTCAAGACCAAACCTTTGTTTTCCTTCACCTGGCTTCCTTTGAGGTGCTTGGATTTATCGGTTGCTTTTGACCCAAGGTAGGTCTCGATGGCTGAGAAAGCGTGGTTGAGACGGTATTGATCACTTTCCGGGAAGTTGATATTGACGTAAGGAGAGAAGATGTTGGTGAAATAATCGGAAACTCTTTGAGCGAAACAGAGTTGTTGGAATGAAGACAAAACAAACTCTTTGATTGCGATCTTCAAGTGGTTTGGAAATATTTGTTGAATTGTTGCCCAAATAAAGAACAAACTTGCTAGGCTTGAGCCTATAGTTCCAAATGCATCGCCCATCATCATCATCGGTATACCAACGATAATCTTTTTTTTTTGTTCTTTGTGTTGTTTGTATTTTGTTTTGTGTCGACTCTCTTGGACTCTTATTTATAGCAAATGAGGCTGGTCCTTTTGTTTGGTCTTTTTGTTTAATATTTCACACAGCTCGTCTTTATATCTTACGTCGTTAAACTTTCTCCTTTTCACGAAAATTTAAATTTTTTTGAAGTGGAGATGGTCTTTTAATAGTTATATAACAACGAGTAAGTCGTCTCTGTATTATCCTAATGCACTAACACAACGTTGCCTAAGGTATTCTACGGACGAGATCTAGTCTTATATTTTTAATAGCCATATGTCGCAATCTCAACCGTTCAAAAGCTTTCGTTATTGAATTTATCATTTATGTATTACATTAGCCTTCTTCACATATGCCTTCTGTGACAGTGTGACGTGTAGGACCTAGAATTTGCTGGAATGATAGAATTAGCGATAATTTCTGGCGGAACCAGACGTATGCTTTACTAAAATGAACGGTTTAGATTCGTTGGTACACTTGTTACAAAATTTAAGAAACCAAAACAAAAAAAAAACTTAATAAACCATCATACACGAAATGCAAGAGTTAAATAATTTTATGGGCACTTAATAACAAAATCTTAGTAATTAAATATATATACCAATAAAAATAAATAATCACAATATTCTTTATATATTCGACAATATAGTTTCATACATCCACCACTAACGCAAGTTCATTTCTTTTTATTTTTCTCTCTTTTTTTCTGGTTTATGGACATTTTTTTCCTTCTCAACAATTTTGGCTTCCAAGTTTTTATAAACACAAAATAAATTAAGTTCCTGAGAAAACTAAAAACACAAATCTTTTTTCGCATATACTGTGGTTTGAGTTTTTCCAAAATATATATTAATTTCTCAATTACTATTATACACATTTTATATAGTACAACTTGGTCTCTAAAAATGTAGACTAACATTATATTAATTCTATATATTATAGTGATAAAAAGACGTGGATCGACAAGTGTCAAGAATCAGCCGGTATGATTAGTTTTATTGTGTTGCTTCGTGTATTCTTTATTTGGCGATATTCTTTGTTTTATTTATCAGAAATCTAGTTAGTCCTATTGTGTCGCTTCGTGTACATCTCTATTCTTTTATCAGCAATCCTGCATGTAGATTTGACAAGTTTTATTATGTTATCTATAGTTAGTTCGTTCATGTAATGATTTGTAATGAAATAAAACACATATCATTGGACACCAAGAAAAAGGAACATCATCTTCTTCTTTTTTTGATATTTTTCATTCATATTTTAAGGTCTACTAGGTTTATTAACCCATTATAGATACTATATTTTATAGACAACAATTCAAAATCAGTTACTCAGCAAGTTACCTTTAAGTTTTGCCAAATCTCCCTTAAAAAAATTATAGACAATTTCCTCCAATTGGCTTAACACGTATGCTTTATGTAACGTGTTGAACCTACAATTTTTTCCAACTTAATTATTTTGTTACTTTTTTACTTAAATTTATGTATTGGATATACTGAGTTCTAACTAATATGTGATCTCAACCATTTAAGCGATTGCCTTTGTTGACTTGACCTCCCCAACGGCTCATATTTCCTCACTGAGGAAACTCACATTATCTGGGTCTCTTGATAATGGAATGAAGTCTTTACTCTATTAGTTTTTCCTTTTTGAAGTCTTCACTTTAGTTGTACCGACCATTTTGCTAATTTCCTTCCATTTCGTTTTCTTTGGAAAGTTCCGAGAAACTGCCATCATCATGAATAGTGATGTCACAACTCACAAAGCAAATAGGCAATGGCCGCAAGGCTTTCATTATATATGTATAAAAAAGGTTTGGTGTTTGATTATTGGGATGACACTTTTAATAATCAATCAGCCATTGCCCTTTGGCCTGAGAGACCATTTGTCTTCTTGCTACACAAAATATATGACTGAAGGTATTGTTATAGTACTTTTATTTTTCACATAATTAGCAGATTGGAGTTTTGAGAATTCACATGTTTCCTTCTCTGTGCACTTTGCTTTTGTTTCTATTATTGGACACCAACAAGATCAGATAATCTTTTCAACTTCTAGATTCATCAAATTGCATCCCAATACTCTTCCCACAACGGTCAATGAACAGTTTAATGCATTATCCCTCCTTTGTACCTCTTTTACTAGATTGGAAACTAACGGCCATCGGAAGAAAAAAACAATGACTGAAGAAGGAGCGTGAGAGTCGAGTCACATCAGTGATCTTTTATATTCTTTTATCTTACAGAGGAGAAGATAACATTGAAGCTCAAACTTGGTAGGCTTAATTAGTAGAACCATGGTAAAGAAGAAGATGATAGAAAGCTATCTTTTCCAAATTAAAGAACCAAATAACTTGTAAATTTTGTGTTTCTTGCTGCTACCAATTTTCTCCGGGTGTTCACTACGCAGGCGCTTCTGATCACTATTCATTCTCTCCAGAGTTTGGATGAGACTGTTCAGGGATCGATTGACATCGACTATATGGTCTCTTGCCATCAGATTCTCCGCCACATCAGCTGGAGAAATCGTTGTCTCCTGCAACAAAGATTTGATTTTTTCAAACAGAGGATGATCATGATCATCATCAAGATCCAAGTAATTCTTGGCAAGAATCTTGAAGGCTTCGTAATTGCAATAACACATGGCAATGTGGACATCCATTCTTCCTCTCCTAACCAAAGCTGGGTCGAGCTTTTGCAAGTGGTTTGTAGTGAACACTATGATCCTTTCCTGCCCACAAGCCGACCATATACCATCTATGAAGTTGAGAAGTCCAGAGAGTGTAATCATGTTTCCGTCTTTTCCTTTTTCTTCATTGTTTATCTTCACGTTTCCGTCTTTTCTAACTCGGCTACGGGTGAAGTCTACAGCGCAATCTATGTCTTCGATAACAATAAGAGACTTGTTGGATGTTGATGTGAGTAGTTTCTTGAGATGCGAGTTATTTTGTATGGATGTGAGTTCGATATCATATATATCGTAGTTGAGAAGATTAGCCATAGCCGCTATCATGGTGGACTTACCGGTCCCGGGTGGTCCATGGAGCAGGTAACCTCTCTTCCAAGCCTTCCCGATCTTCTTGTAATACTCCTTGGCATTGCGGAAGGCGATAAGATCATTCATGATCGCTTCTTTCTTCTCTGGATCCATAGCTAATGTCTGAAAACTTGCTGGATGCTCGAATTCAACATACCTCCACATGTTTTGCGGACTAGGGTTATTTGTAAACAACTTCATCTTCTTGCTCTTGGCCATCTCCAATTTCCCTTTTTTCACCACATGTTGTATGTATGAAGTGGTTATAACACTCCGTGCGTGGGTATGAAAAGTGAGCTTGTAAGTTTTGTCTCCATCCGCATCAACCACAAATTTCCACCAGACTTTGAAACCTTCAAACTCATCGCTGATGGTAACCTCGTCGTCACGTTTCAAGATTAAATTTTCACTCTCCCTCACGTGACTTGCTCTTAGTCGATTGGCTCTGTCAGTGCCTTTGGACGCAAGGTACGCGCTGATGGCTGCGAAAGCGTGGTTGAATTGGAAACCCTGAAATTGTGGAAAGTTGATCTCTACATACGGAGAGAACAAGTTGGTGTAGTGGTCGGAGAATCTTTGGACAAAGGAGAACTGTTGGATTGTAGACAAAAGAAAGTCTTTGACTGCAACCTTCAAATGGTTAGGGAACACTCGTTGAATTGTTGCCCACATGAATAACAAACCAGCAAGGCTTGAACCTAGATTCCCCAATGTATCTCCCATTATCATCATTTTTTCTTTTGACTTTTTTTCTTCTTTTGTTTTTATGTTTGTGATAGCTTGTATTTTCCCCGATGGCTTATTTATAGCGTAAGTGAGGGAGTTAATTAAAAGACAAAAAACAATGTATCTAAATCTTTTGCTTAGGATGCTTGTGATCAAGAAAAAGCTATATATATAAACCGTTTACGAATCTTCTGATTCGTGTCGACAAATGATTATTATACTTACCGACTTGACTTTCGTTGCTATACCGACTGCCGCCTGGCGGGGCAGCCATGTGGAAATCTGGTAGGTTAATTTTTAATTATAACATATATTTGTTAAAAATATTACAAAGGATTAAAGGATAAGTGAATCAATTTATACAAAAAAAACACATACAAAGTCTCTCCAATTGACTGATCATCATTTTTCTTATTTTTGTCATCTTTTTTTTATTTCTCATTATTTCATTTCTTTCTATTTAGCTTAACTTATTGATAGAACTTTGATAATAAGAAAACTATCTTTAAATTCAATTAAAAAATTATGTTTTAGGAAGTATTTAATGTATAATTATATTAATTATATACATTTTTTGTTTGCAATTTATATTTTCAGATTATCCAAAGAGATAGTCTTTTTCATATATTAATATATTTCAGAAAATAAGATCTATTATTATGTTTTAGGTAAAAACTTGTGTTACGGTGCTTATATTATAATAAAAGATTTTATATATATGCTATTTAAATTAAAAAAATAAACTTTACAAAATATTAGTTAAATATAAAACGTACGTAATAATTTTAGCTAAGAAACGTGAATTATATAAAATTCTAAATTATGAATTGTTTTTGTATATTTTGTTGTATGAAATTTATTTTAGCATTTTTGATTTTTTTTGTAGGCTTTCTGTGATATCTTTTCCATTCCAATAATTTTATTTTCTAATTTTCTAGTTTTGTTACTAATCAGAAAGGTGGATGAAAATAGTTTATAAAAAACATAGAAAAGTTTGGAAGTTTTACAACAAAGAAGTGTATGAGAAATCAATAATCAATAAATCAATTAAGCCATAGAAAAAATTCTGAAGCCTCCGCATTTATTTAGTAGTGCTTATGGATTGATGCTCTAAGATATCCAACCATTTTCCTTTAGGTATTTCCACCGAGCTTAGGTGGCATGTTTCACAAGGGCTAATCGTTGCTTACAGAGCGTTACCATTGCATGGAAATGGTGTTTATACGATTATCAATGGTGGCTTTCATATATCATATAAGTTTTTCTATTAGGTTTATTTTTTATAATTTAACAAATTACGTACAATTATGATTAACATTCATAGATTAATAAATTTTCTGATCTCAAATTAGATTTTCAATTCAATAATCTTGATTCTTGATGTGGAGACAAATTTTAGACAACTAAGACAAGTTGACACCACTCCTCACAACTCTCTATCATGTTTGGAAAAATACTGTGGAACCACTCTAGTGGAGTATTTGCTTATGGTACGTGAGTTGTCTTCTATCCATTTTGAAGTCTATATCAAGGTGCTTTAGACTCTAAAAATACTGATCTAGTCCATCGTTTCCATGCATGAAGATTTTGATGAGGATTTCACAATCTAGTCCTAGTTCTCTTTTTTATTTTGTAGTTTATTATGCTTGTCTTGGTTGGATTATGTGAATCATCATCTTTTAGTTCGGTTAATCTGTGGCCTGTGGGAGCCATTTGTCTTATTGCTACACAAAAGGTATTGTTGTAATCCTCAAATTTTTCACATAATTAACAGATTGGATTTTTGAGATTTCACATGTTTCTTCTCTATGCACTTTGCTTTTAATTTATTTCTAGTATTGGACACCAACAATATCAAATAATCTTTTCAATTTTCTAGATTCGTCAAGTTGCGTCCCAATACTCCTCCCACAACGGTCAATGAACAGTTAATGCATTATCCTCCCTTTGTATCTCTTTTAGTAGATTGTAAACCAAAAGCCTCCGAAAGAAAAACAATGACTGGAGGAGGAAAGTGAGAGTCACAGTTTTCATGTTTTAATTGAACACTTCTATTTTTGTGTGTATTCTCTAACTACATTGGATGAATATAAAACACACATCGGTGATCTTTTATATTCTTTTATTCTTAGAGTGGAGAAATAACATTAAACCTCAAACTTGGTAGACTTAGTAGAATCATAGTAAAGAAGAAGATGATAGAAACCTATCTTTTTGAAAATCATGAACCAAAAAACTTGTAATTTTTCGGTTTCTTGCTGCTACCAATTTTCTCCTGGTGTTCACGACGTAGGCGCTTCTGATAACTATTCTTTCTCTCCAGAGTTTGGATGAGATTAGGGATCGATCAACATCGACTATATGGTTTCTTGCCATCAGATTCTCTGCCTCATCAGCTAAAGAAATCGTTGTCTCCTGCAACAAAGACTTGACTTTTTCAAACAGAGGATGATCATGATCATCATCAAGATCCAGGTAGTTCTTGGCAAGAATCTTAAAGGCTTCGTAATTGCAATAACACATCGCAACGTGGACATCCATTCTTCCTCTCCTAACTAAAGCTGGGTCGAGCTTTTGCAAGTGGTTTGTGGTGAACACTATGATCCTTTCCTGCCCGCAAGCTGACCAGATACCATCAATGAAGTTGAGAAGCCCAAAGAGTGTAACCTTGTTTTCGTCTTTTCCCTTTTTCTTCATGGTTTATCTTCTCGTTTCCGTCTGTTCTAAGTTAGAACTTTGATAACCTCATATTTTACCTTGTTTAAACATGCATTTAGTTTAGGTTTTGTTTCCTTTCATGCATTCATTCATCATCTTTTGTCCCTTTTGCATCCATATTAGACATGTTAGGTTTTAGACTAGGCATTGCATATTTTTCAAGGTTTGGAGTCTTTTTCAGGTCTAAATGGAGCTTGGAAGATCCATGGAGATTGGTGAATGATGTGGAGATGAGAAACCAAGCATAAGGCCAAGATGACGGAATGTATGGGTCCAAACGAAGGTCTTCCGGTGTGATTCAGCCTCAGACTCATTCATAGAAGTTGTAGAGGATCGAATTAGCTTTCCAACGGAGGTTGAATCAAGTCAATCCGATCAGTGGTTGAAGAGATATGACGATTCTAGGAACAAGAACTCTTGAAACAAACTTATCTGAAAAATGTTGACTTTTTGTAGACAACTTTGACCAGACGAAAATTAGGCTTTTCCTATAAATACTCTTGACCTAAAAACATTTCTCTTCATCCTTTCTCTTGCCCCCAAAGCTTGTGCTTTGGTTTCTTCATAGATCTTCGAACAAATCCTTTTGGGATAAGATATTGGATCACTTGTATATATTCTTTGTTTATGTCTTTCTTCTTTTAATATAAGTCTTTCATCTTTTGGTCTTATCTTCCTTTTGTTATTGTCTCTTCATTTTCGAAATTTATGTTCTTGGGTTTTTGAGTTCTTGATTTTTGATGAGCAAGGTGTTTCCTTTGATGTTTAAGGATGATTAAGGTGTTAGATCTTTGATTAGCTCTTCTTATGTGATTATGTTTAATGCTTAGTACCTCTTGCTAGAAAAGCTAAATCCTAGACTTTTTAGTCATGCCCACAAGGTGTTTGCTGAAATGCTTGATAGAAGTTTTGGTTGATGTAATGTCTTGCTTAACTTGTGCTTAAGGCTTAGTATAACATTGATGGGAAATTGTCTTTAGATGCTGATTATGCATGAGAGTGTGAGTTAGTATCTGAACCATTGCTTAAGAGATTAGTAAACCTAGCCTAAGAGATTAGGTGTCTAGCATGCTTATTAGGCTTTTTGGACCTTGTGATTTAATGCTTGCTTGTCATAGATACACCATTAACCATGAGTTTGAAATGTGATAAGTCAAAGGGATTAGTACCAAGAGATTTGATTAGTCTAGACTAGTAGTCCTTGCCTAGAGTTAATGCATTGATCTTTGCTTGAAAGTCTTGTTCTTGATTTGGAATCACCTTGTTAATCATTAGTCTTGAACCTCTATTTACTGGTTTGGATTTCTTGCTTTATGTTGTTAGATTTTAAATCTTTCTATGTGTAGGCCTAGCTTAGCAAGTTTTCTGCATCTTGGGTGTTCCTTAGCCTATGGATTGGATTGATAACCTCTTGTACTTCAATGGTATGATTTTAGACTTGAGGAATTGAGTCACAGGACACAAAAAGTGTGAGTATCAATTTGGCGCCGTTGCCGGTTCATTGTGTTTAAGGCATTTGAGTTTGATTTCTTGCTTAGACTAGGCCAAAAGTCAAGCTTTGTGACTATAAACTAGCACACTTGGAAGGTAGTTCCATGGCTATCCCTTGTATATATTTCTTCATTGTGCTTTTGATTTCTTTTGTTTAGTGTTTCAGGTTTCAAGATGTCTCAAATGGTTCAACAAAGGTGGGCAATGCCAAGGAGCTGAGAACAGCTTATTCAAAGAGCTGGTGCACTGATCATGGCCAAAAATATTGGTAGGCCACATACTGAGTACAAACCAGACATTTCTGCTCAGTTTGATGGTCTGTCCATGCACCAAATTACTCTCCCAATGGCGATTACACTGAAAGACCAGTTCGGACGAATAGCCTCCGTCTTGATTCATGTTTCGAATTCTTCTACAAAGTTGTAGCCACGTGCGTTAGCTTGCCGGTGGACTTGGTTTCAGATCATTCTGATATGCCGTTCAAAAGATATCGCAATTTTCGTGAAACCACTCAGCCTTTCTACTCCTCCATTACAAGACCTTGAGGTATACTCTAATACCTTTGCACTTTTCCTATTTTCTTCTTCTCTTAATTTTTGAATTGTTGACTCATCTTGCACTTTCATTACACGGTGAATTACACAGGGACTGTGTAATTTAAGTGTGGGGGAGGGTGTGATACTAACAATTCTCTTTCAAGTTTTGACATTCATCTCTTGCATATCTCTCATAATTGCAAAAAATTGAGACTTTTGAAAAAAATTCAAAATTTTTAAAAAAATTTGAGTGATCATCTAGTTGCATCTTGCACTTTAGGATTGCATCTAATTATATTTGCATTGAGGTTTCATGCATTTGAAAATTTGAGCATGATGTTTGCCTTTGAGAGATGTTGATTTTTGAAATCACTTCATTGCCTAAGTTGTTGTTAGTTCTTTGATGTTATGGTTAAGTTTGAATTGAAGTTTGAACCACACTTGGAATTCTTTGTTTAATACTCTTGTCTTGATGAAGCTTGCATGATCTGAATTTAGTCTCTATTTACTAGAACCATAATTTGAATATTGAATTATCATGTCTTATGCATTGAAAGTGTTTTCATGGATACCATACACATACTTGGGCTTTCTTTTTCCCTTCTTTGTCCCCTCTTGCTAGTCCAAGTAGATTTCCCTACCATTAACCAAACCTTTTTTTTTTTTTCAAGCCAAAAATTATTTGTGAGTGATTGTGAGGCCTTTTCTATAAGGAATGAGCTTAGTAAAAAGTGTTGGGTTAGAACTACAAAGGGACCCTTCCATTGTAGAACTAGTTCACCCTCTTGAGCTAGATAGACTAGGATGTTTTGGTTAATAAGGGATAGTTTTGGGATTTTGATTTTGGGTTATCAAGTGAAGAAGGAAAAGAGAAAGCAAAGGAAAAGGAATGCACATAAGTAACTTTGGGAAGTTTGGCTAATCATTAAAAGCTCTATGCAAATGAAGAAGGTGTCCAAAGCTAGCAAAGAGAACACCAACAGAGTAAAGAAGAGTAAAAGCAAAGAAGAAATGGCTAAACCACCAAGAAGAATCAAAGAAGAAGATGCACCATCAAAGAAGCTCCAAAGGAGAAAAAAGAATGGGATCAAAGAAGTAAAAAGCTTCAAGAAAAAGGGTAGAATAGGATTATGTTTTGGGGAAGAAGCAAAGGAGTTTAGATCACTTATGGGTTTTGGGGTAGATGGGAGTTTACCTTTGTATGCATAAGTTGTTCTTTACCCTTAGCATTTTACCAAAGCTCATTCCATTTTCTTGAGAGAACCCTTGCACTTAAATATAACCAGTTTGAAATTGTTTGAGGTCATCTTTGCCTCATAGGCCTTGTCCTTAGCCAAATGAAACACAAGATTTGCATAAGCATGATCCACTTGGTTGATGAGTTAATTGAATGTTAAAGAGATTGGATGATTTGATTGCTTGTGTAAGATAGGCTTGAGTTTTCTTGTATATGTTTGTGATGAGTGTGGCTAGATTTTCAGTAAGAACAAACATCATTTTCATTTCAGAATCATTAACTTGGACAATGACTTGATTTTTATTATTGACATCTTTCAAATCAAATAGCTCCAATTTACAAACTTCTCTTCCACCATGTTCATACTTGCTTGAGGGCAAGCAAGAGCTAAGTGTGGGGGAGTTGATAACCTCATATTTTACCTTGTTCAAACGTGCATTTAGTTTAGGTTTTGTTTCCTTTCATGCATTCATTCATCATCTTTTGTCCCTTTTGCATCCATATTAGACATGTTAGGTTTTAGACTATGCATTGCATATTTTTCAAGGTTTGGAGTCTTTTTCAGGTCTAAATGGAGCTTGGAAGATCCATGGAGATTGGTGAATGATGTGGAGATGAGAAACCAAGCATAAGGCCAAGATGACGGAATGTATGGGTCCAAACGAAGGTCTTCCGGTGTGATTCAGCCTCAGCCTCCTTCATAGAAGTTGTAGAGGATCGAATTCGCTTTCCAACGGTGGTTGAATCAAGTCAATCCGATCAGTGGTTGAAGAGATATGACGATTCTAGCAACAAGGACTCTTGAAGCAAACTTATCTGAAAAATGTTGACTGTTTGTAGATAACTTTGACCAGACGAAAATTAGGTTTATGTCTTTGTTTACACAAGCAATCAAATCACTTGTATAATTGAATGTTAAAGAGATTGGATGATTTGATTGCTTGTGTAAACATCCAATCACTTGTATATATTCTTTGTTTATGTCTTTCTTCTTTTAATCTAAGTCTTTCATCTTTTGGTCTTGTCTTCCTTTTGTTATTGTCTCTTCATTTTCGAAATTTCTGTTCTTGGGTTTTTGAGTTCTTGATTTTTGATGAGCAAGGTGTTTCCTTTGATGTTTAAGGATGATTAGGGTGTTAGATCTTTGATTAGCTCTTCTTATGTGATTATGTTTAATGCTTAGTACCTCTTGCTAGAAAAGCTAAATCCTAGACTTTTTAGTCATGCCCACAAGGTGTTTGATGAAATGCTTGATAGAAGTTTTGGTTGATGTAATGTCTTGCTTAACTTGTGCTTAACTTGTGCTTAAGGCTTAGTATAACATTGATGGGAAATTGTCTTTAGATGCTGATCATGCATGAGAGTGTTAGTTAGTATCTGAACCATTGCTTAAGAGATTAGTAAACCTAGCCTATGAGATTGGGTGTCTAGCATGCTTATTATGCTTTTTGGACCTTATGATTTAATGCTTGCTTGTCATAGATACACCATTAACCATGGGTTTGAAATGTGATAAGTCAAAGGGATTAGTACCAAGAGATTGGATTAGTCTAGACTAATAGTCCTTGCCTAGAGTTAATGCATTGATCTTTGCTTGAAAGTCTTGTTCTTGATTTGGAATCACCTTGTTAATCATTAGTCTTGAACCTCTATTTACTTGTTTGAATTTCTTGCTTTAGGTTGTTAGATTTTAAATCTTTCTATGTGTAGGCCTAGCTTAGCAAGTTTTCTGCATCTTGGGTGTTCCTTAGCCTATGGATTGGATTGATAACCTCTTGTACTTCAATGGCATGATTTTAGACTTGAGGAATTGAGTCACAAGACACAAAAAGTGTGAGTATCAAACTTCTAACTCGGCTACTGGTGAAGTCTACAGCGCAATCTATGTCTTCAATAACAATAAGAGACTTGTTGGATGTTGATGTGAGTAGCTTCTTGAGATGCGAGTTGTTTTGTATGGATGTGAGTTCGATATCATAGATATTGTACTTGAGAAGATTAGCCATAGCCGCGATCATGGTGGACTTACCGGTCCCGGGTGGTCCATGGAGCAGGTAACCTCTCTTCCAAGCTTTCCCGATCTTCTTGTAATACTCCTTGGCGTTGCTGAAGGCGATAAGGTCATTCATGATCGCTTCTTTCTTCTGTGGATCCATAGCTAATGTCTGGAAACTTGCTGGATGCTCAAATTCAATACACCGACACATGTTTTGCGGACTAGGGTTATTTGTAAACAACTTCATCTTCTTGCTCTTGGCCATCTCCAGTTTCCCTTTTTTCACCACATGTTGTATGTATGACGTGATTATAACACTCCGTGCGTGGGTGTGAAAAGTCAGCTTGTAAGCTCTGTCTCCATCAGCATTAACCGCTATGCTCCACCAGACTTTGAAACCTTCATACTCATCGCTGATGGTAACGTCGTCACGTTTCAAGACCAGACTTTCACTCTCCCTCACGTGACTTGCTTTAAGTCGATTGGTTTTGTCGGTGCCTTTGGATGTAAGGTACACGCTGATGGCTGTGAAAGCGTGGTTGTATTGGAAACCCTGAAATTGTGGAAAGATGATCGCTACATAAGGAGAGAACAAGTTGGCATAATGGTCGGAAAATCTTTGGACAAAGGAGAACTGTTGGATTATGGACAAAAGAAAGTGTTTGACTGCAATCTTCAAATGGTTAGGAAACACTCGTTGAATAGTTGCCCAAATGAATAACAAACCAGCAAGGCTTGAACCTAGCTTCCCCAATGTATTGCCCATTATCATCATTTTTTCTTGACTCTTTTTCTTCTTTTCTGTTTGTGTTTGTGCTTGTGATAACTTGTATTTTCCTCGGTGGCTTATTTATAGCGTAAGTGGAGGACAACGCCGTGAGGACGCAAACAATCAAACTCCATATATAAATATATACACAAACACTCACATAATCTATAAACTAATGTATTGTGTACATAAGTGGGACCCTAAATATCGATTAAAAGATAAGGGGAACACGGCTCTGGTGAGGTTGTTATAGTTAAAAGACAAAAAAAAAAACGATATATCTTTAAATCTTTTGCTCAGAATGATTGTGATTAAGAAAAGACTGTCTTTATAAAACGTTTACGAATCTTCTGATACACGTCGACAAATGATTATTATATTTGCCGACTTGACCTTAGTTGCCACCGTCTTCAGTCTTCACCGTAGCGTGGCAGCCATGTTGAAATCTGGAATCTTAATTTTTAATTAAAACATATATAATTTAAAAATATTACAAGGCACATTGATCCTTGAGTACTTGTGCTAAGTACATGCTCATTAAAGAATGTGTAAAATCAATTTATACTAAAATTAACAAACAAAGTCTCTCCAGTTGACTGATCATCATATTTCTTATTTGTGTCTTCATTTTTCTTTCTCCTTATTCCATTTATTTTCTATTTATTATAACTTATTGATAGAACATTCATAAAAAGAAAGTATCAATAAATTCAATTAAAAATAAAATTTATGTTTTAAAAAGTATTTGAGGGTATTTCTCTAACTTATATTAATTATATACATTTTTGACGTTTGTAATTTATATTTTCAGATTATGCAAAGAGATGAATTTTGCCATAGAGTAATTAGTTTCAGAAATTAATATATATTATTACAATTTTAGGTAAAAACTTGTGTTTACACTGCAGATGCTAATGCTTTGATTTGCAACTATCACAGTGTAATTTTAGAATACGATGCTCTGTTTTACAGTTCAAGCTGGTTTTTGATGAATATAATTTAAAATTCATTAAAAAAAAAGACATGTAAAGCCTGCATATCGAGGTCATTAATGCAAAAAAATTCTTATGAAAGATGCAAAGAGTGATTCGAAGAGCTACTCGACTTCGAACTCCTGAGTAAAATCATTGACCAAACACATAAAGAAACTCAGTTACTCACGTCACAAATTAAAGTATAAACTGTTGAGAACCGAGCCTAGGTGGCATGTTTCACAAAGGCCAATCGTCGCTTACTGAGCGTTACCATTGCATGGAAATGGTGTTTCTACGATTGTCTTCCCGTTGACAAAAAAAAAAAAAAAGACTTCCTGCCTAAATGGAGGAAAAAATGTAGATTTGTAAGTCTTTATACTTTTTACTATGTCAAAGTGGCCAACCCACCAACTAATAAGCCTTAACAGCGATCAGCAACGGCTATCTTCAGCCATTTTCTCTCTCTATCTCTCGGTTGATTCGTAAAATACTACAAGCGAAGAAATATAAACCTTCCAAGAATATAAAAATTCATAAAAGAAAGGAAGAAAACACTAAATTTTCTGAAATGTTATTATGAAAATGTAAATGTCATATGTCCTTCTCCCATTTTTTATGTCTTTCACAAATGGTTACTTTTTTGTTATCTGCTTATTTTACAAATAATGTTTCTTGCATTTCAGTGGAACACTATGAAACCACGCCGAGGATATCTATAAGGCGCTTTCTGATTTTTCTTGGGTTTTAAAATTTGTATAAATCGGTGGTAATCTAGTAGAATGACTTAGGCGTTTTTGTTGTTTCCATATGCTAATCGGAAGCTCTAAAACTTTTGTCAGAAGCTCTAAAACTTGTATAATCGGTAGTTAAGTCTAGTAGTAGATGAGTTACGTCTATTATTTTTGTTTGGATAGAAACTTAAACTTGTATAGTTTTGTCCTTGTTAGATTAGTGTAATTTTGATAGATTCTTTTTAATAATTACTCAAAAATACTTGGAGGGAAAGGGAAAGGCTAGAGAAGAGTTTTGTGAAGAAAGAGAGACTCACACTAATCAGAGCTAAGAATTTAAAACATGGGTCTATTTGGATGGTCTATTTGGAGAGCTAAGAGTTTTATTATTGGTCTAGTTTAGGAAGAGGACAAAACAGTTTTCACTGAAAATGGGAATCTGTTTAGGAAGAGGACAAAACAGTTTTCACTGAAAATGGGAATCTGTGTCCTGTCTCAGTCAGAACAGTACAAAGGATTCTTGCAGAATATTACTTCTCGATTCAGTAAAAAAAAGAGAGATCTCAGTAAAAGAATCCCAAAGAGAAAAGAAAGAGAGCTATAGAACTTGAGCCTCTTCTTTTTTTCGATTTCATTTTGTTAGTTACACTTACATACGATTAGGGCTCTCCTTCGACACACAAAGAAATTAAAATGTATATATTTGACAAATAAAATAATTGTATTTTTTTGCTGAATAAATGACTTGATAAAACAAAAGAAAAGACATACAGGACAGAATCTGACACATGCTAAATATTATAACTAAAAGCTTGTAAACAGAGAAAACTTTAGTTGTGGTTGCTTTAGCCAGAAGGGAACACAAAGCACAGTAAAAATGAAACTAAAAAGAAAAGGCAAATAATAGAGTAATTGCTTCAGTAAAAAAAAGATGGAAAGATAAGCATATTAACAAAACAAAACAAAAAAAAACAATTAGATAACAAATTATAAACCTATTTAAATACAAAATTTAAAGTTCCATAAGTATCTCTGCCTCACCTTCATCTTCTCTGTTGGGAAACAAGATTCTACATCAAAAGCAGAGAGCAAGACTTCCACCTTCCAAAATCTAAACTCATAAGTCATAGACTCTCTAGTTTATGAGCTATAAAAATCTCCACACTATGCCTATATATGGACTCACACTTCATAGCATTTCCTCAGTAAATAATAGCTCCGAGATTTGAAATCTCAACCGATTTGGACGGCTTATACTGAACTGTTAATAGACTTTTGCAGTTTCATCGAACTCGTGGTGATCGTCTTGATGTTTCTGCTCTCCTAATAGAAAACAAAAAGCTTTTTCAGTAAAGCAAAGTTTTCTTTTTCTTTGCCATGAAACTTTAACTAAAGTGGTCAAATTCTTTAAAGACCGCCTTTACTCTTTAAATTCTCGAAAGAAGCTTTCACTTAAAACCTAAAACATAAAACATTTTCTGTTTCAAAGCATTTTAAAAGACCACTTCTTTACATACAGTGAAGACTAAAGTGAAGAAACAAGAATCATAAATATATGTTAGTATGTTACAAAAAAAAAAAAAAGAATTATGCGGGAGTAAAACACTACATAAGCCAATCTCAACATAAAATTTCTCTAAAATCTTTAAGAACAAAATCTTGGTTTAACAATTGAAAGATGAGCGTAAAAGATTGAAAGTAGAAAGAAAAAAAAAAGATATGTACCTGTTGTGAATAGGATCAGGTCCATTAGGAACTTTCCGCTTACTCACGTGAAATGGATTTACATTTTTGAGAATTTGATGTGTGTTAGTCTTGACCTTTTCGGTTGATAATAAAACCCTTGATGCAGAGTACGGCAAGATAGCTAAAAGAAGAAACAAAATAACACCCAAAGACAAAAGAGCTCTCATTACTCCCATAGATTTTCTTCTTTGTGCGGTTGTGTGTCCTACAAGTTAGTGTTGCACATACCAACCAAACCAAAGACACAAACAGAGCAGAAGACTCCTGATGATTTCTGAAGTGTCTGTCCCATAAAAAGAAAGAGAGAGAGAGAAAGAGCTCTTTGGTAAAAAAACAAGCCCTTAGGTCATGTTTTATATCCCTTGGAGAACAAATCTGTGATTGGTTCTATTTAAAGACGAAGCACGCAAAGCAAAAGCATTGTCTAATTGTCTTAATATATAGTACACGTAGACAATGAGAAAGAATGAGAATACGGGCTTTACGTGACATATAGGACCCATTAAGTAACTTTTTCTTTGTTTTCGTTTGTGAATATATATTTCTGCAGCCAAGCGATTGGGTACGATTGTGAAGTGAACTCATTTTACCTTGAGATCGAGATAAGATGGACCATATCAGAAAAGATCCTGAAGAATCAGAAGGATTTGGAAGAATGAAGAAGAATATCTAAGAATAGGAAATTCATCATTATCTCCAATATATATTATTCCATATTAGTTTAGGAAATTAGTTTAATTCAATCTCTATATAAGTCTATGCATATTGTAACTTATTTCTCATGAGAGTCTAATAATATTTCTTCATCTACACCTTTGTGTGCTTTGCTCTCATCGATTTATCATGGTATCAGAGCATTCGATCCTTTGTGGGTTATGATTTTTTATCGGTTTCTCTTTTTCTTTGATTTTATTCTGCACATGATGCTTCAGCACTACTGCTCAAGCTACCGTCGTAGGCTCGTAGCATCTAACATGAAGAGCTGTTGTTACTTTCTCTTCAAGCTATCACTTCTACCGCCGCTGCTTCGTAACGTCGCCGCAACTCCTAAATCTATTGTCGCCGCTTCATAAGTGGCAGCATATTCTACTTATACCGAGCTGTTTGTGATGCACACAATTGTGCATAAGCTCTTATAAACGTGCATGAGCTCTTATTCACGTGCATGGGTTCTTATTACTGCCTACATCATAGGAAGCATGAACTTATGATGGTACAATGGTTTACGTACATGTGTTTAACCATGTTACGTGTTTGGCCACAGTGTGGTATTGAATTTTGAACATGAATCTATGATTTGATTCGTTCAAGTTTGATGTTTTTCTTGCTCTCGCGAGTAACATCCTTTTTAATTGGACATCTCTCAGTATTGTGAGTTGTTTTTCTATTTTCGCAGTCGCGAATTATTTCTGAACATCGCAGTCGCGATTTTTGTCCCCTTACTACTTGAAGAACCCCACGACCGGGTATATACGTCGATGATGACCCGACGGCCGGGTGTTGCAGCCGATTTGACCCTACGACCGGGTATACACGTCGATTTGATGACCTGACGGCAGGGTATATTGTCGATACTTTGAAGATTTGTCCAATCTCACACGTGTTACCATGTATGAGCTTGCGGGAGGGTATTGGGAGATCGAGATAAGATCGACCATATCAGAAAAGATCCAGAAGAATCAGAAGGATTTGAAAGAATCAAGAAGAATATCCAAGAATAGAAAATTCATCATTATCTCCAATATATATTATTCCCTATTAGTTTAGGAAATTAGTTTAATTCAATCTCTATATAAGTCTATGCATATTGTAACTTATTTCTCATGAGAGTCTAATAATATTTCTTCATCTACACCTTTGTGTGCTTTGCTCTCATCGATTTATCATCTTCCACTTCACCAGGTCTCCAGGATCATAATGATGAAATCTTTGTAGTAAACTCTGTTTCTGCACCCCCATGGAACAGCTGATTCCATCATTTCTTACTCCAACAATTGCTGAGATAGCTTTGGTCGGATACCGTTACTGAATTACTTTGGCTTCGTGAATTGCTCTTTGTTTTTGGCATCAACTGTTCAGCATCACTTACTTTTGTATTCCGACAATTTTTCTGTATGGCTCTCACTACAAGAAAACAAGTGAATACCGAGGGACAAATTCCTCGGTTTTCCGTCGGAATAACGTTATTCCGACGAAATACCGATGATTCGTTCCGTCGGAAAAATTTCCTCGGAATTTTGTAGTTCCTCGGAATTTCCTCGGAAATTTCCGACGGGATTCCGAGGATTACACATTCCGAGGACATATCGAGGACAAGCAGTCGTCGGAGAGGTCGTCGGAAAAAACCGACGGATAGATTCGTCGGAATAAACCGAGGAATATTCCGAGGTGACAAATAGTCGGAAATTTCGAGGGATGGTTTTCCTCGGAAATTTCCGAGGGATGACGTCCTCGGAAATTTCCGAGGGATGATTTCCTCGGAAATTTCCGAGGCATCGTTTCCTCGGAATTTCCGAGGGACGATTTCCTCGGAAATGTCCGAGGGATGATTTCCTCGGAAATTTCCGAGGCATCGTTTCCTCGGAAATTTCCGAGGGATGAGTTCGTCGGAAATTTCCGAGGGATGATTTCGTCGGAATTATATAAAATATTATTTTTTAAAAAATTAATAATTAGATATTTAAAATCGAAAATATGAAATTAAAATCGAAAATTAAAAATTAAAATTTAGAAATTTAATTTCGAAAATAAAAATTTAAAATTGAAAGTGGTACAAATAAAAAAAAAACATTCAATGTTTTTGAGCAAAAATAAAAAGCTACGGGTTTTGTGTGTTGGGATCTTGCATGGTCGGGAAATCGACGTTCGGGTGCAACCTCCTCATCATTTCCATCATCTGCTCGTTCATCTTCCTCTGTGCCTCGAAGCTCGCCTGTTGTGCCTCGAAGCTCGCCTGTTGATTTGCCATCTGAGTCTCCAACGCAGATATGCGTTGGTCCTTGTCCTGCAACTGACCCATAAGTTCGGACGGATCAACAAAAGGAGGGGCTGCAGAAGAAGACGTAACCGACCGGGACCGACGAGCCAAACCCAACATTCGGCCCTTCTTCTTTGGAACCGACTGAAAAAAAAAATGAATATGTGAATAATAATTAAGATGAAATGAAATTTTTTTAAAAAAAAACGTACCTTTGCAACGATTTCGTTGATCTGCTCCCGAGGCAATTGGGAACCCGTCGAATCTTCGTCTTCGGTTTGCAGCTGAGACGCTGCTTCTTCCACCTGACTGTGGATGAGGTCGACGACACCCGCCACAACACCATCATCAATCTGGCCGGTCTTCTTGTTCGTATACGCCATCTTCATTAAGCTGAAATCATCAACCGGCTCACCATCATTTGCTTCCACCTTTATATCAATATAAAAATTAGTAGTTAGAAGAAATAATGATAGTTTAAAATTTTTAAAAATTTAAAATAGAATAAAAAGGGACTGAAATTACCATGCGATCCCTCAGAGTGGCTTGGGACTGAGCACCCAAGTTGTGCTTGTAGACGCCCTTCCCTTTACGTTCGCTCTTGCGGTTGGAGGAGTTGGTGGTAGAAGTCGATTTCGTATCTTCCTTACTCCAATGCACAATCAACTGCTGCCAGACGTCGAGGTTCATCGACTTTGGGATCTTTAAAAAAAAAATTGTTAGATGAATTAAAAATAATTTAATAAAATTAAAAATTGTTTTAAAAATAAAAAAACAAACCTTGTTCTTTAGCCACTTCTGCTTCCACTCGTAAATTTGATACCCATAGTTGGTCATAACTTTGTGCACGAAGTGGTAATAGACAAACGCCGTATAATCAGGATTCCAGTTGAATTCTTGCTGAAAAAAAAAAAACACAATTAGTATAAAGTTTTTTTTGTATATTAAAAAATAAATTAAAAAAAAATAAGAATTTTTACCGCAAACTGTTCAAACCATAGAATTATGATCAATCATTCTGAATTCGTACAAACATTAACTTACCTGATCGGCCTGACAAGCAAGAATGAAAGGATCATAATATTGTAGCTTTCGCCTCGAATGTACTGATGTAACACCAAATGCATCTGTTCTCACACCTCGATCTGGAGTGTTGTCGTGCCAATCACAGTAGAAAACAGTACAGCGCAATCCAAGCAAGCCCAAATACTTGATTTCCAAAATCTCATGTATGTGTCCGTAGTATACATCATCTCCTGATGCAGAACAAACGCCAGCATCATAGGTCGTACGCGAATGTCTCCTCTTTTCAGTTGCGAATGCATATCCTCGAGTACAAAATCTCGGATATGACTTTACAACACAGATTGGGCCAACCACCATCTCGCGTATCCAATCGTCAAATTTTACACCTCTGGCCAAACCAGAAGACACCTATTAATAGCACATATGTAGTTATATCAATAAATATGAATTAGTAAAAATATATGGTAAATTTAATCTTAATTTGTTTAAGGCACTCACATAGGTAAACATCCATCCAGCAAATTCTCTCTGCTTCATTTCTTCTAGTTCCGCCTCTGTGGCGTATCTATATTCGGACCGCTTCGCTGCCATGAATATCCTGTACATATGAATTAATTAGATTAAAATGTCAATTTGTTAAAATAGAATTTTGTAAGATAATAAACTTACCTCTCATATGGAAGAACGTCTTCGCAGTTCGTCAGCAAATATGTCTGCAAATGACTTCGCTCGTGCTCAGTAAGTCGACGGTCCTTTGGTTTTCCGCTAAGTCGTCCAACATCTGTGAAAATGTCTGGAACCTTAACATGATATGTTGCCCGTTCACCTCTATCATCATGCCGAGCAGATCTTCTGTTTTTGGTCTGAACTTCTGCTGGAAAGTAGTGCTCCGCAAAGTTTGAAATTTCTTCATTGATCATCTGTGCGACTATAGAACCTTCCACCCTACTTAAATTTTTCACCTTCTTCTTCAAATGGAACATATACCGCTCATACAGATACATCCATCTATACTGCACAGGACCACCAAGTTCCAATTCTCTTGCAAGGTGAATAGGAAGATGCTCCATAACATCAAAAAATGAGGGAGGAAATATCTTCTCAAGGTTGCACTGAATAACGGCAATGTTAGTCTTCAAATTTGTAATACCTTCAAGAGTCACTGATCTGCTGCATAAATCGCGGAAAAAAGCACTTATCCCTGCAACAGCTTCATGAACTTTTCTTGGTAATAGTTCCTTGAAGGCAAACGGAAGGAGGCGCTGCATCATCACATGGCAATCGTGACTTTCAAGCCAATAAACTTTCCTTCCTTTCTGTCGATACAGTTTCGCAAATTAGATGCGTAACCATCTGGAAACTCCACATCGTTTGAAATCCAATCAAAGAACGCATTTTTCCCCTCTGTATCAAGCCGGTATATGGGAAAAGGAGCCCTACCATTCTCATCAACTTGAAGTTCTGGACGAGCACATATATCGACTAAATCCAGTCTTGACTTCAAATTATCCTTTGTTTTACCTTTAACGTTAAGGATCGTGTTCATGAGATTGTCAAAAAAGTTCTTCTCAATATGCATGACATCTAAATTATGCCTTAGCAGATGATCCTCCCAGTATGGCAAATCAAAGAAAATACTTTTCTTGTGCCAGTTATGTAGTTCTCCAACTGCATCTACAGGAAACTGCTCATGTCCACCGACGTCTGGCGTCCTTTCAGCACCAAAATCTCTTAGTTGTGTCTTCAAAACTTTCCCACTAACTTCCTCAGGTGGACCATCAAACACCTGTTTGTTCTTCCTAAAGAAATTCTTACTCCGACGGTATGGATGATCATGTGGTAGGAATCGTCTGTGACAGTCAAACCAACACGTTTTTCTTCCGTTCTTTAGTTGGAAAGCATCTGTGTCATCTTGACAATATGGACATGATAGCCTCCCATGCGTTGTCCATCCAGATAACATACCATATGCTGGAAAATCACTTATTGTCCACATTAGTACTGCCCGCATTTGAAAGTTTTCTTTACACGAAATGTCGTATGTTTCAGCACCTTCACCCCATAGCTGTTGCAACTCATATATTAGTGGCTGAAGAAACACATCAAGCGATCTCTTAGGATGCTCTGGTCCGGGAACGAGAATGGAGAGAAACAAAAACTCTCGTCGCAAGCACAAGTTTGGGGGTAAGTTATATGGTGTAACAATGACTGGCCATAGAGAATATTGTCTTCCACTCTTCCCATACGGGCTGAAACCATCGGTACATAATCCAAGGTAGACATTTCTTCTCTCATATGCAAAGTCGGGATACTTTGATTGGAAATGCTTCCACGCTTTTGCATCTGAAGGATGTCTAATCTCACCATCTGTTGAGTGCTCCGCATGCCATCTCATTCGTTGCGCTGTCCGTTCCGAAAGATACAACCTCTGCAACCTTTCCTTCAAAGGCAAATACCACATCCTTTTATATGGCACTCTAACTCTTCCACTCGTATCTTTGTAACGAGGCTTCCCACAAAATTTGCATGTAATCCGCTGGTCATCCGCCCTCCAATAAATCATGCAGTTATCGCTGCATACATCTATTACCTCATACGGTAAACTAACACCAGATACAAGTTTCTGAACCTCATAGTATGAACCAGGAGCTACGTTATCCTCAGGAAGAATACCTTTTACAAATTCAGCTATCGCATCCACACAGTCTTCAGCCAAGTTATAATCTGTTTTAATGGACATCAGTCTTGTAGCATATGATAAAGCTGAATGACCATCTCTGCAACCTTCATACAAAGGTTGCTTTCCAGCATCCAACATATCATAAAATCTCCTAGCTTCTGCATTGGGTAAATCTTCCCCTCTAAAATGATCATTTACCATCTGCTCAACACCTACACCATAGTCTAAATCCGTTCTAATTGGTTCTTCTAATCTAACCGCCGGCCGAGGTTCGCTAGTACTACCAGGTTCATATCCTGTTTCCCCGTGATGATACCAAATTTTGTAACTTCGTGTAAACCCATTTAAAAAAATATGTGTCCAAACATCCAACTCTTTAATAACCTTTCTATTTTTACAATTAGAGCAAGGACATATTAACTTACCTGTTTCGGCTTCCGGTTGTCGTTTAACTAACCCCATGAATTCCTTTAGACCTCGTTCGTATTCTTTCGTAAGCAATTTCGTGTTCGGATCCAAATGAGGTCGATCCATCCAAGAACGATAATAATTTGAAGAAGACATGTTTTTGTGAAACGAAAATCGTGTGTAAAGATATTGGGAGGAGAGAAGAAGAAATGGAGTGAATGAAGAGGAAGAGGGGTGGGTGTATTTGTAGATGAAATCCAGCCGACAATACTGACGAAATTCCAAGGAAATTCCGAGGAAAACACACCGTTCCTCGGTATTTCCTCGGAATTATTGAAATCCCACAACGGCTCCCCCAACGGGTCTCTAACGGCTCCGACATACTGAGGAAATTCTGAGGAAATACCGAGGAATCCTCGGTATTTCCTCGGAATTCTTGAAATCACCCAACGGCTCTCCAAACGGGTCTCTAACGGCTCCAAACTTTCCTCGGTATCTTACAATTATCCGTCGGAAATTTCCCACGGACCGCGTTTCCTCGGAATTCCTCGGAAATTTCCGAGGAAACGTGATGTCCTCGGAAATTTCCGACGAAATTCCGAGGAAAACTCTCTTCTCGGAGTTTCCTCGGTTTTTCGTCGGAAATTTCCGAGGAAATCATTTTCCCTCGGAATTTCCCTCGGAATTTGAACGTTTTCTTGTAGTGTCTCTTCAACATTTAAAAGCCACGAGGTTTGAAGATTACAAGAATATGGAATTTAATTAAGGTAACACATGAACGACAAAGAAATTCGTTGTTTTCGTCAAATTTGTAGAGTATGAAATTAGGAATATCCATATTTGGTTTATAGATTAATTAATTAATAATATTTCGATATCCCTATTGTTTTCTTCATCTCACAGGCAAACATGTCGATGTTATAAATTTTTTGATAAAAAATTATAAATTTGTAAAGAAATATACAAGAAAAAAAAGCAGAGACCAGATTTGATACTTTTTCATAATTCGATAAAATTTCATGTAGTGTAGCGGTATTTTGAAATTTTAAATCCCAAGATAAAAATACATTAGACTATAATTGCAAATATATATACTATAGTATATTCTTGAGACTTGCTTAAAGAGAAGAAAAAGATGTAGGAATGTTTTGGTTTGCTAAATTTGACTTAGACGGTGGAAGCCCCCTTGGTCCAGTGGTTTGACTAAGGGTTCATTAATGCTTCTACATCAGGAGGTCTTGGGTTCAAATCCCCGAGGAAGCAATTTCTACAGATTAATGAAGACAAGTTTACAAGGAGGTCTTCAGCGTGGTGCAACCGGAGCCGTCTCATCGTGGTCATGGATCCTAGTGGAGCAGGTAGTGTTGTCCGTTATAGAATTGTCCTTGTAGTAGTTCTCGTAATTTGTATCAGCGTTAAAAAAAAAAAATTTGACTTAGACGAGATTTTTATTTATATCATTGGTGGAAGATTATTATATTATTGGGTCACTAATGGACTTAAAAACAAAGTCGAGTGTACCATTGGCTTAATGGGCTTATGAATGTTGTAGTAAAAATCTGTATTTTTTTTAATATTAGTTTTTTTTAACTGATAGTCAATTACAACTACAAAATTAGATTTAAGACTTTTTTTTTTATGTAACACTATTTTATAAATTACAATTAAAATCTACACGTTTCTAAATGAACGAATTGTTTAAGCTACCCAACGGCTCTCACACAACCTATAAATCAAAAAGTTTGAACACTCGCATTGACAGCTCTCTGTTTTTGCTGAAAATTACAAGTTACAATTTTTCAAAATATAGATTTAAGTTACAATTTTTCAAAATATTTGCAACAAATATTGCGTTTTGAGTAAAAAAAAAGTGTGAATCTTAAAGCAAAAGCTTATTCTTTCACCATTACCGACCATGGCATAAAGATGATACAAGTCGAGTCGTTCTCTTTCTCTGTCTTGTCTCATTTCAGTTTTCTTTTCAGAAATTTGTACATTCTCTGGGAAAAGGGTTCTTAGCATATTCAGAGAATAACTGTTACAAAAAGTCGAATTTTGTGTGCAAAAAGATTCCTTCATGCAAAAGTGTTTTTGTTTTGTCTTTATAAGAAAGCTTTAAAAGCCAAAACATGGAAGAAAAAGCTATAAACTTGATATGGGGACTAAACATGGAAAACGGCCAATTAGTACCTGAAACTCTTGGTAAAGGTGCGAATTAGTACCTGAACAATTTTGGTGTGCTAATCAGTACCCAAACTATCACATATCAGATTTTACATACCTGAACTATGTGTAAAAGTGTCAATTAGTACCTGAACAATTTTGGTGTGCTAATTAGTACCAAAACTCTCACATATCAGATTTTAAATACCTGAACTATGTGTAGTTGGCCAAAACATGCATTGACCCGAATTTCATTAGTCAACATTATAATAATTCATAAAAAATAAAAAATAAAATCAAAATAAATTTATAAAAAACACATAAACAATTCGAAAAAATTCATAAAAATTCAGAAAATGCATAAAAGTTCATAATAATTCATAAAAATCAAAAAAAAAATCAAAATAAATTCATAAAAATCAACAAATTCAAAAAATATAAAAATTCAAAAAAATTCAGAAAAATTCAAACAAATTCAGAAAATTCAAAAAAAACTCAAAAAAATTCAGAAAATTCAAAAAACTCAGAAAATTCTAAAAAATAAAAAAATATCCAAAAATTGACAATAATCAAAAATTCAAACATATAGTATGTTCAAACATATAGTATATTTGTATCATATCGTGTGTTTGTTTTTGTATCATAGTTTAGCATCACCCCATTGTTTCTCAAAAAAACATATAGTCTGTTTGTATGATATTGTATGCTTGTTTGGTACCTTAGAATAAATATAGTATGCTTGTTTTTGTATGATATAGTATATAGTATATAGTATGTTAAAATTAACACTTGAAAATATTGTTTTCTTTAGAAAAACAAAAACAAAAAAGCATAATATATACTATATAAAAAAGAATACAATTTTATGATATTGTATGCTTGTTTGATTATTGTCAAATTTTTGGATATTTTTTTATTTTTTAGAATTTTCTGAGTTTTTGAATTTTCTGAATTTTTCTGAGTTTTTTTGAATTTTCTGAATTTGTTTGAATTTTTCTGAATTTTTTTGAATTTTTATATTTTTTGAATTTGTTGATTTTTGGGTATGAATTTATTTGATTTATTTGATTTTTATGAATTATTATGAATTTTTATGTATTTTCTGAATTTTTATGAATTTTTTGAATTGTTTATGTGTTTTTTATGAATTTATTTTGATTTTGTTTTTTATTTTTTATGAATTATTACAATGTTGACTAATGAAATTCGGGTCAATGCATGTTTTGGCCAACTACACATAGTTCAGGTATTTAAAATCCGATATGTGAGAGTTTGGGTACTAATTAGCACAACAAAATTGTTCAGGTACTAATTGGCACTTTTACACATAGTTCAGGTATGTAAAATCCGATATGTGATAGTTTGGGTACTGATTAGCACACCAAAATTGTTCAGGTACTAATTCGCACATTTACCAAGAGTTCAGGTACTAATTGGCCGTTTTGACGACTAAACATATATACCATCTATAAGATAAAAGTTTGCATCTTTTAGTTTCACTTTTCTCGATTAGACCACAACAACAACAAAAAAAGGTTTTTGTCCCTGCAACAAAAGACAAAAAAGATTATGCTTTTTTACCAAACCATTTCTTGAATGCTTGAACCTTTATGAACATAAATGGATATAATCCATTCAATTAATCAAACCATAACCTAACCGCAAATGCAAAATTGTTACTTAATACAGAGGCTAAAAACCAAAGCAAAGCTAAAAGCGAAAAACAAAACAAAAAAATTCATGGAGAATATGAATACATATACCATACAGTTTTCATCAGAAGAACTCAAAGTCTAAATAAGGACCTGATGAAGAATCTGACTGCTGTGAATGCTTGTCTTGTTGTTGTTGCTGTTGAACTGATGACTTGAGGGTTTCATTAAGTATCGAAAGATCAATAGGTTTCGGTATCTCTGGTGGGTTTGTGCTTCTGATTAGAGCCCAATTGACATTCTCAAAGAAAGGATGTTGCTTTATCTCTGTAGCACCTTTCTTGAACCCTAACCTCTTCTTGGGATCTTTAGCAAGCAAACCTCGAATCAAGTCCTTAGCAGCAAAACTTATTGACCCGTCTGGAAACTTTAGCGGTTGTCCAACAACGTTGAACAGCGTCTCGCGGTTACCGTTACCTTTAAACGGCGTTTTCCCGGTTAACAACTCGTAGAGGAATATACCAAAAGTCCACCAATCAACAGAGCTTCCATGACCATCTCCTCTTATGATCTCAGGAGCTAAATACTCGTGAGTGCCCACGAATGACATAGACCGAGCATCCGTTGGCTCAGCTATTAGCATTGGGAGTGAATCCGAACCACTTTTTTCGGTTTTGGCCTTTCTTGGTTTACTGTTGAGGAAACGAGGTCTGAAGCACGATGGTTGGATGCATGCTACAGGTAATTTGCAGGATGTATCTACTATGCATGAGGGTTGAATACAGTATGAAGCAATGTGACAAGAAGGTTGTGAAGTGGATTGAATCAGCGTAGGGCTTGCGAAACTCTGCAAGGAAAGATCGAAGTCCGAGAGCATAATGTGACCATCTTCTCTCACCATTACATTCTCTGGCTTCAGATCTCTGTAGACTACACCCATCATATGAAGATACTCTAGCGCAAGAAGTACTTCAGAAGCATAAAACCTGCAGATTCAAGAACATGTAGAAACAGACAAAACAGAGGATCCGTTAGAATGTGAAATGTTTTCGAAAGCTACACAGAAACAATCAAATCAAATTTGATATTTTCACTATTAGCCAAACCCCAAAAACATCGCCAAGAAAAAGACAAAACAGAGTATCGAAGTTTCAATGATTTCAGATTCTTACAGCTACACTGAACAAACAAAGTTATTTGATTTCGCTTTCAGACAAAATCCGAAACATCACCATGGAAAAGACAAAACAGAGGATCTTCACAGAATAGTCAAATTACACCGATTCAGATTCGTTACACACTCAGACAAAAACACAAAACAAGAAATTGAACGGCTTTTAAAGCAAATCAATACCTGGCGGCTTGCTCTGAGAAGTGTTTTCCGGGCTGTTTTTGCCGGAGGATATGAAGATCTCCGCCGCTACAAAACTCCATAAGAAGACAAGAAAACTTCTCAGTCTCGAAATGCGAGTAAAGCGTTGGCAAGAAAGGATGATCTAGCAAACCAAGAATCTCTCTTTCGGTCTGAGCCCTAACCAATTTCTTCCTTCCGATCAACATTCCTTTATCCATCACTTTCATGGCGAAGAAACATCCCATCTCTCGAAGCTCAGCTAAATAAACACTCCCAATATCTCCACATCCCAACTTCTTCAGCAGCCTAAAATGCCCTAAACCCAGATCCTCGTTTTTACTGCATTTCACGCTCTGAATCGCGTCCCAACGAAGATCGTTCCCTTTATGCGGCTTCGATGGAGAGAAGACCCTTTTGAAAGTAGCCTCGTGCGCATCGAAAGATCGAGACTTTTCGAGATTAGCTTCACTGCTTACACTGTTACTGCTACAGAAACTTAAGCTGACGCTGTTGTTGAGCCTAACGTCCTGAGAGCCATTACTGCTGGTTTTGAAGCTCTCGGATCCAGAAGCTGGACTGGAATCAGCATTGTTGCAATTGGAGGAACAGTCATGTGAAGATTCGAGATTTGGAGTTTGTCTGCTCATGACAAGCGAAAGAAAGATCGATAAATGAGAAGTGGAGAAGTGAGAAGAAAGATGTTTCCTTTTGAGAATCTATGGGGTTTGTGTTGTGTTGTTGATGGTCAAGGCTCTGTGATGTGACTCGAGGTGGTCAAAGAGAGAGAAAGAGACGACATTGAGATTGTTGAAGAAAAATCAAATATGTGCTTAATTTATTTATGAAGGAGATTTTCAAATTTTGAAACAGTGGTTTGATAAACTGTGTGTGTTGAGGGTAAAACTGAGAATTTCTTTTTTTTGGTTATTGTTATGAGTAATAAACTAATGTGATTAACAATTTGTTTTGCTGTTAAACCCAATGAAGCCATTAGTGGATAATACTCGTATCGTGTGTCACGGTGAAGATTATATAAAATTAAATAAACAACTGTATAGTTTTAATTGTATGTTTGTTTGTTTGTTACTTATGTGTACTGATTAAATTCTCCTTTGTATTTTTTTCAAATACGAGTCGTGTTTCACGAATACCCTCCCTGTTCTACATGATTTCTTTTTGCCAAGGAGGCTTTTGTATACTGTATAGGTTAACATGGTTTGTAAACCTAAACATCTTCATTTCTATTTACAAGTTAGCAAAAATACGAAAAAAAGCATCTGAAACATGAGATGATGTCGTCTATTGGTGAAGACAATAATGAATTTAATTTTTAATAAATAATACTAATAATTAAAGTGACGAATTGAAGAAAGAGAGAGTGAGAGAGAGAGGTTCACGAGGAGAGAACAGAAGTAGTTTTAGATTTCCTATAAACATTAACCTGATTAAAAACACAATTACCAATACCATTTTGGACCTCTTTTTGTAGAGTTTCAACGTTTATTTATATGATATCTCTTTATTTTTCTTGTAAGAAAAAAACTATGTAAATAAGGCAAACAAAAATAAACATAAAAACCTGATGATTATCTCATTTGGGAAATTAGTTTACATATTTTATTTGTAGATATGTACAAATATTTGGTCAAGTTATGCATCAGAGTTCCGTCGGTTTAGTGAGCATAGAGTTAGCTACATTGTGGTTTCTTAAAGGAAACAATTATCTTGATCGAATCAAGAATGTGAGAATTTGAAGAAGTTGTGTTTGTCATTTTCTGAAGACTGGGATAATATATGGTTGGGCGAACGAATGTTTAAAACACTTAACTGTCTTAAAACAAATTGTTCATTTAAAATTTAGTAGTGAATATACAAAGCACACCAATAAAAACATACAACGAAAAAAAAGGTTAAAAATACGAAGTAAGCGTATTTATACCATTATTACGGAAATTAAGAGTAAAAATAAACTAGATTAGAAATTCATAAAAAAAAAAAACAAATTACATACAAAATCCTCAAGAGTCGAAACCCAAGCTGAACTTAAAAAAAAAAAAAGAATCTAGTACTTAACAAGGGAACCCACGAAAATAAACTAATTCAAATTATCACTCAACCATCTCCAATAACAACTATAAATGCAAAATGTGGCTCAAGGATAATGCATACGACAAGGGCCGTTGTAAATTTAGAGATTAAATTTTAACATAAGCAATTATATATATATATATATATGCAATTGCAGTGACGCCTATAAGTTATTGAAGGTTTACATGTTCCTTAATTAAAGCTTATTTATCGTAAGACCGTAATTGTCCTAGGTTTAATAGTTTTTATTTTTGTGTTATTAATACAAAATTATGCAGATTTGAAGTCAGATTTTGATACATACAACAATAACACAAATCACACTAACTATGTTTTGTAACCGAATTTAAAGGGACAACAGATAAAATTTACATGAAATCAAAGAAAGCAAACACTAGTTTCTAGTTCTAAGTTTAAAGAGACTGGGCTAGCTGTGGGCCTGCGGCCTTTTTCGATGAACGTTTAGTACGTTACTATCATAAAATAGAATGTCTACGTATATTGTGTATTTTGTTGCAAATCGATTTTCTAAATGCAGTAATAACAAACATATAGTTGGACCGAATATGTATATATAAAATTATATTCGTTGGTTATAATTGATAAAAAATTTCTTACGTAGAAAAAAAGAAGGAATTTACAGCTTTAATTATTGATTTGCTATATATGCATATATAATATATATAAGAAAATTTGTAGCTCTATATATATGCATATATAATATATGTATATATTAACATATATAAAATTTGTACCTCTAAGGTCCAAACACTCATTAACATATTCTGATTAAAAAAATGGTGGTTGAAACATCAGAATCGGTTTATCAATGATGTTTGATAAAGGGTTAACAAATATTAGTTTGATTGTATATTGGTTTATCACTGATGTTATTACCATATCACTATTTATATCCGGTCCAAATTATTTCTAATTGAAGGTTATGAACTTATGATATATAATCTTTAAAAAGTAGATAAACTATGTAGTCCTAATAATAATTAAAAAAAAAACAAACAATGCAACTACAAACATATTTTGTTTTTTTTTTCATAGGAGGGTGGGGGTGGTGTTACCCCAAAAAGAGCTCTTGCATTTTCATCGTTACCATTGATTTTCGTAAAAGGAAGATATACTAGTCAAAAGTTCTTTAGTACAATCGGAAGCGACATCAACTCCCTTGTCTTAAAAGATCAAACCTTAAGCCCATAATCTAATCTTTAAGCATAATTTAAGATCGACAACAACATAAATTGTTTTTGAAATAAATAAATATCATCTCTTGTAACTTATAAATACTTCAAATTATATCACTCAACATGAGACGATCAAGGTCCAACCAAAGTGCCAATGAGATTCCATTCCAGCTCACTATTGCAATTTTTCATTATATGGAGTTGTGTAGTACATGGTAAATTTTTTTCCCTTTAAAAAAAAAATCAAATTGTTGGTATATTTGATCTTATCATGACTATGATCAATGCTATATACATACACAGGTAAAGTAACATGTCATGAAGTGACATTTTATGTGCAAAATAAATGCTCATTTCCTATTTGGCCGGCTGTTGCCCCCAACTCCGGCCACCCGGTGGTAGCCTCCGGTGGATTTTACCTGCCATGCGGAAATACCCGACGCATTGATGTTCCTTGGGGTTGGAATGGTCGTATTTGGGCTAGAACAGGCTGTGATTTCACTTCAAATTGGAATCAGGCTTGTGAAACGGGTAATTGTAAATTTAAATAAAAGTTTTGTTTTCATATAATATATGAAAATACCAAAGAGATCTATTTTTTTGTGAAAATTTAAAGAAATATATTTAAAACCGAAATTTTGATTTGGAATGGTTACAACGTATGGAGTGTAAAAAAAAGATGAAAAGGGTATTTTATACATTCTTTTGGGTACTTGAATACTTCGATCACCATTCAGAACATTTTCAGGTATATTTTACTGAACTAAACAAGTGATCTCATAAACATTGTTCTTTGTTTTTTTAAACGTTTATCTCACAAATGTTTACATAAGCTTAAAAAATAAAATTACATAAATATCTTTGAGTTTATCCACTCTCATTATGATTTTATTTTTAGTTTTACTTTTAGTAATGATAAAAACCCTAGAGATAAGAGTATCTAGTTCTAGTCATAAAATTCAAAACTTGCTTGAACAGACAATTTTATGAAGTTCCGATTTTATTTTTCGTGGTGACATGGTTTTTTCATGAGGTGATATTCATTTATTACATTCCAAATATTATAACTTGACGATGGGGAATAATATATTGTTTAAAACATAAGGTTAAAATTGTTATTGATGTTGTATTACAATGAATTTTAGGTGATTGCGATGGACGTTTGGAGTGTAACGGGTTGATCGGAAAACCTCCGGCAACACTTATCCAAATTGCGGTACAAGCCGACAAATCAAAACCTAATTTTTATGATGTAAGCCTGGTGGACGGTTATAACCTCCCCGTCACAGTGAACTCTAATCCCATATCATCCAAATGCACCATCTTAGGTTGCCGTAAAGATCTCAAAACGACATGTCCTGAAGAATTACAGGTATAACTTTTTGCTTACCTATCTTTTTTTTTTCAAACCCTGAATTGATATATTAAATGCTCAAATGTAAAATAGGAAATATTTTCAAAGTAGAACTGCTCATTACATCAAAACGGTGACCTAAAAGAGACGTGTGACTCGAATATAATCATATATACTCTTTCAAATATTGATTCTGTTTTTTTTGCGCGGTACTTTTTTTGGTAGGTGGTGAACAAAGAAGGACGAGTCGTGGCATGCAAGAGTGCATGCTTAGCTTTTGATAACGACAGGTTTTGTTGTCGGAATGCGTACGGAACGCCGGAAAAATGCAAAAGGACTACGTACTCTATGTTGTTTAAAGAAGCTTGTCCCAGTTATTACAGCTATGCCTACGACACACCTCCTCCTTTAGTCACTTGCTCCGCCAAAGAGTATCTTATCACGTTTTGTCCGTCAAATTGGGGTCACAGTTCCACGTAAAAAGGCTTCAAACAGAACATTATACAAATGATCTTATATGTACTTGATCTATTGATCTAGCATTAAGTATGATTGTGTACTCATGAACGTATTCTTTGTATATAGCTCGCTCAGGTTTGTTACGTTACGTTTATTTGGGTCTTATATGCCGAAATGCGAAATAACGAATTAGCCCTGGGCATTTTAACCGAAAACCGAAAACCGAACCGAAACCGAACCGAACCGAATTTTATGATTAACCGAACGGTTACTAAATTTCTATAACCGAAAAAACCGAACCGAAACCGAACCGAACCGAATGGATAACCGAACGGATAACCGAATATCAGAAATACGATTCATATACTTAAAATTATTATTTATATTTATATTTAAAATAATTAAATAATTAAAATTAACCAAATATTAGTAAAAAACCGAATTATCCAAAATTATCCAAATGTTTTATCCAAAATATCCGAAATTATCCGATATTATCCGAAGTTATCAGGTTTTTTATCCAAATTATCCAAAAAATATAAAAAAAAAACAGGAACTGAAATCGAAATAACCGAACCGAAACCGAACCGAAACCGAACCGAATTTTATGATTAACCGAACGGTTACTAAATCTCTATAACCGAAAAAACCGAAAACCGAAAAAACCGAACCGAAACCGAACCGAATTTTATGATTAACCGAACGGTTACTAAATATCTATAACCGAAAAAACCGAAAATCAAAAAAACCGAACCGAACCGAACCGAAAACCAAACGCCCAGGGCTATAACGAATTGTGAGATGCGAGATGGACTGTTGGTCATATTATATTATCTGGGTAATAAGATTCGGCTTTACTTAGACAAGTTCTGATCCCAAAAGAAAGAAAATTTAACCCGTACTGAAGTTAAATTAATCGAACCGAACCAGCCTTACAACTACGTACACGCAATTACATAAGTATCACATTTTTTCAGACCGTTTCAAACTAAATCGCAACAAAAAGAATATAGTATTGCATCAACTACCTTCTTTGATTATATATTGTTAGAAATTTAGAATATTGACGAGTCTGCATCATATATAGGTTCATGGTTCTCTATACCGACAAACATATCAACTGTCTCTAGATGATCTCTTGACTCTTGTGCTTCATACCTCGAAAACGACAACGAAATCTTCTCTTTTTCTGTTAAGCAAAATTTATATTGGTGATGAGACTCATGACAGTCATTGCTCCGAGTAGTAACAGTGGATTGAGCGTATTGTACAAGTGCGATCCATGTGGTTTTAACATAAATAAAAATGTATAGGTATATGATATATATAAAGATTTTTGTTACTGTTAATTGCGGTGCGTTGCAATATGAATATTACGATTCAGAAACATTGATTAGTACATATTTTAATAATGTTTCTAACAAGTATATTTTTATTTTCTTAACACTTCTTTTTTAATTTAAGAAGAAAAAATCAATATTTGCTTTGACAATCCTATTAGATAGTAAAGTTATTATTAAGTGAATTGACAAAAAGTGATGGCCAAGTCCTAGTACAACTCCATCACGAAGCATAGGTAAGCAATCGCTAGAATAATTACCTACAGCAATATTATAAAACAAAATCCGATATCAAGCTAAGGTAGGTGAGGTCTTATGCAATTCCGATAAGGTGCTGTTTTAATTAGGTTGCTTAAATAACGAATTTTAATTAGTAAAACACGATACACAATTTAAATAGATTCATTTTTGTCTCGTATTTTCTTTGCTTTCACAATGTTATTTACTAGTTGATCTAATTATTTCTTATGATAAATTATATGATTATCTTATAATTCTATATGTGAAGAGTCTGTTCATCTATTGATTGTTTGCAGACTATAAGCTATTTTTTTAGTCAACAACACAATAGGCCATATTATATAACGGAATTAACTGTTTTTTTATTCTCCGCATCAAATTGACATTTATAATTGACTTCTTCATACACTAGCTAGACTAATAACAACTTACCAAAAAAAAAAAAAATCTAGACTAATAACAAGTCGGCTACCAGAAAAAAAAAGAGTATTAATAATTTGTAGAAAGGTCATCATTAACCACAAGATGTCTGCAAATTCGTCTTATTAATATACATGTGTCATGTTGGTCTTAGTTTCTAAGATTTTATAGTTTGGTCTGTTGTCTTAGTTTATAAGTTTCTAATGTTTAAAATTTTAAAATATTTTTTTATTATATATTAGCAGTTACCCAATTGGTCGTCGAACTGGTCATTGTAATATATAGGGAAATTGACAGTTGACAATTTCATGGTAATTTCTCAAATATATTTTTATATAAGTGTGTGGATACATACATACTAAGCTCTCTCTCTATCTACAGTATATATATGTCGCAAGAGTTGTGGTGAATTAAACTCACACTTTCTTCTTCATTAAGCTCACCATTTCCTCTCTCATAAAAAAAGCTCACGCCAGATCCAACTTTAAAACCTTTTTTGCTGCCCAAGAAACCTAAACCAAAATCCTTTTCGGAAACAGAGCTGTTAAAAAAAATGGCTATAATTGGTGAAGTATGGACTAACGCAGGCTCCGCTCTCGCAAGCCTGGTGTTTATATACACCATCTTTGAAAGGTTCTTCCCTTACCATCTCCGTCAACACTTCGATCCATTAGTGCAAAGGTTCATCAATCTTTTCTACCCATACGTCCAGATAAGGTTCTTTGAATATACTGGCGAGCGGTTCGAGCGAAACGATGAATATGCGAGCATCCAGAACTATCTAAGTAAAGACTCTTCTTCTCGTGCCAAGAAACTAAGAGCCAACACAACCAAAGGAAGTAAATCTGTTGTCCTTAGCTTGGACGATCACGAAGAGATCACTGATGTGTTTAAAGACGTCACGGTCTGGTGGCAATCGAAGAAGAACCAAACCGAAAGCCGATCTTTTTCATATTTCCCTAAAGCCGAGGAATCGAGATTCTACATGCTCAAGTTCCATGAACGTGACAGGCAAGTAATCGAAAAAAGGTATCTTGATCATGTTAAGACTGAAGGGAAGAAGATGGAGGTTAAGAACAGAGAGAGGAAGCTTTACACGAACAATCCAAGCCAGAATTGGTCTGGCTATAATCAGACGAAATGGAGCCATGTCGCTTTCGAGCATCCTGCGACATTCGATACTCTTGCTATGGAGAATGAGAAGAAAGAAGAGATCAAGAACGATCTTACCAAATTTAGTAATAGCCAAGATTACTACAAGAGAATCGGGAAAGCTTGGAAAAGAGGGTATCTCTTGCACGGTCCACCAGGAACTGGCAAATCAACAATGATCGCTGCGATGGCGAATTTATTGGAGTATGATGTCTATGATCTTGAACTGACAACGGTTAAAGATAACACAGAGCTGAGGAGGTTATTGATTGAGACTTCAGGGAAGTCGATTATTGTTATTGAAGATATTGATTGTTCTCTTGATCTAACTGGTCAGAGAAAGCAGAAAAAGGAGGAGGAGGAGGAAGACGACGATGAGATTAGCCCAATTGAGAAGCAAATGAAGAAAGATCAAGGTGAGAGTAAAGGAAGCAAAGTGACGTTATCAGGGTTATTGAATTTCATTGATGGGTTATGGTCGGCTTGTGGTGGTGAGAGGATCATTGTGTTCACTACTAATTTCATTGATAAATTAGATCCGGCTTTGATTCGAAAAGGAAGAATGGATAAGCATATAGAGATGTCTTATTGCGGTTTCGAAGCGTTTAAAGTGTTGGCAAATAACTATTTGGATGCTGAGGAAGAAGAGGGTGATGGTAAGTTGTTTGAAGAGATTAAGAGGTTGCTTGAGGAAGAAGAAATCAAGATGACTCCAGCCGATGTGGGAGAGAATCTGTTAATGAAAACAGAACATGAAGCTAAAAAGACTTGTCTGGAGCGATTGATCGTGGCGTTGAAGGAGGAGAAAGAAGAAGCGAGGAGGAAGACTGAGGAAGAGGTGAAGAAGAAAGAAGAAGAGGAGGAGATTAAGAGGAAAAAGAGAGAGGATCAGAAGAAAAAGAAAGAAGAAAATGGAAAAGTTTCGCAAGACATATAAATTGAATATATGTGAATGAGCAAACGATTCACACTTGTCAATTTTCATAGTTCCAATATCAGTGTTTATGCGGTTTGTACCTTTTAAAAAGCATAATTCCTACATCATCTGTCTTTCATTATATATTCCTCTGTATTCAAGTGATCACTTGCTCTATAATAATCTTTCTACTTTCTCAGTCAACTTGCAATTATTTCATGAAAAAAAAGTCATTTACAAAAATATGGAAACCTAAAATTCATCAGGAAATATATACCATTCGATCTAGCTCAGCATATCACGCCAAGAATTCCTCCACAGTAATCTCATCATCGTCCCGAGGCTGAATATGGCTAGGTGCAATACGAGAAGTATAGTCTTCTTCAGCATAAAACACTTTTCAGAAACCTATAAACAATTACAGAAGAAACATATAGCAATAACATACCTTCTCAAGAGCCAATCCTTCTTCTTCTTGAAAACATCAGAAAAATATGGTAGCAAGTGGCGTTGATATAGGCATGGACCTTTCCGAGGTATTAACAATCCTGGACAACTTTCCTAAGAAGAAACATGAAATTCCTCAATCCTGTAACACTAATATTTTTATGTATACCTTTGGAGTAAGAGGCTGCTTCACCGTACCCACCATTACAAATTCAGCAGGTTCCTTATACACTGTGACAAACAAATCTATGACGACTCAATAAAGACCAATAAATGTATTAACTTTTATGCAAACAGTGCGACTGCACAGAGTACCACAAACTACAAAGTAAGGTTTCTAAGAGAGACACGATAAGGAGATATGGCCTAAATTTCTGGACTAGATAGGGTTTGTAAGAGAAGATGATGACTTAAATCCTCAGTATCGTTGAGTCATCGTTCCACAACAACAATAAAAAGGTAAATCCATAGGAGAGAATCACGTATATGAAGATGATATACAAACTAAAATTGATTGATTACGCTTAGTGGGGGAGATGAAACAGAAAAACATGAGACAATGCAACAAAATATTTTTTCATGAGTCCAAAATAATTGAAGAACCATTACGAGATCAAATGAAATTACCTCCTCTTCCTTGATTTGGTCATGAATATAAATGTTTTATTTTTATCTAAATCTTATAGATGTTAAAAGGTATATAAACTTACTATAGTATTTTAACATTTTGCTCCAAAAACGTTGTATTCTTTTTTCTTATATTCAAGTCATCTTTTTTGGTACACGGTTCTTAACTGTGATGTTAACAATATAACATTATTTAATTTATAACACCATTTAATTTATACATGTAGGTGCTGATCGACAATTTAACTTTAGAGGATGTTGTGCTTTCGATTAATTTTAAATAATCTTTAAAGCCAATTTTTTCCCAATCAAAATTTAAGAATTCTAAAGTCCTAAAATCTTCTTTAAAAATTTCACGGCTAAAATAATTGATTTTAATCTTTTAGTGATTTTTTTTTCTTAAAGCCACCAATTGATGTTTTAAAATTTTTCTAAAGCCACAATAATTATTTAACAGTCAAATCAAAATTTAAAGTAAAGAAAATGATGAGTAAATAGAAATATTTTTAACCGCCAAAGTCTTAACAGCCAAATCAAAAGTAACAGTCTAAAGCTTCAAACAATCAGACTCAACATCGTCATATTAAACGATCTAGTTTGTATATTTTAAATATATTAATATTTTTTATGTGTGGTATATATTTATTATAACTTATAATTATTTTTCGCAAAAAGTCACGCTTCTCGTTTTATTTTAGAGTAAAAAGTGTCATATATCAAAAATGTAAAATGATGTGGATAGTTTAGGGTGTGAAAGAGATAAAAACCTATATAAGAAATCGTATGAAAATACATCTCCAATGAACCTGAACAACCTTAACGGTTGAAACTAGTCAATAATAATTGGGTTTGATCGGCGCTGCGCTAAGTGCAGGATTAGAATTTATATAATAGTCGTGATAAATCACTTTAACGTTTTGTAAAAAACTGTACAGTTTGGTATATATTTTATTATCATACGAAAAAACTTGTAAGAGCGTATATGTTAGTGGCTGGCTAGTACTAGTATTTGTGTTAATTGGTTTGCCAATATTGGGGTATTATTAATACGATATATATTTTGTGTAATATAAAGACTTTTTTAAAAAATAACAGTGAACTGTATATTTGTCTAAATAGCTGTCAACTTATAACGACAATAGGAAATATATGCCCCTCATATAGTACATGATGCGTCTTCCCCCTTATCCTAATGGTTCCCCACGCTTCTGATTTTTTTTTTTTTCTTGTGTGTGTTCTAAACTTAGAGCCATGATATTCGTTTCTTTATTTTGGACCGCTGATATTTGTGCATTTCTAATGTTTGGATCTTGTCTTTTTAGCTTTATTTGCATGGTTTCTCTTAGTGTTTAGGCATGTTAGGTTGCATTTGTGCATGGTTACCTCATTTCAGGACTTGGAGTGGAGATAGAGGAGACTTGGAAGCATTTGGGACCAAAATGGGAGCAAAATCAAGAGAAGAAACTCGGAGCTCAACTGTGGCGACCGGCCTAGCGACCTGCACCTGGTCGCTACGTTCTAGCGACCTGCACATAGTCGCTAGCGGCTTTGCGGTCCAAATGGAGCATTCGAAGCGGACCGTAGCGACTACCCTAGCGACTCACACAAGTCGCTATGACCTAGCGACTTCCTTCTAGCGACCCATGGAGGTCGCTACGACCATTCCGAACCAAAGAAAATGTTGACTTCTTGGAACTTCCTTTGACTTCTCTTATTTTTCCTGGGTTAACCCTGATTTGTGGGGTAAAACCAGGGTTTTTCTCAGACTTGTATAAATAGGCTCTTGACCTATTTTTAGGAGCATTCTATTATCCTTTGTGTAAACCTAAAAACCCTTGTTCTTCATTTCTTAATCAAGTACTATTATTTTGGTTAATCTTTTCTCCTTTCTTCTTTTCTTATTGTTTATTCTTGTTAATCTCTTGATTATGCATCTATCCTTCATGGGTTTGTGTATCTTCATGGAGATTAGTGAGTAGTCTTTTAGTTAGGTTTATGGATTAGGTAGATCTAGAGTGATTAAGGGGTGTTCAAGGTTTAGCTAGTGTTTATTTATTAGTTTCCTTCTCTTTAGGCTGTTCTTAATGCTAGATTAGAGGCAAAATCTCTGTTTCTAGATGTTAGGGTTTTGCATGCCCAAAAGGTGTTTGTTGAAATTCCTGAACCAAGTTTTTAGAGAGCTTTGCATGCTAGCCAATGAGAGTTGATGCTAGGGTGTTAGGTTTGCTTGATTAGACTTGTTCTTATTGCTGACCTCCATGATTTGATCCAATGAGAATTGATGATCAAATCATGGTGGTTTAGGATCTTTGCATGAGAATGTTTGATTAGTTAAGTTGTCTATTGCATAGGAAGGTTCTTTATTGTATTTAGCTAGCCTTGGTTTCCCCCTTAGTCACTTGAAATCAATTACCTGTCTCCATAAGCCTAATGCCTTTTAGAATTTGATTTCCCCTATCTTTGTTATTTGCTTGCTTTGATTGCTTTGTTTTTAGTTTGATCCTTGCTTTGTTTCTTGTTTTGTGTTGCTCTTATTTCTTGCTGCATTTTATCTTGTTCCTTTTGTTTGCTTTTGTTAGGTTGTTAGAATCATCAAATCAAAACTCTGATTGCATTTAGCTTAAGTTGCATTCTGAATCTCTGGTGTTTGTTTAGTTACTTCCCAGTGTGGATTGACACTTTTATACTACAATTGATTGGCAGTGATTGCAAAATCCTGTTTATCAATTTGGCGCCGTTGCCATCTTGGGATTGTTAATTAGACCATTAGAGATAGATAGCTTGCTTGAGACTAAATCCTATTTCTTCCTGAACTCTCACTCTCTTTGTAAGTGTTTACTCTGTTTTGCAGGTTCAGTGTATGAACTTGAGAAGCAGAGGGCCAACCAATCTTGTTCCAAGAGCTGAAGACATAAGGGCCTTGGAAAGACAGATAGCAAGGGAAAGGAGAGAGCAGGAAAGACTTGATCATCTGCAAAGACTAGGTCACACTATGGCCAACAATCCAGAAAATCAGGGAGGAAATGGCAGAGCAGAAAGACCCATTGGGGAAATTGATGCACCAAGCATCTATGGAAACAGATGTGGAATCAGACCACCTCCCATAGAGAACAACAATTTTGAAATCAAAGGCAGTCTCCTCAGCATGATACAGAACAACAAGTTCCATGGCCTGCCTTTGGAGGATCCACTAGATCACTTGGATAAATTTGACATGCTCTGCAGCACTGTCAAAACCAATGGAGTTTCAGAAGATGCTTTCAAGCTGAGACTCTTTCCATTCTCTCTTGGAGACAAGGCTCACCTTTGGGAGAAGAGTCTACCTGAAGGGAAGATCACCACTTGGGATCAGTGCAAGAAGGAATTCCTTGCCAAGTTCTTCTCTACTTCAAGAACAGCCAGACTAAGGAATGAAATCTCCAGCTTTGCTCAGAAGGAGAATGAAAATTTTGGAGAGGCTTGGGAAAGATTTCATGGCTACACTCTACAATGTCCTCATCATGGATTCTCAAAGGAAAGTCTCCTTACAATTCTGTATAGAGGAGTTCTTCCAAAATACAGAATGATGCTGGACACTGCTAGCAATGGGAACTTTCTTGGTCTTCCTGAAGCTGCTGGCCTCCAACTTGTGGAAAATGTCTACCAAAGCAACTCTGCTTATGGAGATGACTATGACAGAACTTCAAGAGGAGGGGGTGATGATCACAGGAAACAGATGCATGCCCTGAATGAAAAGATGGATAAGTTGTTGAGTGCCAACCAGAAGACTATCAACTTTGTGGGTGAATTTGATCAAAGCCAAGGGTACCAAGAGGGTCCCTTTCAACAGACACTTGAAGGCCAAGAGGAGATCAATTACATGGGAGGACAAGGCTTTCAAAAAGGTTTTAACCAAAACTATAGGAACCACCCAAACTTTTCCTATAGAAATCCAAATGTGGAGAACCCACAAGACCAGGTCTATCCTCAACAAAAGGCACCAGCTCAAGGTCAACAACAAACCAACTACCAGCAGCAGCCTTACTTCAACAATCAAGCTTTCAGACCTAGACCCCAAAATCAGAACACCCAGCAAAGATTCTATCCAAATCAAGGGCAACAACAGCCACAAGCTCCAGCTAGTTCTTCAAACCCACAAGAGGATACAAATGCTTTGCTAAGGCAAATCATTGAAGGTCAGGGCAGATCTGCTATAGAGTTCAACACAATGAAAAATGACTTCAATGCCAAAGTTGAGAGCCTTCAGCAACACATGAAGATCCTGGACAACCAAATGGCACAAATGCCATCTTCCTCCAAGAGACCACAAGGACAGCTACCAGGGAAACCAGAACCCAACCCCAAGGAGTACATCAATGCCATTACTTTGAGAAGTGGAAAGGAGCTGGGACCTAAGGTAGTCATTGAGGACAATGAACAGATTGGTGGGGAGGAGGACTTTGATACTTTGGTTAAAGAAACAGCTGAGAGTGAAGAAAGGGTGAAGATTGGGTCAGATACAGTGGAACAAGCTGCTGAAGAAGAGTTGGACTATAAGAAGACAGTTGCTGAGGAGGTGACAGACTACAAGGGGAAAGGGAAAGTTGGTGAAAAGAAGACTGAACCAGAGAAGAGATCATCATCTACTGCAAAGGAGAAAGTCTTTGTTCCTCCACCTTATGAGCCTAAGCTGCCATTTCCTGGAAGGTTCAAGAAGCAGATCACAGACAAATATAGAGCCATATTTGATAAGCACATGAGCCAAGTCCAAGTCACCATGCCAATCCTAGATGCCTTCTTGATGGCTCCCAAATACAGCAAGTTCCTGAAGGACGCCATCAAAGAGAAGACCAAAGCTTTAGAAGGAATGATGGTAGTAACACATGAGTGCAGTGCTATTATCTCCAAGAAGATCATTCCAAAGAAGATGAAGGATCCTGGATGCTTTACAATTCCTTGTTCTCTAGGACCTTTACTCTTTGAAAGGTGTTTGTGTGACCTTGGAGCAAGTGCAAGTCTGATGCCTCTATCAGTTGCTCAGAGATTAGGATTCAATTCTTTCAAGCCTTGTAGGATATCACTGATCTTGGCTGACAGAACAGTGAGGTACCCAACTGGGTTACTTGAAGATTTACCAGTTATGATGGGGAATGCAGAAATTCCTACAGACTTTGTGGTACTGGAAATGGATGGGGAAGCTAAGGACCCAATAATCTTTGGAAGACCTTTCTTGGCCACAGCTGGAGCCATCATTGATGTGCAGAGAGGAAAGATTGATCTTCACTTGGGAGACAACTACACTCTAAACTTTGACATCAAGGAGACCATGAAGAAGCCAACAATAGAAGGACAGATGTTCTGGATAGAGACTATGGATGAGTTGGCTGATGAATTCCTTGAGGAATTGGCTCAAGAAGACTCATTGCAGTTGGCTTTGACTTCCAAGACTGAAGAGGACAACCTGAGTGTGGAAGCTGCTGAGTATGTGAGACTTCTTGATTCACACAAGGTCAAGGAAGAAGTTTCAGGATTTGAAAGGATTCAAGATGTTGAGCACCAAGTCAGTATGGTGGAGAAAGAAGACATCAAAGAGGAAGCTAGCAAGGGTCAGTCTAGCATTGAGGATGATTGGAGTGAGCTTAAAGCCCCAAAGTTGGACCTCAAACCTCTTCCCCAAGGGCTAAGGTATGTTTTCTTAGGAACCAATGAGACTTACCCTGTTATTGTAAATGATGAGCTGAATGATGAGGAATTGTCTAGACTTGTGCATGAGCTTAGGAAGTACAGGAAAGCAATAGGCTATTCTCTAGATGACATCAAAGGCATCTCTCCATCCCTTTGCATGCATAGGATCCATCTAGAAGATGAATCAATGACTTCAATTGAACACCAAAGGAGATTAAATCCTAATTTAAAAGAGGTGGTCAAGAAGGAGATTCTGAAACTTCTAGATGCAGGCATTATTTATCCCATTTCTGATAGCACATGGATTTCTCCTGTCCATGTTGTGCCAAAGAAGGGTGGGATCACAGTGGTTAGAAATAATAAAGATGAACTCATTCCCACTAGGACAATCACAGGGCATAGGATGTGCATTGATTTTAGGAAGCTAAACTCTGCAACTAGAAAAGATCATTTCCCATTGCCATTCATTGATCAAATGCTAGAAAGGTTAGCTAATCATCCTTACTACTGTTTCCTTGATGGGTATTCTGGATTCTTCCAAATCCCCATCCACCCCAATGACCAAGAAAAGACAACATTCACTTGCCCATATGGAACTTTTGCATATAGAAGAATGCCTTTTGGTTTATGCAATGCTCCTGCTACTTTTCAAAGGTGTATGATGTCTATTTTCTCTGATCTAACTGAGCATATAATGGAAGTCTTCATGGATGACTTTTCAGTATATGGCTCCTCTTTTTCCTCTTGTTTGTTGAATCTTTGCAAGGTACTCAAGAGGTGTGAGGAGACAAGCTTAGTGCTGAACTGGGAGAAGTGTCATTTTATGGTTAGAGAAGGCATTGTGTTAGGGCATAAGGTTTCAGAGTTGGGGATTGAGGTTGACAAGGCAAAGATTGATGTGATGACTAGTTTGGAACCTCCAAGAGATGTGAAAGGGATCAGAAGCTTTCTGGGACATGCAGGGTTCTATAGAAGATTCATCAAAGACTTCTCTAAGATTGCAAGACCTCTCACAAAACTCCTCTGCAAAGATGTTACATTTGAGTTTGATGCTGAATGTTTTGAAGCATTTCAGAGAATCAAGAAGGAGTTGGTCAGTGCACCCATTGTTCAGGCACCAGATTGGGACTTCCCTTTTGAGTTGATGTGTGATGCAAGTGACTATGCAGTTGGGGCAGTGTTGGGTCAGAGGAAAGACAAGAAGCTGCATGTGATCTACTATGCCAGCAGAACTTTAGATGAAGCCCAAGTGAAGTATGCAACTACTGAGAAAGAGCTCTTGGCTATAGTATTTGCCTTTGAGAAATTCAGATCTTATTTAGTTGGGTCCAAGGTCATTGTCTACACAGACCATGCTGCTTTGAGACACCTATTGGCAAAGAAGGATGCTAAGCCAAGACTACTGAGATGGATTTTGCTGCTTCAAGAGTTTGATCTGGAGATTAAAGACAAGCCAGGTGTTGAAAATGGTGTAGCTGATCACTTGTCAAGGCTGAGGATAGAGAACAACATCCCAATTGATGATTCACTTCCTGAGGAACAACTCATGGCCATCAAGGTTGTTTTTGAAGCTGCAGAGGTAGCAAACAAGTTGGATGAAGCAGAAAGGTTGGAAGAGAAGATGCCTTGGTATGCAGATATTGTCAACTACTTAGCATGTGGTAAGGAACCCCTGAAGCTGGACAACTATCAAAGGAAGAAATTTTTCAAAGATATAACAAGATACTTCTGGGATGAACCATACCTCTACACCCTTTGCAAGGATCAACTCTACAGAAGATGCATTGCTGAAGAGGAGGTAGATGGCATTTTACATCATTGTCATGGTTCAGCTTATGGTGGGCACTTTGCCACATTCAAGACAGTAGCCAAGGTACTTCAAGCTGGGTTTTGGTGGCCAAGTTTATGGAAGGATACTCACAGTTTCATCCTAAGGTGTGACCCATGTCAAAGAAAAGGGAATATCAGCAAAAGGAATGAGATGCCTCAAAATCCAATCTTGGAAGTTGAGATCTTTGATGTTTGGGGGATTGACTTTATGGGACCTTTCCCATCCTCTTATGGTAACTCTTACATCTTGGTAGCAGTTGATTATGTCTCCAAGTGGGTAGAAGCCATTGCTAGTCCTACAAATGATGCCAAGGTTGTTCTGAAGATGTTTAAAAGCATTATTTTTCCAAGATTTGGAGTACCAAGGGTAGTGATTAGTGATGGTGGATCTCACTTCATCAACAAGGTGTTTGAAAGTCTAATGAGGAAGCATGGAGTTAAGCATAAGGTTGCAACACCTTATCATCCCCAAACAAGTGGCCAAGTGGAAGTTTCTAACAGGCAGATCAAGGCCATTCTGGAAAAGACTGTGGGAATTACAAGGAAGGACTGGGCAGCAAAGTTGGATGATGCATTGTGGGCTTATAGGACTGCTTTCAAGACTCCTTTGGGTACAACCCCTTTCAACTTGATTTATGGAAAGTCTTGCCATCTACCTGTTGAGTTGGAATACAAGGCACTTTGGGCAGTCAAGCTTCTGAATTTTGATATCAAGACTGCCAAGGAAAAGAGGTTGATTCAGCTGAGTGAGCTTGATGAGATCAGACTTGATGCTTATGAAAGCTCAAAAATCTACAAGGAGAAAACCAAAGCCTTCCATGATAAGAGAATTCTTAACAGAGATTTCAAGAAAGGTGATCAAGTGCTGCTATTCAACTCAAGACTTAAACTATTCCCTGGAAAGCTGAAGTCTAGATGGAGTGGACCTTTCAAGATTGATGAAGTGAAGCCATATGGGGCAGTTGTGCTGTTGAACAAAGATGGTGAAAAATTCACTGTGAATGGACAGAGGGTCAAGCCTTACTTGGCAGATGAACTCATTGAAGAGGGAGGATCAGTTGCTCTCTCAGACACAACTCCAGCCTAAGATCATGGCAAAGTCAAGCTAAGAGACTTAAAACAAGCTCACTTGGGAGGAAGTCCCATGAGTATCCTTTGTAAATACTCTTTCTTACCTTTTTAATCTCTTTTTCTTGCTTATTTTGTTTCTTAGGATGTTTTTCAGGAAGTCAATGGAGGTTGGAGCACTTAAACAAGGGTTTAAAAGAGAGTTTGGGCGATTTTGGTCCGTGGCGACCAGTCTAGCGACTCACACAGGTCGCTAGACTGTGGCGATTTGAAAGAAGTCGCTAGCGGCTATGCGGGCTGAAATATGCAAACAACAGAGACCGTAGCGACCATCCCTAGCGGCCTCATCAAGTCGCTAGACCGTAGCGACCTACCCGTAGCGGTCTGCCCAGGTCGCTAGCCCTCCTCCAGGTAAGTCAACTCTCCTTTTCTCGCGTTTGACCGGTTCAATTTAAGTATTTTAAACCGATTTTTAAATCGATTTTGGTCATTTAAACCGGATTCCACCTGATTTTAACCGACTTACACCTTCTTCTTCTCCTCACATCGACGAAATCAATCCTTCACCATCGTTTTTCACTTAGTTTTCTCTCAAGGAAGAACACAAACTCTCATTTCTTTTTCCAAATCGATTTTCACTCAAAACACAACCATTTTCGACGATTTTTGTTTCCCTGTGCGCGAAATTCACTGCTCTTTCTCCTTCTCCACTCATTCTTCAACCACGAACAAGGTATGCTTCTCATTCTCTGATTTTCGTTTTGAACTCTTATGGGTGGAATTTCGATTTTAGTTTTTGTTGATGCATTGTGCCGAAATTGGTTGAATTAGCTTGGTTTAGACTCATGGTTGATAGATTAGGAAGAATTGGAACCAAAATCGAACCCCAACTGCATGAATTTGAAAAATCCGAATTAGGGTTCTAGAGGATTTGGAGGTTTTGAAAAATTTTGGGGGAAATGATTGTTGATGGTTGAATTGCGTGTATTTGAGTATGTTTAGCATGAATGCAAGAGACTAACTCATTTGGATGATTTTTGTTTCACAAAATTTTGAAAAATGGTTAGAATCTTGATTTTTTTTGGTTGAGTTCTTGGGATCATGGTTGTTTGTTCTTGATGATGAGCGGTTTTGAAGTCTGTTGAATGCTTTGTGATGGTTTGATGATGAATTCTAGCTTGTGGCAAGGTTTTAGCAAGTTTTTAGTTAAGCTCATTGCACATTTTCATGTAAAACATGTTGATTGAGGTTTGATTTGAGCTGATGCTTTGAAAGGTTTTGCTAATCATGTCCCTAAGCTAGTGATGCCTTCTTGGTTGTATGGTTGTCCTTGTTGCATCATTTGCTTAAGAATTGGATGATTTGAATTGGATTGAATTGATTTTCTTTGCATCTCCTTAAGCATTTGATTGCTCCTCTTGATGATTCCTTGGCAATCTTGCTGGCTTGCAAACTTGGTTGTTTGTTTCACTTATTTGTGATGGATTGAGATTAAAACTAACAAGTTCCAAGTTTTATTTGGTATGCAGGAATCATCATGGCAGGAGGACAAAGAAGAACCACGAGACGACAGACGTTGGCAGCATTGAGGGAAGAACAAGAAGCAGCGCAGGTTGTAGCTATTTCAAGCCGCAGAGCAGAAACAGGCAAGGGGGTCGCTTCGTCGAGCAGCAGAGCGGAAAAAGGCAAGGGTATTGCTACATCTAGTAGCAGGAGACAGCAAGAGGAAGCTGAAAGCGAGCCTGAAGACATCCCAATTCAGCAGCCCAGAAGGAAGAGCACCAAGAGGTCCAGGAGCAAAGAAAAGGTTCCTCCGACTTATCATCAGCTTTTGAAGAAGATCAGACGCATTGATTGGGTGCCTACGCGTTTTCCCCATAAAGAGTCATTACAGCTGCTTGGGATCTACGATGATGTGATGGCTATTCTAAAAGAGATGGGAGGTCTTCACATATTCCTCCGGACGCACTACTCATCCCACCCCAAGCCTTCATGTGAGTTCCTAGCCTCTCTGCGAGTTACACAGCACGGACATAGGACAGAGGACGAGGGGTACGGCTACATCACATTCTCAGTCTACGAGAGGAGTTACCGGATTGGTTTCAGAGAGCTGTGCGACATTTACGGGATGCAGGATGGTTTGCGACTTCGTCCTCCGGGAGATGGGACTACCGCCGCTGCTTTTTGGGGAGCCGTTGCTGGACGGTACGCACCAGGACAGAACAGGAGTAATCACATCAGGCATCCAGCCATTAGATACGTTCAGAGCTCTTGCCCACTCCATTTTTGCTAGGCGCGAAACCGGTGGAGTGAACGAAGAAGAGCTGCGACTTCTCGCATGGGGTCTCCGACCATGGCTTCAGAACAGAGTACCTTTTCCAGAGAACTACAGTTTCAGCATGGTGGGTTACTTCATGTCGCGCTTGCTTTGTCTCCAAGATTGGGCATGGACGCACACAGATAAGACGCCTCAGCTGAGTATCGGTGGACTGATCACCCCTATCCTCATTGCAAAGAACATCCCCATGGATGGACCATCATTGGGAGCAGAATGGATTGATATCAACCACTTGAGCAGGATCCAGTTTTTACGAGGCACGATGCATGAAACCTTTGGTTTCTCCTTTTACCGCGAGCGAGATGAGCAGAGCATCATTATGCTGCCCAAGGTGGCTCTCACAGACATCACGATTCCGAATAATGTCGTGTTCCTCCCGAACAAGCATCATCTCCATACCTCTGAGCCACTAAAGACGATCCGTCGCAACAGGGACGCTAGAGCTGCAGATGCTGCAGAGCAGGCAGACGTTGGTGAGGATGACGTATATCCCATTCCACCACCGAGCCCCGTATATGGTAGTGCTCGCTATCATTTCCATCCTACCACGGCCGCTATTCCGGAAGGTCACCTTCACGTCGCTCACTCTCAGATTCGCCGGCTGCAGCGATGGAACAAGTGGCAGGACCGAACGATCGGGAAATTGGTCAACACGGTCAGGGCGCTGAAGAAACAAGTGAAGACGCTCCTAAAAGGAGCCAGCTCGAGCAGCCATGCCCCGCACTATCCTGATCATCAGATGGTTGACGCGCCCGAATCTTCTGCAGAGCGCCGTCATTCCTACCACAGCAGCCGCGAGCATGCAGGATCCTCCGAGCCTCCACGCGCATCCGCTCATGAGCGCCGCAGAGCCGCAAACCGCAGATATGTCCCAGCTCCACCTCCCTATTCCGACAACGAGTCACTCTCACTTGGGAGCTCCTCGGACTCTCCTCCTTCCCAAGACTTTTGAGGTACTTCTGCACACTTTCTGTATATATTTCTTTTTGATTCGTCTTGTTTCCTTTATTTTCGGTTACTCCTTCAGACTTGTTCCCACTGAGACAGTGTGAAATAAGTTTGGGGGAGTGACCAATTTCTAACTTAGTGTTTTCTTTTGTTTTTAGAGTCTGCATATTTGCATATTGCATTGTAGATAGTTATGTTTTAAGAAAAACCAAAAAAAATTTTGAAAAATTTCGAAAAAAACCAAAAAATGCATTTAGTAACATGTTTTATTTTATTTTTAGGACCGAGTCTAGATAGCATTTCATTTAGGATTGCATGATCATGCATTTGCATAGGGAGCTATGATGATTTTTCCTTGTAGAGTATTAGCATTTGGAATGAATTTGGTGCTCTAGTTAGTGGTTCTCTATTGCATTTGAGGTTGAACTGAAAGTAAGGATGAACCATGCTTGGATCAACTGTTTTGATTGCCTTAGTTTAGCTGAATCTTGCATGGATTGTGTTTCTCCCTATTTTATTTTGACCTCTAATCTTGACTTTAAATTATCATGCTTGTGTAATCTTGATGAAGCTCATGGATACCTTGAAAATACTAGGGCTTTCTTCCATTTTTTTTTTACCACTCTTTTGCTAGCCCTAGTAGATATCCTCACCCTTAGCCAATCCTTCATTCAAGCCAGCATTTTCATTGAGAGACTTGTGAGGCCTTTTCCCATTATGATTGGACTAAGCATAAAGTGTTAGGATTTGGGACGACAGGTTTAGACTCTCATATAGATCCAGCTCTTCATTTTTGAGCCTGGTTTAGGATTAGGTGGGTTGAGTTGAGACTTTGGGAAGTGTGATCACAAGTGTAGAAAGAATCAAAGAATCCTAAAAAGTGGAAAGAAGTGGGGTTTAGTTGAATGGTTTGCTAGTGCTAGAGAAAAGAAAAGAAAGGCTCTAAGTTAAGTGTTGTTTGGGAAGTCTATCTCTCTAAAAAAAAAAAAAAAAAAAAAAAAAAAAAAGAATAAGTTAGTGAAAAGAAAAGAGAGAGAGATTTCCCCCAATGAAATGTTAAGAGCTAAGTGATCATGATCAAGTGTAAAGCACTCCATTCAACTATCAAGGTTAAAAAAAAAAAAAAAAAAAAAGGGTAGAATAGGTGAACTTTTGGGCTGGGAATAGAAGAATAGGTAATGTCATTTGGGGGCATGAGGGTAGATGAGAGTCTAGTCTTGTATGCATCAGTTGTCCTTTACCTTTAGCATTATGCCATAGTTCAATCCTTTTCATTGAGTGATCCCTTGTGTTTGATTAGAAAACCCTTTCTTATTTGAGGTCATTTTTACCTCAAAACCTTAACCCCAAACCAAATGAGCCAAGGCAAGTTTACACAAGTATGATTCATGGTTCCAATTTCAATAAATGTTGAAGGGTGAAATGCATGAAGTGTTTGTGTAGGTTGAGCTTTGGGATGAGACTCTTGTTGTAATGAGCATGGCTAACTCTTTTGGAGTAGGTTAGGCATCAAGTGCACTTTAGAATCAAGAACTAGAACACCAATTTGATCCCATTTGTTGATACTTGTGGATCTGAGCTCCCACTTTCAACCCAACTCTCTTTTTCTTTCTTTTGCTTTTCTTGAGGACAAGCAAAGGATAAGTTTGGGGGAGTTGATATTTGTGCATTTCTAATGTTTGGATCTTGTCTTTTTAGCTTCATTTGCATGGTTCTCTTAGTGTTTAGGCATGTTAGGTTGCATTTGTGCATGGTTACCTCATTTCAGGACTTGGAGTGGAGATAGAGGAGACTTGGAAGCATTTGGGACCAAAATGGGAGCAAAATCAAGAGAAGAAACTCGGAGCTCAACTGTGGCGACCGGCCTAGCGACCTGCACCTGGTCGCTACGTTCTAGCGACCTGCACATAGTCGCTAGCGGCTTTGCGGTCCAAATGGAGCATTCGAAGCGGACCGTAGCGACTACCCTAGCGACTCACACAAGTCGCTATGACCTAGCGACTTCCTTCTAGCGACCCATGGAGGTCGCTACGACCATTCCGAACCAAAGAAAATGTTGACTTCTTGGAACTTCCTTTGACTTCTCTTATTTTTCCTGGGTTAACCCTGATTTGTGGGGTAAAACCAGGGTTTTTCTCAGACTTGTATAAATAGGCTCTTGACCTATTTTTAGGAGCATTCTATTATCCTTTGTGTAAACCTAAAAACCCTTGTTCTTCATTTCTTAATCAAGTACTATTATTTTGGTTAATCTTTTCTCCTTCTTTTCTTATTGTTTATTCTTGTTAATCTCTTGATTATGCATCTATCCTTCATGGGTTTGTGTATCTTCATGGAGATTAGTGAGTAGTCTTTTAGTTAGGTTTATGGATTAGGTAGATCTAGAGTGATTAAGGGGTGTTCAAGGTTTAGCTAGTGTTTATTTATTAGTTTCCTTCTCTTTAGGCTGTTCTTAATGCTAGATTAGAGGCAAAATCTCTGTTTCTAGATGTTAGGGTTTTGCATGCCCAAAAGGTGTTTGTTGAAATTCCTGAACCAAGTTTTTAGAGAGCTTTGCATGCTAGCCAATGAGAGTTGATGCTAGGGTGTTAGGTTTGCTTGATTAGACTTGTTCTTATTGCTGACCTCCATGATTTGATCCAATGAGAATTGATGATCAAATCATGGTGGTTTAGGATCTTTGCATGAGAATGTTTGATTAGTTAAGTTGTCTATTGCATAGGAAGGTTCTTTATTGTATTTAGCTAGCCTTGGTTTCCCCCTTAGTCACTTGAAATCAATTACCTGTCTCCATAAGCCTAATGCCTTTTAGAATTTGATTTCCCCTATCTTTGTTATTTGCTTGCTTTGATTGCTTTGTTTTTAGTTTGATCCTTGCTTTGTTTCTTGTTTTGTGTTGCTCTTATTTCTTGCTGCATTTTATCTTGTTCCTTTTGTTTGCTTTTGTTAGGTTGTTAGAATCATCAAATCAAAACTCTGATTGCATTTAGCTTAAGTTGCATTCTGAATCTCTGGTGTTTGTTTAGTTACTTCCCAGGTGTGGATTGACACTTTTATACTACAATTGATTGGCAGTGATTGCAAAATCCTGTTTATCAACCGCTTTTCTATTCATAAGAGATTTTTGAAATGTTGTTGCCTCCAGGCTCCAGCGATGAGACCACATAGATTGCCAATGGGCTGGAACTCGCTTGTATCCCAATCTCCAGCGACGGTCCTGATGTCAATTTCTATGTCGAAGAAGAAGATGCTTTGCTGGTTAGGTAGACTTGAACGCCTCATCTGAGTGATAATTTCTTTGAAATGGTAGCTTTTGATAGCCTTATTCAAAAATAGGGATAATCTTTAGCTGTAATTTTCTTTAGTTGTGGTGGGAAAGTTAATTTTAAATTATGAAAAACCTGTTAGCCCAAAAAAAAAAAATGTTAATTAATGGTAATAATGTGTCGTTTTTTTTTTTTTTTTTGGCAAACATTATAATTTGTCGTTTAAAATCTTAAGTTATTTGAGATTTGTGAAGTTGTGGTAGCTTTATTCAGAAATTTGGACATGTTTTTCTCTAAACACACTGTTTTAACCTTATAATTGTAGGCGTTGGATTTGTCGGTTCAGAATCTGTGGAACATTTACAGCTCCTACTTCCGTTTTTCAATTTTTCAGAAGTTAGATTGAACAAGAGTTCTGTTTCTAAGAGATTGCCTTCGTGTCACCTAAATGTTCTATGAGTTATCTTTCAGATTACAATACATCCATTATTTCTTAAAGATCGATAATTCGAATTCTGGAGATCAGATAACATAGGAGCTTAACAGACCATGATCCAATGAAAAGTGTAGTTGATCCAGATAGCTGTTTCATGGTTCTAATGCTAAAATAGATCAATCTCGCATATAATTTTTAGTATTATCATAAACATGGATAAGTTATTTATCTTTCTGTGCTATATTTTTTCACAACTATATTGGTTTGTAAGCTAATCTTTATCTTGAAAATGGTAAAGACCAGGAACGATGGCGTTTGCTTAGACTTCAAACAAAGGCCATCCGAGCGGTAGAGCAGTTGCTAGTTGCTACTGTTAACAATAATACAGGTCAGTGTTATAGTCTATTGGTCAAAAGTTAAAAACGTTTAATCTTCAAAGCACGGGACATACATAGATGATAGCTCATATATTAATTTAATTAAATTTGTAACTTCATATATTATAGTTCATAATCTGTAGTGTTTTGTTGACGACTTAGAATTCAGAAGTTCTACTAAACAGAGCCTGAAGAGTCTAATATCGTAGCTAACATAACACTTTGCAAGATTTAAGTTTAAGAAAAAGAACAGAGAAATTGTCCCAAAAAAAAAAAATAACATGGCATGGATACCAATTTTTAGTCTCAGCATATATGATTCAGTAATCCAGAGACTCCTATACTGCTTACAACTAGGGTGAATAGGCACACTCCCATTGTAATTTGTATCTGATAGGAAAATACTGTCGAAGATGAGATATACCCTTTTGCACGGTCACCACATATAATTGAACAACAAAAAAGATTAACAAACTTTTTCAATTCTCATTACTGTATATTTGGCAACTTAGACAACATGTATGTAGGTGTTTATCATATCAACAAACATCATCATTTGTTGGGCATATAATAACCACATTTTTAACACTGATTTATTATTGTATTGCAAATTATGATTCTTTACGCCTTATGAAGATTCTTTGACGGTTCCACCTAAATTTATCTTATGAAAATCAATATCTCATTATTCCTGTACCACGTTGAAGATCTCATGTAAGTTTGTTTCCTTCAATCTGCATAATTCATATATTATCTGAGATTTGAAACCCAAACTTCCGAATATAAAAATATTAATGAAAATTTTAGTTAAACCACTGGACAAAAGGAGATTCCACAATATACAAGACCCCATGGAAAAAAGTTATGGATAATTTAAATCTTCCTCCATTAACTACTGGTAATATATGTTCGAAATTTTTCCAAAACCCATAAAATTACTTTCCAACGTTTTAAAAACTTCGACCAATGTTTTAAAAACAATGTTTGCTGCTTCGTTTGTGGGTTGGGATATTACTGGCGTTTGAAAATAATCAAATCAATTTGTATGAGGAATAAAAAAGAGTTTGCCTACCTAGTGAAGGCCATAGTTGAGTTTGGGACTAGCCCAATAATACACACACTATACAAAACATATATTAACACACATCAAGAAAATATATCGAACAATTTTTCTAGTTTGAAAAAAGTGAAGCCCAAAAGGAGTTTTCGTGATACTGTAGTGAAATGTTGGAGTATAAACTTTGGTCCATTTAAATAGGCCAGTCAAAGAGTTATTGGAAGAAATTTATAACCGAAAAGAAGGTTATACCGAGATGGTGAGGTACGAAGCAAAGTGGTGGTGTTCTGCTTAGAAAGACAAACTAATTGTTAATAAGAAAATCAGCTACTGGCTAATTTAAAAGAAATAAATAAATTTTAGAGAAATATCATAAGATGAACCACTTTTAAGCTTTTATGACCAAAATAAATTCAAAAAGAAAAATAGACAAAAAATGTTTCATTAAAAGAGACAAAAGACTAGTTTAACCTTCCTTTTTAAAATATTAAAAGGAAAATAATAAAATAAGCTATGTACTAATCATTTTGAATTCACAAATCTTGTAGGGTTTAGATTTTGAAGTTTAAGGTTTTTAATTTATGTTAATAGTGTTACTAATCAATTTTGGTTCACAAAATCTTAGGATTTAGGATTCAGATTTTGGGGTTTAAATTTAGAGTTTAATGTTTAGTTTTTGGTCAACTGTATACTAATCAGTTTGGATTCACAAATCCTTAAGATTTAGGTTTAAAAACGGAAGTAGGAGCTGTAAATGTATACTAATCAGTTTAAAAACAAAAAAAAATCTGGTTTTATGCTTTACTTCGTTCAAAAAAGGTTTTGAATATATTCACCCAAAAAAAAAAGGTTTTGAATATTTATCTTGAAATCATTTTTTTTTCTTTGTGTACTACGATCTCAGTCTTCTCACGATTTTTATTTATAAATTTTGATTGTTATAATTTCTGTTGTAACAGAAGCACTTTTTAATAACAGCTAGTAATTATTATTGTTTTTTAAATTAGAATTTAAGATTTTATTTGTCTGTGTAATAGTATTTTAACAAATTAGTTATATGGACTTTCTTTTTGGAGGCAAAAATCTTAAATGTTGAGACGGCCCTAATACCACATTATTAGATGATAGCCCGCACCCTGTGCGGGTATAATATTTGATATATAGTTGATTATTATATAAAGTGTTATTATATTAGTCAAGTTTTTTATGGATATTAAACTATTTGTAATTGTTTGTTGTATGAAATTTTTTTTGTTGATGTTAGAAGAATTGTATTATATGAGATTATATATTGTGTTGATTAATGTTTGAATTGTATTATGTGTGTATTATATTTTGTGTTTGTTTAGTAGGTTAAAAGTTATAAATATTTTTATATTGTTGATTATATGTTTTTTCTGTTTAATACTTTTTTGAAATATAATCAAAGAAATTATGTATAGTTGAATAACTATTTTTAAATATGTAATATATAAGACAAATTTTAAATTTTTAGAATTAAATTGACATATCTTTAATTTTTACCAAAATATTGACCTAAAAGGCTAAAACAAAAATAAAACCCATTAATTTAACCAAAATGAATTAGAAAAAAAGTTCGATATATATATAAATGGGTTGTAATTTTTTTTGACTATTTTCATAAAAGTAGTTAAAACTATAAAAGTCCTAGGATTTTTATAATTTTTTCAAATGATAATTAATCTAATATATTTTCATTTGTAAAAAAAAAAATATTTGATAAATATAACCAAATTAGAAAAAAAAAGTTCAAAACTTCATTTGGGCTATATTAGATTGTGTTTTGTAAACAGAACCCATCAAGGATGAATTTTTTAATGACATGTACAAAAGAAATATTTTGATTGGTTGTTATTCTTCCTTTTAATCTTATTGAGACATGTGGCAAAAAGTCTTATCTTTTAATATATAGGGGATTTAAGCTCATGATACATTTACTTGACAATTCTTAGCTTCACCTCCTATAGTGGACCTCTAAATACACCTCTCTCTTAGAAACCAATGAAATTACTACGTCATTATTGCCAAAACAAATAAATTAATAGAGTTAAAATTAAACAAAAACAAAAATTACTTTAGGCTTACAGTGTTGATCTTAGGGTTTAGCATTTTGGGTTTAAGGTTTAGTGTTTTGGGTTTAGGGTTTAACGTTTTGGGTTTAGGGTTTAGCGTTTAGAGTTTAAGGTTTAGCGTATTAGGTTTAGGAAAGCGTTTTGGGTTTAGGGTTTAGCGTTTTGGGTTTGGGGCCCTAAACCGAAAACGCTAAATCCTAAGCCCAAAATGCTAAACTCTAAACCCAAAACGCTAAACCCTAAATCCTAAACCTAAAACACTAAACCCTAAACCCAAAACGCTATACCCTAAACTCAAAACGCTAAATCCTAAACCCAAAATGTTAAACCTTAAACCCAAAACGCTAAATCATAAACCCAAAACACTAAACCCTAAACCCAAAACGTTATACTCTTAACGCAAAACGCTAAACCTATGGCTAAAACTCTAAACTTAGATTAATTTTTGTTTTTTTCTGATTTTAATTTTATTAATTTATTTGTTTTGCCAATAATAACATGGCATTTTGATTGGTGTTAAGAAGAGAGGTGTATTTCACTACAAAAAAATAGGTATATTAGATCACTTAAAAAACATCAGAAAACTAAGTGATATCTTTTTAAATTACTTATTAGTAAGTGATACAAACTAAGTGGATTAACATCAGTTATGATAATTGATGTTAACATTTACATCTTTAACATCATTTTATTGTAAATGATACAATTCAATATTAATTTGCATCACATAAAAACTTTTGATACAATTTATAAATTTACATCACTTTCAGAATTAATGCAATTTTTATAATGTTAAGATCACTTTTAAAAATTGATACCAATTTTACATCAATAAGATATGATGCAAAAAAATAATTAAAAAACATTAGAAAAAGAAATGATACTTTATTAAATTACTTTTTAGTAAGTGACACAAACTAAATGGATTAACATCATTTATGATAACTGATGCTAATATTTACATGTTTAACATCGTTTTATTGTAAATGGTACAATTCCATATTAATTTGCATCACTTAAAAAATCGATACAAAAAAATATAAATTTACATCAATTTCAAAATTAGTGTATTTTAAAATAATGTTAACATCATTTTTAAAAATTGATGCAAATTTTACATCAAGGAGATATGATGCAAAAAAATAATTAAGTTTTTTAAATAGTTATTTTATTATTTGACAACGTTAATGAGTGAATTAATTATTCTAGTTCCAAGATATTAACACTACGTACTAATTAACTAAACTATGAGCTAAAATTAATAACTAAACCCGCGCTGGATTAAACCAAACCAACTGGACTTTATATCTGCTAATTTTAGGGTTTTATTTATTTATATATATGTATATATATTAAATATGTGAATTTAAAATAGTAATTATAATTTAAATTATGATAGAATAAGGTTTAACAAACATTATTAGCAAAAAATATATACTAATAAAATAAAATAACATTATTAGTAATAGAACATAATAATAAAACAAAGAGAAACTTTTTTTTTTTTTTAACGAGAAACAAAGAGAAACTTGTTTAAGACAATAAACGAGGTTAGCAAAGAATTAAAAAAAAAAAATCAACGCATTTGAAGAAGTTATGATGGAAAGCCACGTCGCCCTTATCTAATACATATAAAACGGAAGTCAGTCCCATATTTCTTTGCTCGACACGTGTTCCTCAAAAAATTCTTTTTACTTTTTGGTTTAAAATTTATTTTAAAGTCACGGTTATGTTAAAAAAAAAAATCTTTACCGAAAAAAAAAATAAAAAAACTTTCAGCTCCACGATCTCTCTCAGATTGAACGTTCCGTAATTTTCTGAAACTGGAAAGTGCATGATTTTTCTCGAAATACATGATCCACCACGTTCCACGATTTCAAACTGTTTTATCTTCTATATAATTTTCAATCCACAAACTTTTTTCTCTACTGCTCACCTTCTCTCTTCTCCAATTTCATCTTCCTCCTCAATATTTTCTTCCCGTTTTTTCAGCGTATCAACAGAAAATATAGGTTTATGACTACTCTTTGTTCAGATTCATTCTGCAATTCTGATAGAAAAGTTACTCTCTGTAATTCCTTCCTCAGTGTTAATCTTCATCATCTGCAATGGAAACCACCGGGAAAGTGAAGAAGGGTTTCGGAGGAAGGAAAGGCGGTGGTCCAAAGAGCAAATCGGTTTCGAAATCGATCAAAGCCAGTCTCCAATTCCCGGTGGGGAGAATCACCCGTTTCCTGAAGAAAGGACGATACACCCAGAGGCTCGGAGGTGGAGCTCCGGTTTACATGGCCGCCGTTCTCGAGTACTTGGCCGCCGAAGTAAGCTTCTCTCTTTTCTTCATTCAGATCTGATTTGTTATAGCGAAAGTCATTTGCTGTTTCTGAAAATTTTGATTTAGGTTCTGGAGCTTGCTGGTAACGCTGCGAGAGACAACAAAAACTCGAGAATCATTTTGAGGCATCTTCTTCTTGCCATCAGGAACGATGAAGAACTCGGGAAACTTTTCAGTGGAGTCACAATCGCTCCCTGATTTTGCTTTTTCTTCGATTTTCATGTTTTTTTTTCTTCTTCTTTTTGTGAATCGTTTTGATTCGATCTCAGAAAGGTTGATTTTGTTTTTTCTTTTTGATATCAGTTGTTGGGTGCCAGAAATTGAAAGACACGGAATGGTTTTCAAGGCAAGATCCATACGTCGTCCTCGAGTATAGCGGCACAAGACACCGTACCAGAACCTGCACAGGTTCTTTTTTTTCAGATCCAGACTTAGTTTACGGTTTGAGAGCTTTTTACTCATCAAATGAAAATTCATGTGTAACTGGTGAACAAACAATGTGTTTTCAGTTGTTATTTCTAATGTTAGATAAACTAAAAGGAAAAAAATAATTGACTCCACGATCAATGGAAACCGGCTAAAGCAAATAATGACAGAACCAAGCTGTCAAGGTTGAATGACTTTTAGTTTGTGGAAGAACTAAAGTGATTGTGAGTTTTAAAGTTTTTCGTTCAGAAGCAAAGGTGGAGATTAAACTGTCCTCTTGAACCAGAAGTTAAACAGATATCTGAAATGAAAACAGAAGTGCCGGCTGTAAACAGAAGCAAAGTGTGAAACGTCTGTAAACAGAACTGAAGAAGCTTCACTGTTTAAACTGTTGTATTCTTTGGTTTATTGTATACACATTATCTAGAAATCACAATGTATCATTATCTAGAAGCAAATTAATATTTAAGTGCATGGACAATTTGAGTTACAGGAACCAAAACATTGTCGGGATGTTTTAGAAGGTCGCCATGATAACATACTTAAATAATGTGTTAGGTTCAAGTCACCTACGACATCTGATACACATTATCTAGAAATCACAATGGAGAAGCTTCACTGTTGTATTCTTTGGTTTATTGAACCAGAAGTGCTTCTGTTTAAACTGTCCTCTTCATCTCACTAAAATTTGAAAGCTTCCTTGATAGCTTCACTTTACAGCTTGGTTCAAGAGGAAATTAAACCATGAATTTGAAACAAAAGGAAACCTCGAGGTCACTTTAGTTGTAATTTCTAGATAATGTGTATTTTTTTATTTCAAATTCGCAGTTGCACATATGTTTTAAGATTTGAATTAAGAGTACGAATATGTAAAATCATAGTTTTTAATTATTTTGGTCAAGGTTCTTAGAACAGCAAAGAATGAGGATCTACTAACAAATTTAAAATTTGAAAACTTTCCCCAATTATATTTACAATATTTTGGTTTGAATAGCCGATGCCCGTGCATGGCACGGGGCATAATACTAGTTTGAATATAAGTGTAGTGCAAATAAGTCCCACATCGGCTGAGAGAGGAAAAATAAGGGTAGCTTCAGCCTATATAAGTAACAATCTCAGTTCTCAATACCCATAATCGGGCTTATGTTCAATCGTAGCCCACATAATTTTCTAAATGGGTTTAAGCCCAAGAAATTTTTTAAGTTTTTATTGCGTTTAGTCGGCAACTTGATCGATTTTAACCGTTTAGGCGGTCTGAAAATAGGTTGAATCATTTATTAACGAGTGAAAATAATGGTAATATTTGAATCATTTACGAAATCGACACTAAATTTATCAGTGATATAAATAAAATACATTGTTTATAAAAATTGATGCAATAGTTAGGATCACTTTATAAAAATGATACAAATTTTACATCAATTATATACAAGTGATATAAACATTTAGGATCAGTTACTGAAATCGTCACAACTAATAACATCATTTTTTACAATTGACACATTTTAAATAGTTTATTTTAATTGATCCAAATATTTGCAACAATTGTTTAAACTGATATATATTGTTTACATCATCAAATATTATGACGCCTTTATAAGTGATGCAAATATTTTTTGCATCATTTATAAGTGATGCAAATATCGTTTGCATCATTTATAAGTGATGCAAACATATAAAATAAATGATGTAATAACCTCTTTTTTGTAGTGTTTAGAGGTTGAACCCTAAATTCAAAACCCTAAACCCAAAACACTAAACCCTAAACCCTAAACATTAAAAACTAAACCCTAAACCCTAAACCATAAACATTAAAATCTAAACCCTGAACCCAAAATACTAAACCCTAAACCCAGTAAACCCTAAACCCTAAACTCAAAACTCTATACCCTAAATTAGTTTTTGTTTTTTTTTTTGTTTTTTTAATACGATTAGTTTATTTCTTTTGTCAATAATTAAGTTTTTATTTATTTTGAATTTATTTAAGTTAATTTTAATTATAATATGACATGGCGTTTTTATTGGTTATGGGAAGGGAGGTGAATTCTTAGATTCACCCCATGGGGTGAACCTAAGAATTGTTCATTTACTTATCGTGACTTTTTTTAAGTACTTAGATAAATTTTAATTTTTTTAAAGATAATTTTCAAACTAACATGAGTCATACCAGCCGCTCGATTCGTCATCAAATATTGATTTTTTTCAACGAATTATTGAAATTGGATCTTATTTCAAAAGAAAAAAAAAAAAAAGCACACACGCACACATATTCACTCCAATTTCGTAATAAATGACTCATGTGGTTAATAAAATAAGATCCGTTAATCCTTTAGAATATATCTAGAAGTTTTACTACCAAATTTGGATTTTATTGTTTTGTTAATCACTGGTTAATTTGTAACAGTTCATAGGTTAAAAGAGAAAAAAAAAAATCACAAGAAAATCATGACTCGCTCTGAAGGTGGACTACATATTTTAAGTTTTAAAGTTTTTCTGTTTATTTTTTTACTTTGTAGAAGTTAGAATTTAAGATATTTGATGATTAAATTCTAGATGATGGCATTATATAGTTTGTATCAATTTGTTTTTATAGTATAATTATATAATATGGTTATATATATAGTTAGAAATATATTATGTATTAGCCCTGGACAAAATATCCGGAACCGAAAACCCGAACCGAACCGAAAAAGTGGATCCGAAACCGAACCGAGAAACTCTAAAATACCCGATGGTTCCTATTTGTTGATACCCGTGGGTATTGGATAATACCCGAAACCGAACCGATATCCAATGGGTACCCGAATATCCGAAAATATTGAAGGTATTAATTATCTTTGTGGTATTATATGTATATTTTAAGTATTTATGTTATTTACTGTTTTTATGTCTTCAGGTTTTTAGTGTATAATTAAGTATTTTATATACTTTTTTTGGTTTTTACTAGATTTTGGTAAATAAGTTCGGATTTTTTTGGTATATTTTTGGGTTTTCGGATATATTTTAAGTATTTCGGATAATAACATCCGAACCGAACCGGAACCGAATAGGAACCGAAAAGTTTTGGGTATTTAATGGTTCTTAAAATTAAAAACCGAACCGACCCGGAACCGGAAAGAACCGAACCGGAACCGAACCGAAATTTTATAAGTACCTATTGGATCCAAAACTCCTCTACCCGAAAGACCCGGAACCGAATGTTCTTACCCGGAACCGAACCGAATACCCGAATGTCCAGGCCTATTATGTATATTGTACTATTTTAAAACGAGAGAATTTACTGTATAACCAAAAAAAATAAAATTAACATACTAACCAAAAATTTAGAGAAATATAAAGAGAGAAAAAAACATGAGAAATACCCTCAAATACCACACTTTCATGTTTTTGTGACAAAAATACCACACTAAAGTGAAAATGACAAAAATAATATTTATTTAATGGTTTAAAGATAATTAAACTAATAAATTTGGGTTCAAAAGTCATTAATTAGAGTTTAGATTTTGGATTTTATGGTTTAGGTTTAAGAGATTGGGAAGAAACATATGAAAATAAATATATAATACTCTTTTTTTCTCTTCAAAAAATGTTATTTTTGTCATTTTTAGCTTGGTGTGTTATTTTTGTCACAAAATATGAAAATATGGTATTTTTGAGAATTACTCTTAAAACATTATGAATTAGTATTATTTAAAAGTAATGTATTCACATCGCATGAATCTACGGAATAAGTCTAAGGGATGATAACATTACTTGCAAATTAAATTAAACTCTACGGATGTCATAAAATATTATCTAAAAGTACACGCTTTATACACTCCTTGTTTTTCTGGTCGTACTCTTTCTGGTCGTCAACTTGGAAATCATTGCATGAAAAGAAGACGCTAATTAGGCTTATAATAACGACCTTTAAAAGCTCGCTAGTTAATGATATATCCATTATACTTTTTGTTTTTGATAACGTACGTGTTACTGGTTTGCCACTTGAATTCAATAGTAAGTTGCATTGCACGTAAGAAACATTCATTTTATAGAATAAATTTACATTTTATTATAAATAAATTAAAAAAACATGTCACGTGTTACAAATCAAACAGTATCATCCGGCAAAGGGAAGAAAGAGTAGAAACAGAAAATGTGAATGTTAAATAATTAAGGGTAACCTCAGATATTTCTCTTGAAACGATCCATTGGATCGGATATGATTAGGGATCTGGCAGCCCTAACGTCGAGTGTTACCCCTGAAACGAGGATCAACGATGTAGACAGTAGGTACAACTAGGAACATAATGATGGCAAAGTAGGGAGGAAACATGGGCATAGAAGCTAAGTAAGCTGAGATAACGACTAGTAAGACTGAGATACGATCTAAAACGGAAGCCAGAGTTGGGCGTGTTCGGGGGAACAGAAAGTTGGCCAAGAGGAATAGAGACATAGCCGCCGGATTGAGGAAGCATTGGATATCGATGCTGGTACCTAGGTTCTGGCGTTGAGACCACATTGATGTGTAGGTTGGTCCACAAGCCAAGAAATAGGTTGGGACGCATGAGCTAAGCCAGTCCATCCTGTGGACATGTGGTGCTGGTTCTGTTCCCATAAACTCGTTCCCGGACCCCCGATACCTTGGAATTCTAGAGGAAGGAGACTGTGTGGGAAGTGAGACGTCACTTCGCTGATACGTCAGAAGGGTACGAATTCGCAACTGAGTATATTGCTGGACGGTCACTGAAAATGGTGTATCGGGCGACTGAGAAGTCGTTTGGTGCATGCTCTCACTCGGTTGAAGTTGGTGACTCGGACGATGAGAAATAGGAAGAATCGGGTTCCTGTCTTGCTCTGGCTGGGTCCGGAGTGGAAGATCCGGCCACTGAAAATATTGCCGGATAATTTGAAATGGAGTCAGCAGGAACCGATAGGACCAGTGAGAAGTTTGCTGGACGGGCATCGTAAATGGTGGTATATCGAGCGACTCTTCCTCTATCGAGAAGGTCTCCATCAGTATACCGCAACTCGGAGACTGAGTCGGAGGAGGAATCGGGTGACTGTCTTGTTCTGGCTGCGATGGGTGACTTGGAGACGAAGCAGTCTGATTGCTTTGACTCGGTGGAGTTGAATGGCCCATGTAGAGATGTTTAGAGATTTGTGTGTTATGGTCAACTAGGTCAAGAAAAGGAAGGAAAACGAAGATCGGAAGCTCAGATCGAGATTGTTGAACAATATTAGAAGATGGATGATGAACGATGGAGAAGAAAGTTATTCTCTGTTATCTGTGAATTACAATGTGGTGTCCTCTAATCCTCTACTTATTTTATAGAGCTGGTAAACTTCGAGCTCAGTCACTGACGAACTTTGCCTCTTTCCGCGAAGTAACTCAGCGCTTGACGTCACCCTTTAAATCGTCCCTCCAGTTTTGTTGTTCTTTTTGGTACGCAAGGTTCAAGTCTCCAGTCTCAAACTCTCAATCTATTACATCTGGATCTACTACTAACATAAACATAAACATGTTAACTATAGTATAACATAATATATAACATATACATCGAATCAAAAATATAACATAACAGAAAATTTAGAGGATAACTATTTCATTATTGTGGTAACTGATATGATATCACGTTAAACTCAAATATTAAGAATTAAATGCTATCATATTAAACCAATTATTATATCATACATTGTAAATATTGAATCAATGTTTTTATATATATATATATATATATCATTCTAATATAATTTTTTTTGGTATATATCTTTTATATGATTAATATGGTAACATATTAATAATTCTTTAGCCAACCATCTTGATCGAATAGATTTCCTGATCGCTAGAATTTTTTTCTGAAAGAATTGTCCTATGGTGAGATATAGGACGAGAATCCTATTTAGAGTAAACTCACTTCTTCTTTTTTTTTATCGAAAGACTTCATTAAATAAAAACTAAACCGGATGAAAGTTATTTAGTTAGTAAAAAAATTTGAATTTTTATATACAGATATGTGAACAATAATAAGATATTTCTTTTTTGATCGAAAGATTCCATTAATTAAATCTAAACCGGATGAAAGCTACTCAGTTGGTCAAAAAAAATTGACTTTAATATTATATAGATAGAATACATAGATAACAGTAACAAGATATTTTTCTTCTTCTTAGTTCCTACTTAATCTATCATATAATGATCCTACTTTAATATAATAGATTTATTGGGTGTTCAGAATGGTTATAGGTGAAATGTACAATAGGAAAGTTATGATGAAAAATGTGTTTTTACAAAATATTATCAAAGTTATTATAAACAATTGTAAGTAGAAAGGTATAAATTAGATTTATGCTCAAGCACAAAGTTTCTCAATGCAAAAAGATAAAAAAAAAAAAAAAGATATTATGGTTTCAGGATATTAGACACATGGTTATAACTCAAAAGATAACTTGCATGACTAACACCGTTGCCCAAGTCAATATGCTCGTTAGAAAAACAATAGTTAGATTTGCAAAAATCTTTTTTGTTCCCACTTTGTCCTTATCACATTGATGGCTTAACCTCTTAAATCAAATCCATTGACGTATATGTCCACTTTCGAATTTTTTTGATCAGTTTCACTTGACATATCAGATGTTTAATGTCACGTAATATTTTAAACGAGGTAACTAGTATCTTATACTGCGTAACATAAACCAAATTAACAATTCAAAAGTCTATGAATAACAGAGATTACAATATAAATTATATACTATTTTGGTCAAATGAAGTAAAAAGAACTTTTTTGGTTAACTTTTTCTATCTGTTAATTTGTAACTATTACATGAAAATAAGTTTCTAATACAGCTTAACGACCCTAAGGGGATTGAGGCTAATCAATAATAACTGTATTTGGATTGCGCTAAGTGTAGAATTAAAATTACAATAAATAAACGTAATAAATAACTTTGATGTTGTGTAAACACTAATAAATTTTAAAAAGTTTATTAACGCGTTTTCCTCTCTCTCTCTCGTTTCGTTTTTTGACTGAAAATTCGTATGTTTTTAGATTTGATTTGGCCCCTCTCTCTCTTTCTTTGTATTATATTTAGTTCCATTTGTTTAGATAGATTTCTGTATAGAACCCGAAACGCTCAATATTTGACATTATGGACCATAAGCTATAATTTATGGTTATAGACGCTCAATCTTATCTACCCCATTTATAGTATAATTATATAATATGATTATAGATTTTAATATATATATATATATATATAGTTTATGCAAAAAGATAACAAAATTCTTCACTTTCATTTTTACATATATGAATATTTTGCTTCCTTGGTAATTCAAAAGTGTTTGGTTAACTTTTTCTATTTGTTAATTTGTAATTATTGCATGAATCATATATATTTAGAGTAGACTCACCTTCAATGAAAGCTATTACTTAGTTGGTCAAAATTTTAACTTTTTACATATATATAAAATGTTATATATGTGCGAACAATAATAACTGATATTCTTCTTTTTAGTTTTTATTCTTGTTAGTTTTATGCCCAAGCACAAAGTTACTCATTCATGCAAAAAGATTTTTAAAAAAAAATATAGACATATGATATTATGGTTTCAGGATTTAGCCATGCATGGTTAAAACTCAAAAGATAACAAAATTTTCACTTTAACTTTTACAATATATGAATATTTTGTTTGCTTGGTAATTCAAAAGTGTATGAATAACAGAGATTATAATATAAATTATATACTAGTTTGGTTAAGTATAAAGAACTTTTTTGGTTAACTTTTTCTATTTGTTTTTTTTTAACGTCATTACTTATATTAATCAACCAACGTGAGAACTGAGAAAGGTCATGAGAATACAAATGGGGAAGGAAAGGAGACAAACAATCGCTCTCAAAGGAGACAAACAATCGCTTTCACAATGGCCTCTCCACTCATCATCAACAAATCCTTCGAAAGGTACGCATATTGGTGTGGAGCAAATCTTTGGCTTTTTCAAACGTGGGAGCAGCTATTGGGGAAAATTTTCTTGACTTCTGGAATTCTCATTAGTTTCATCTCTTCTCAATCTTTTCTCTTTCATTCATGGCTGTGTAGCTCTCTGCTCATAGTATGCTTCCTCCCTCCTCTACTCTGTAACCTCTGTTTTATTTAATTTTCTTCCTCTTTGTAAACGTTTTAAAAATCTAAATACGAAAACCCTTTATAAAAAAAAAAAAAAAAAAAAATCTAAGTTGACGGAAACCTGCATGCCAAGCTGCTTTCATTGCCCAGATTAGACTACAACATTCAGCTTCCTCAGCGGATAAAACAGTAGAAGGGACATGGTGACCGCAAAGTTGAAATATCCCATGAGAATCACGAATAATCCAATAAAAGGTTGTTGTGAATGAAAGGATGCATCGAAATTGCATTTAGACCACCCTAAGGGAGGAGCATGCCAAGCCGGAGTCTCCGCAACAGATGTAGAATCAGTGACGGCCCTGTTCGGGGTAGAGCCCGCTGGTCGCAGCGGCAGCGATCGCCATTTACAACAGATAAATGAATTGATCTCCTCCGTATTTAATCGCAGCGATCATTTATGTCACAGAAAACGAAGCATTTCGGGTCGCCGGAATTGACAGCGTCACCACTTTCCCAAAACATGAATGGATTTTAACCGCTAGAGACTGTATTTTTTTTTTTTTTTGAACTAAAAAGAGAGACTGTATTTTCTCTCTCATCAGTGTTATTTTCTCATTGTCGATCGCTGCCGCAGCGGTCATTTTCCGAGCAGGGCCGACATGATGAAGCCATTCTCCATTAACTTTTTCTATGTGTTAATTTGTAATTACTACATGAAAAATAAGTTTCTAATACTGTAATACAGCTCAAACGACCCTAAGGGTTAAGGCTAATCAATAATAACTGTATTTGAATTGCGCTAAGTATAGAATTAAAATTACAATAAATAAACGTAGTAAATAATTTTCATGTTGTGTAAAAACTTTAGAATAAATTTAAAAATTAAAGTTTATCAACGCGTTTTCCTCTCTCTCTCTCGTTTCGGTTTTTGACTGAAAATTCGTCTGTTTCTAGATTTGATTTGGCCCCTCTCCTTTGTATTAGATTAATTTAGTTCCATTTGTTTAGATAGATTTCTGTATAGAACCCGAAACGCTCAATCAAAACATTATGGACCATAAGCTATAATTTATGGTTATAGACGCTCAATCTTATCTGCCCCATTTTTAATTGTCCAAGTTCTGGGTATGCATCGTCGACCAATGTCTTCAATGCCCTTCTAGAAACCCTCCTATGTCTTGTTTTCTGTCATGGATTACATATGCAGTATTCAGATCCTTCACGTCTTTCCCTTCTACTCTTGAGGTAGTATGTCTCTCTAGCTCTCCTTCTACTCTATGGACTAGCTTAATTTGCTTCTCGTTAAGGTAAGTCATGCCCTTTAATTAGTAAAATTTTAAACATCAAATGAAGCAGCAGATGCCTTTGACTAAATTAGCAAGAATCGACGAGAGTCCTTTGCTATAAAATTGCTAGACAATTTGTAACTTTTGTTGTAGTTGCTTTTGTACCTATCAGTAAAAAGACTTTAACGCGTAAAAGGTTCAAGTTTTTCCTTGGTAATTCAAAAGTGTATGAATAACAGAGATTGTAATATAAATTATATACTAATTAAATTAATTGAAGTATATATAATGAACTTTTTTGGTTAACTTTTTCTATTTCTTAATTTGCAATTATTGCATGAAATGAAGTTGCGCATATTTTCGCTTCTTCTGCAAGGGTCTATAGCTTTGTTACCAAATTTGTTATTTGTGTCTGATATTTTAAATTATCCAGATAGTATAGCTAATACTTTGTATCAGGATTTCCAGGCTTCTTTGCCGTTTTAGTTGACATTTCAGTCGGAAAAATACATAATAACTGTATTTGAATTACAGTAAGTATAGAATTAAAATTTACAAATAAATAAACGTAATAATTGATTTAATTTTCCAAAACGTCATTTTCAATAATTCTCCTGTTTTTCTTTTTTTGACTAAAATTCTCCTGTTTTTCTCGTTCCAACTAAAATTCTCCTGTTTTTCTTGCTTCTTTTTATTTTTATTTTTATTTTTTTGTTTTTGTTGACATTTTTATTTTCTTTACTTGCTCCATTTCCTTTTATGAATAACAGAGATTATAATATAAATTATATACTATTTTTTTTTTTTGAAATAAAAATTATATACTATTTTGGTTAAATGAAGTATACAGAACTTTTTTTTGGTTAACTTTTACAATTTGTTAATCTGTAATTATTACATGAAAATAAGTTTCAAATACAGCTTAAGGACCCTAAGGGTTGAGGGCCTTGAGGCTAATCAATAATAACTGTATTTGAATTGTGCTAGGTGTAGAATTAAAATTACAATAAATAACTTTGATGTTGTGTAAAATGAAAAAGGCAACCGCCTCAGACCCATCTCAGATAATAAATTTGGGTCCCTACTTTTATTCGTTTGATTGACTTAATTAATAAATGTATTTGACCTCTTTTATTTTTGATAAATATATTTGACCTCTTACAAACTTTTCTTCTAATCATAGGATGTGAATAGTGATGTACGACCGTACCAGTTAACATTAACAAAAATTTCTACATATATCATGTATATATACATTTTTATAACTGTAAAAATCGCATCGCACTTATACCGCTGGTTCTGCACCGCTCGATCCGCTGTTACCATTAAACCATAATGTCATCCAAGGGTGTAAAATCTTAGGTGTGTCATCTTCACTGTTCAATGCGATCTGCACCATTCCACAAACCATAATGTCTTGGAAAACCTTTAGAACCTGTAAGAGGGAAGAAGTTGCTGAAATAATGGCAAGTAACAAAAAGGTCTGTAAAGAGAAAAAATATAGTCATCTCATCTCTTTCGAATCCTGATGGCCATTGAAGCACGTCAATGTATATGACAACACTCCTAATTCTGGTAAGAATGCTTCCAAGGAACCTCTGAAGATCGCGTCACTATTTTTGTCGACATTTTCTACAGAATCCTCAATGGTAAAGTCACCAGCTCTAGTCAATGATTCAAAATCCGAATCAAAGACGTTTTATTTCTGTACCAATCTACCCGGTTTAGGGGTTTATTAAAATTATTAATTAAAAAAAAAAAGGAAAAAAAAAAGGAAGAAGCGAGGAGGAAGGCTGAGGAAGAGGTGAAGAAGAAAGAAGAAGAGGAGGAGAGTAAGAGGAAGAAGAGAGAGGATCAAAAGAAAAAGAAAGAAGAAAATGGAAAACTTTCGAAAGACATAAATTGAATATATGCGACTTTTATAATAACGTACAAACGATTTGCACTTGTCAATTTTCATAGTTCCAATATCAGTGTTAATGCGGTTTGTACCTTTTAATAAGCATAATTCCTACATCATCTGTATCTTTCATTATATATTCCTCTGTATTCAAGTGATCACTTGCTCTATAATAATCTTTCTACTTTCTCCTTCAACTTGTAATTATTTCATGGAAAAAGGTCTCTAAGAAAGTCTATATTCATATCCTGTTTCAGTAATATTATCTCTCTTTTCTTTCTTTTTGAACTTTGTTTATTTGAACTTTGAAATGTCAAAGTAACACGCTGAGGCTTTACTGTTAACGTTACTTACATTTGTGATTAATAATTAGGAAATATATAAACTGTGAGAAAATTGTTGGTGTTCCTCCTAGTGGGAAACCATTGGTTTGGTTAAGAGAAAAATCAAACTGGTGCTTATAAGGTTTTTATAAGGTTTGATAAGGTCTTTATAAGGTTCTCTTTATAAAGTCTTTATCAGGTTTTATAAGGTTCCTTTTATAAGGTCTTTATAAGGTTCTGTTTATAAGGTCTTTATGAGGTTTTATAAGGTTCCTTTTATAAGGCCTATATAAGCTGAGTGTGACCTAATTTTTAGGTTAACGAGACATAACACACAAAAGAGAGAGAAAAAGGGAGAGAGGCAAGAAAGAGAGAAGAAAGGTGATTTTCGTCTGGGTTTGTCAAGGCTGCGTTTGGGGGCTCGAAAGTGGTCCGATCTGGCTGATATTTTGTGGGAAGCTTCGTGACTCAGTGGGTTTGAGATTCAACGGTGGGATTGTCGTTTCAACGGTTGGTTTCTCGTGAATCTGGGTTTTAGCGTGGCTGGTCGCTACAGTTCTTCAGCAGTGCAGTCTTGAGAGTTTGGTAAATCTGACGGTGAGATCTTCTCTGATTGAGCTGAAATTTGGCAGAGGTGTTGTTGACTTGTTCATCTTGGATTTGTACGGTGGGATTGTTCTCTGGTTGCCGGAATCCTAGTGAGCTGAGGTCGTTTGTGTCTGCTAGTTTTGTCAGCTTGTTTTGCTCTCTTGTTGAGTTCTTTTGTTGTTGGAGATTGCTCTATTTGAGCCTTAGTCTCTGGTTCTGTTCTGTAGGAACAGGGAGGACGTGGTTGTAACACTCAAACATTTGATATAGTGGATTTTGAGTGGACTACGGTCCCGTGGTTTTTCCTTCTCACATCGAGGAGGTTTTCCACGTAAAAAGTTGCTGTCTCATTTATTTTCTTGCTTAGCTCATTTCTACCATAGTTCAAGTTCAAGTCTTTTCCTCACAGGTTCACACAAGTGCGGGGAAACTTTATTCCGCTGCGCATTCGCGTGTTTGTGCATTTTCCCCAACAAAGTGGTATCAGAGCTTAAGGTTGTGAGCTTTGGATTTGGATAACTTTGGGTTATTGATTTGCTTGTGTGAGCGATGGAAAAGATGGAGAATATGGGCAGAATGATAAGCTTGAATGGTAACAACAATTATCATCTATGGAAGGGCAAGATGGAGGATCTGCTCTTTGTGAAAGAATTTCATCAACCAGTATTTCAGGAGGAGAAACCTGATAATAAGACTGAGGATGAATGGAAGCTGTTTCATCGCCGAGTGTGTGGTTTGATAAGGCAGTGGATAGATGATAATGTGTTGCATCATATTGAGAATGAGGTTAATGCTCGTTCTTTGTGGTTGAAGCTGGAGCAGTTGTATGCTCGGAAGACCGGGAATAACAAGATGCTTATGATCAAGAAGTTGATTGAGCTGAGGTATCAGGAGGGAACTCCGATGACGGATCACTTGAATGCGTTTCAGGGATTGCTCAACAAGTTGTCTGATATGGGCATCAGGTTTGATGATGAGATTCACGGTTTGTGGCTTCTTGGTACAATACCAGATTCTTGGGAGGTATTCACAATGTCTCTGTGTAACTCCGCGTCGGAAGGTGTCATTTCGATGGATTCAGTGAAGAACAGTGTGTTGAATGAGGAGACAAGAAGGCAGTCAAATGCTAGTTCCTCACATTCAGATGTTTTGGTTACTGAGTCAAGGGGGAGAAGTTCACATAGAGAGTCCAAGAAGGAAAAGAACAGGAGCAGGAGCAAATCTAACAAATTTGCGAATATTGAGTGTCATTTCTGTCATAAGAAAGGACACATAAAGAAAGATTGCTGGAAGTTGAAGAAAGACAAGCAGCAAGGAAATCAAGAAGAAGTTGATCGGGTGACAGTCACCCAAGATGAGTTTCTCATTCTTCTTGAGAATGATGCCATTAATGTATGCCAAGACACCAGTTGGGTGATTGACAGTGGAGCTACTACTCATGCTACATCACAGCGGGATTTGTTCTCTACCTATACTCTAGGTAAGTATGGTTCTGTAAAGATGGGTAATGATGGTTTGGCTCAGGTTGTTGGCATTGGTGATATATGCTTGGAGACTAGTCTTGGGACTAGGTTGATGCTTAAAGGTGTTAAGCATGTTCCGGATTTACGGATGAACTTGATATCGACAGGAAGACTTGATGATGAGGGTTTCTATAGTTTACACGGTGGTGGTAAATGGAAGCTTTCACGTGGTTCTCTAATTGTGGTTCGAGGTGAGAAGCTTTCATCTTTCTATTTGATGCAGGCTAAGGTCTCCAAAGATGCTGTTAATGCAGTGGAGAATGTTGATGCCATGGAGCTATGGCATAAGAGACTCGGTCACATGAGTGAGAAGGGTATGTCTGTGTTGTCAAAGAAGGAGGTCATTCCGAGAATCTCCGGTTTGCACTTGTGGAAGTGTGCACATTGTTTGCATGGAAAACAACACAGAGTTTCTTTCAAGTCTTCTGCACCTTCTAGAAAATCTGAGGTACTTGATTTGGTGCATTCAGATGTGTGTGGTCCAATGAAGACAAAATCTCTTGGTGGTGCATCATATTTTGTCACATTCATTGATGACCATTCTAGGAAGTTGTGGGTTTTCACGATGAAGACTAAAGATCAGGTTCTGGGATATTTCAAGCATTTTGTGGCATTGGTTGAGAGACAAACGGGAAAGAAGTTGAAGTGTATCCGCAGTGATAATGGTGGAGAGTATTCTGGACCATTTGATGCTTATTGCAAAGAGCATGGGATTAGGCATCAGTTCACGCCACCTAAGACTCCACAGTTGAATGGGTTGGCTGAGAGGATGAACAGGACTATTGTCGAGAGGATGAGGTGTTTGATCTCACAGTCAGGCTTATCGATGACTTTCTGGGGTGAGGCTTTGAGCACAGTTGTTTATGTGCTGAATTTGTCACCAAGTGCTCCATTGGAGGGTGATGTTCCAGAAAGAGTTTGGACCGGTAAGGATGTTTCTTATGGTCATTTGAGGGTCTTTGGGTGTAAGGCATTTGTTCATATACCTAAGGATGAGAGATCGAAGCTTGAGATGAAGTCACGGCAATGTGTGTTCATTGGTTATGGTCAGGATGAGTTTGGATACAGATTTTATGATCCCGTTGATAAGAAGCTCGTAAGGAGCAGAGATGTTGTGTTCATGGAAGATCAAACAATTAAGGACATTGACAAGTCCGGAAAACCAACTCAGAGTAATGAGAGTTTGATCGATTTAGAGGCTAGTCCTTCTACATCTGTCCACGGTCAGGTCGAGGATGAGGTTCAAGATGATACACCCGGTGCAGATGCTCCCGCACATGAAGATGGTATTGGTGATCATGGTGACGATCATGGTGAGACACCAACTACTGAGAACCCTCCTATTGTTAGAAGATCCGAGAGAGGTCTTAAACCGTCGACAAGGTATGATCCTAGTGAGTATGTGTTACTTACTGATGGGGGAGAGCCTGAAAGCTTTGAAGAAGCTATGGAATGTGAACACAAAGATAAGTGGCTTGGTGCTGCTGGTGATGAGATGGATTCTTTTGAAGAGAATCACACATATGAGTTGGTGAAGTTGCCTAAGGGCAAGAAGGCATTGCTTAATAAGTGGGTATTCAGAATTAAGCATGAAGACACCAGTTTGCAACCTCGATACAAGGCTAGATTGGTTGTGAAGGGATACAGCCAAAAGAAGGGGATTGATTATGATGAAATCTTTTCTCCTGTTGTGAAGATGCAGTCCATTCGGGTTGTACTTGGACTGGCAGCGAGTCTTGATCTAGAGGTTGAGCAAATGGATGTAAAGACTGCTTTCCTTCATGGAGATTTGGAGGAAGAGATTTACATGGTACAACCGGAAGGCTTTGTGAAAAAGGGTGAAGAGGATTTAGTTTGTCGCCTGAAGAAAAGCCTTTATGGATTGAAGCAAGCACCGAGACAGTGGTACATGAAGTTTAAGTCTGTTATGGAGGAGCATGGTTATAAGGAGACTACTGATGATCACTGTGTGTTTATTCAGGTGTTTGGTGATGATGATTTCATCATCTTGTTGCTTTATGTTGATGACATGTTGATTGTGGGCAAGGACATGAGCAGAATTGGTGAGCTGAAGAAGCAGCTCAGCAAGTCCTTTGCGATGAAAGATTTGGGTCCAGCGAAACAGATTCTTGGTATAAGAATTGAGAGAGACAGAGCTGAGAGGTTGATTCACCTGTCTCAGGAGAGGTACATTGAGAAAGTACTTAAAAGGTTTCACATGGACAAATCTAAAGTGGTGAGCACTCCTCTTGCTCCACACATTAGATTGAGCAGTCAACAGAGTCCAAAGACAAAAGCAGGGAAGCAAGATATGGCACGAGTTCCATATGCTTCTGCAGTGGGTAGTTTGATGTATGCCATGGTCTGTACAAGACTGGATTTAGCTTTCGCAGTTGGTGTAGTAAGCCGGTTCAATTCCAATCCTGGAAGAGAATATTGGAATGCTGTGAAGTGGATTTTGAGATATCTTCGAGGGACTTCTGGTTTGAAGCTTACCTTTGGAGGTAATAAGCCATTGATTGTCAGTTATACAGATGCTGACATGTCTGGAGATGTTGACTCCAGGAAATCTACTTCGAGTTACTTGGTAACGTTTGCGGGCGGAGCTGTTTCATGGCAGTCAAGATTGCAAAAGTGTGTTGCACTTTCTACCACTGAAGCTGAGTATATTGCTGCAACTGAAGCTCTAAAAGAGTTGTTGTGGACAAAGAATTTCTGCAAGGACATCGGTTTCAAGCAAGATAAGTATGTGTTGCTTTGTGACAGTCAAAGCGCAATTTGCCTCGGAAAGAACTCTACATTTCATTCACGTTCGAAGCACATTGATAGGAGGTATCATTGGATACGTGATGTGATTGCTTCTAAGGAAGTGGGACTTGAAAAGGTTCATACGGATGATAATGGAGCTGATATGATGACGAAGTCATTGCCGAGGGGGAAGCTTGAATTTTGCCGAGAGATAGCCGGGATGGCTGTTTCCTCCAACTAGTCGGAGGGGGAGTTTGTTGGTGTTCCTCCTAGTGGGGAAACCATTGGGTTTGGTTAAGAGAAAAACCAAACTGGTGCTTATAAGGTTTTTATAAGGTTTGATAAGGTCTTTATAAGGTTCTCTTTATAAGGTCTTTATCAGGTTTTATAAGGTTCCTTTTATAAGGTCTTTATAAGGTTCTGTTTATAAGGTCTTTATGAGGTTTTATAAGGTTCCTTTTATAAGGCCTATATAAGCTGAGTGTGACCTAATTTTTAGGTTAACGAGACATAACACACAAAAGAGAGAGAAAAAGGGAGAGAGGCAAGAAAGAGAGAAGAAAGGTGATTTTCGTCTGGGTTTGTCAAGGCTGCGTTTGGGGGCCCGAAAGTGGTCCGATCTGGCTGATATTTTGTGGGAAGCTTCGTGACTCAGTGGGTTTGAGATTCAACGGTGGGATTGTCGTTTCAACGGTTGGTTTCTCGTGAATCTGGGTTTTAGCGTGGCTGGTCGCTACAGTTCTTCAGCAGTGCAGTCTTGAGAGTTTGGTAAATCTGACGGTGAGATCTTCTCTGATTGAGCTGAAATTTGGCAGAGGTGTTGTTGACTTGTTCATCTTGGATTTGTACGGTGGGATTGTTCTCTGGTTGCCGGAATCCTAGTGAGCTGAGGTCGTTTGTGTCTGCTAGTTTTGTCAGCTTGTTTTGCTCTCTTCTTGAGTTCTTTTGTTGTTGGAGATTGCTCTATTTGAGCCTTAGTCTCTGGTTCTGTTCTGTAGGAACAGGGAGGACGTGGTTGTAACACTCAAACATTTGATATAGTGGATTTTGAGTGGACTACGGTCCCGTGGTTTTTCCTTCTCACATCGAGGAGGTTTTCCACGTAAAAAGTTGCTGTCTCATTTATTTTCTTGCTTAGCTCATTTCTACCATAGTTCAAGTTCAAGTCTTTTCCTCACAGGTTCACACAAGTGCGGGGAAACTTTATTCCGCTGCGCATTCGCGTGTTTGTCCATTTTCCCCAACAAAAATATATAAACTGTTGCTACAATTAGGAACATAATTATGGCTAAATATGGAGAAAACGAAACTGAAAATGAAAAGCAAGACACATAAAATGCTACAGAGCAAACACGTGGACGTATGGATAGGGGCGGCTCAAACTTATATTAGTCCCTGTGCTCAAATTAAAATGGGCCTTTAGTAAAAATAGGTCTTTAGTAAAACTGAGTCTTTAGTGAAAATGGGCTATGTGTGTCTTCTACCTCATCTCATGCTAAACTTTTTTTTTTTCATTTCTTAGGATGTCGTCATGCAAATTTGTTAAGCTTAAAACTTTTTTGAACTTTTTTGAAAATTTATTGGCCCTCATTTTTAAAGAAATTTCAAGTAATTTTTTTTGGTCCTGTGTTTTGGCACCGCTTGCACCTCCTCAACGCCGCCCTTGCGTATGGAACCAGCACCACATGTTTGTGTAGGGAAAATGACATATTTCAACTTGAACAATTTGAGTCGTACCTTTTTTTACCTGAACTATAAGACAGTGCTAATTCCAACCTGAACTAAAGTTTTTTCAAAAAAAAACTACATCGACTATCAAATTTAAGCCAAAATCAACATTGACCGAAATTGTTTTAGTCAACTATGCTGAGTCAGCTGCTACGCGTATAATTTCAATCAAATAAGCTGCCACATGTCATTTTATGTAGCTAATGCAATACTCTTCTCCATCTCTACTATTCATTTGGTTGTTTAATGTCCTAAACCCTAAATCCAAATAGAGTGGTTAAAAACAAGGAAAGTGATCGAACCCATTTCTGATCTAGTTGTTTGATTCCGACTCAATTGATGGAGTCTTCTCAAAGCAACCCAAAAGGTTGCGAACAGTTGTCGTGTTCACTGCCCCAATCTCCCTCTCGGACGGAACTTAAGATCAACTTGGGCTTCTAAAAGGGCATTAAAGGAACTGGGAGATGATGAAAAAAATCTACTTTTTGCATTCTCAATCGAGATCATGCGAAAAATCTATCAAATCGAATAAAATCTAATGCACATGCGAGAGAGAGAGAACGGTAAAAAAAAAAAAAAAATCTCAGTAAATCATTCCTTTTCTCACAATTATTAACGGCTCAAGATATGGAAATCTAATCACGGTTTTATTTTTTGACCGTTAGGGTCACACACACAAACGAAAATCTATAAATATATCCAATTCACACAGTTTCTTCACGCAAATTCATTTTTCTCTTCTTCTTGTTCTTGGTGCTTTCTTCTTCGTGTGCGAGAACAACCCGAGAGAAAGAAAAAAAATCACCATGCGATCACCTCGTTCTTCCTCTCGTTACAATTCGTCTTCTTCGCGTTCACGCGCTGCAACGAGATTGAAAAAGAAACTCTTGACGATATTCAAGAAAGCTCAGGAGCTTACAACTCTCTGTGATATCGAAGCTTGCGTCATTCATTACGGACCAGACGGCGAACTCAAGACATGGCCTGAGGAGAGAGACAAAGTGAGATCCTTGGCTCTCCGGTATATCCAATTAAGCGAAGCCAAGAGACGCAAGAAAAGCGTCGATCTTTCTGGGTTCCTCCACGAGAAGAAGAAGACGATGACTACCTATTTTGAAAAGAAGGCGAAGAGGAAGGTTCAAGAATTAAAGTATCCAATCTCTGATCATTACTCTCCCGAACAAATCTCCCAAATGATTCAGTCCTTAGAATTAAGTTACTCTGTATTGCAAGAAAGGCGTCGTTTTCTTGAGGCAATGACAAACTTTGAGGATCATCAACAACATCTTCAGACCCAATCTTTGAACCCTAGCCAGTTCGCCAAGTGCCCAAGAGACTACTCAGCGTTACCACAAGAGTCCGGGTTGAAAAATCAGGAGCCTTGTGTTTACGATCAGAACAACAACTTTCAACATCTTTGCGTTTCACACACACAAGGTGGTTATGATCACAACATGTGTTTGAGTAACATCAACAACTTTCAACATCCTTGCGTCTCAAACACACAAGATTTATCAGCGCTACCATCAGAGTTACAAGCATCTCTGAATAACTACGGGTTGAATCAGTCGATGCAGATGGGTAACATCAACATAAATAACTTTACACATCCTTGCGTCTCAAACACACCAGATTACTCGTTGTTACGATCAGCATTACAAGAATCTGTGAGTAACTACGGGTTGATGCAGCATGAGCTTTATGGTTTTGATCAGAACATGTGTATGACTGATATTACCAACAGCAACGTTCTAGATCCTTGCCTCTCAAACAGAGTTTCAGGTGACTTCTGCTTTGATTTTCAAGACCCTTATGGTGGTAATATGGTCGGCAACCCTAGCTTCTCTCAAGACTTTCCAGATATGTCTCTAGCTCCACCAAAAAGAAGTTAAAAGCAGTTTACCTGATGAAGTAGCTGATCATAGAGAGTGAAGCTGTTTATGCGTCTGCTAGGTTTTTATTTTGAATACGTATATATATTATAACTGCAAAAGAGAAGTTTTATGGTTAGACCTTTTGTTCGGCTTAGTACACTATTCATATATGTATGCATGGCCATATTCCATATATATCTTTAATGAAAACTCACAAAACTTCAATGAAACATTTTATCTAAAAACACTGAAACAAGTTTCAGATGTTTGTGTTCTGTGACAACTTTCAAAACTATATCAATTGCTATGATGTGTTAACAAATTCCACCTGCAAAGTCAAATCCTTTACTCCTGCATCTTCTAACAAACGTGAGACTTGCAACTTAGTATCCGTCTTGTCTGAATCAGCTGATACAAGGAGATGTAGAGTAGCCACGACGTCTGAGTTCGTAAAGCTCCATACATGTAGTCTCTGGATACTGCAAACACCTTTCGTCTTAAGGATGTTCCTCATTGCTTCTCTCAGGTCGTGCTCGTGAGCCTTGGGGACTCGCTGCAGCAAAATCCCTGCGGAGTTTCTCAGTAACGGAATGACTGAAGCGATGATGAGGATGGAGATGAAGATTGAGCTGGCTGGATCTGCGACTAACCAGCCCTTGTATTTGATCAAGAGAGTCGATATCACAACTCCAACACTCCCCATTGTGTCTGCTAAAACATGGAGGAAGATTCCTTCCATGTTATGGTCAATGTGGCGATGCTCCTTGTTTTCACCTTTTGCAGGCTTATGATCAGAATGATGATGATGATCATGGTCGTGCCCGTGGCTGTGGTTGCTTTCATGATGCTCCTCATGCTTATGGCTATGGGAATGATGATGATGATGGTCATGCTTATGGTCGCAGTCATGATGCCCCTCATGTTCATGGTTATGGGAATGATGGTGACTATGATCCTCATGTTTATGGCTATGGGACTGGTGCGAGTGAGAATGTGTGCAACCAGATCCACCATGAGCATGATGATGCTCCTCATGGAAAAAGATCAACCCGACAACATTCACGAGAAGTCCACCAACCGAAACAACCAAAAGACTGTTTGTAGAGATCTCCTGAGGATCCAAGATTCTCTCAATCGACTCGAGCACAATCAGAGCTCCAACAAGAACGAGAAACACCGCGTTAACATAACCCGAAAGAACCTCAAACCTCCCACGGCCATAGTTGTACTGATGGTTTGCAGGAAGACGGGAGATATAAGACGCATAAAGTCCAATTGCCAAAGCAGCACAATCAAACAACATGTGACAAGCGTCTGAGATAAGTCCAAGACTATTGCTCATGAACCCAGCCACAAACTCTACAACCATATACGCAGTGTTGATCAAAAGAAAAAGCGCAATCTTTCTGGACTTCTTCTCGCTCAGAATGTGACGGATAGGTTTCATAAACATGGTGGAAAACGACTCAGGCGATTCCATCCCAATCTCTTGATAATCTGAATACACAGAGTCCAACTCTCTGACAGCAATGTAAAGCAAGAAACCACACAACAACAATCCCCAAAGAGAAAGCTCAGGGAAGTAGAAGAGTTCCAACACTATGGTGCACAGGAATGTAACCAGAAACTCCCTCTCTGAGTCCTTCTTCGAGCTCGAAATCTTATCGTCGTTGTAACTCTCACTCAGCAGTACTCCAAATACAACAGTGTTAGCCAAAGGCCAACCCAAGTTCCCAATCGAGACGCCAACTTCGTCACTTCCAGAGAAGAGGAAACTCCAGATAGCAAGAGGGAACAACAGCACAGTGGTTATAAACAAGGAGATCAATCGAACTCGTTTCTGATCAAGCTGTTTGATTTCGACCCAATTCATGGAAACTTTCTCGTAGCAACCCAAGAACCCAGATAGAAACGGAAGCAACAAAGGCCAGATTCTCAAGCAATTCTCTTTTGGGTATATCCAAAAACCCCAACTTTCTACAGATGAAGAAGAGAAAGGGAAGCAATCTACACGATCCCAGCTGATTGATAACAAGAGCAGCCCAGCGAACAAAATGCAAAACCCACGAACCTTTGATGATCCAGCTCCACCATGATCGCCGGAAAAGCGATTCCGAGACTCGGATAGAACTCTGGCGGAGACTGTACCGGAGAGCTCAGCTAAGATCATAGCAGCTGCGCCGCAGTAACGGAGAGCTTGGAATCGGAGGAGGAAAACAACGGCTAGAAAAACCGATTTAGCGAGTATGAGCTTCGTCTGAGAAGCGGAGAGTGATGAAATCGAGAAAACTGCACGATTCTGGCGGAGAAAGGAGTCTTTCTTAGAGGGAGAAAACGCAGAGAAGAGGGAGAAGGCGAGAGAGAAGACGAAAGAGAGGAGAGAGACAAGGAATGAGAAAGGGAAGAGAGAGAATGAAGGAGAAGAGCGTAGGAAAGGTAAGAGAGAGTAGAGAGATCGCAAAGAGAAGAGGATGAGGAAGAGAAAGGAAATCGAAGATTTAGTGGTTCCATGGATCGATCTGGTTCGGGTTTTGGAAGGGGTTGGAGTTGGAGTGTAAGGGAAAGCAGGGTAAGCTCTTCCGATTGCTGCGGTGGTGGTTCGTGCAGGAACCGAAAGACGATTCGGTCGATGTTGTTGATGATGATGATGATGATGATTGTGGTGATGGTGGTGGTGATCCGCCATTGTTGAAGCGGAAAGCTTGACTCTTTCGCACTGAGTCGCCGGGAGAATTTCAGGAAATGATATTTTGTGATTTGGTGGGTTTAACCCAAAATTAAATATCTAATCCGTTTGGTTTCAAGTTAAACCGAATTTAACCGGAACCGAATTTAATTATTTAGCAGTTGAAGACCTCAATTTTTCTGTTATAATGTTCACTCTCAGTTCAAATTTGAGTTTGTTTGCATCATCATCAACGAACAAAACATTATATTTATGATTCATTAACTTGTAGCTGACATATCAGAATCTTTATCAACCGTCATGAAAGTTAAAGCTTTTCTTGCAAAATACATTTTTAGTTTTGGGAGTAAACAGATTATCAATCACCACCAACTTGACGTTTCCACGAGTCTTCAACGATCAATTCATCAACTCCCCATTCCTCAAAACTGGTTCAATAAACACAGCAAAAGAAGCATGTCAAGTGAGTGAAGAGAAGAATCATCAATATATTAAGAAATTCGATATGGCTAACGTAAACTCACCTCCCGTCAGGCAGGTAACGTCTAATAGTGAATGGTATCTTCCTTTGCCTCAGCTCCTTCATAGCAATCTAAAAGCCAATATCATAAGTTATCTCAAATGTCCAGAATCAAAAAGAAGAAATGATAAGTGAGTGCAAGTAAAGTAGTAAACACCTCAAGTGGGTCAGTCTCGCCCTCAAGCTCGACCATGACAGGAGCATTCATGCTGTATCAGCCAAAAAACAACGTAAAGAATCAAACTTTTCGATCCAACTTGATGAAAAAGAACAGAATATGAGAAACAGAACAAAGATCGTTCTCAGTTGAACTGAATACCCTCGTCAAGTTTATGACGGATGGTGATAAATTCTTAAATACTAGAAGAAATGATAAGTGGGTGCCACAAAAAGAATCAAGCTATTCGAGCCCACTCAACAATTAGATGAAATAGAACAAAGATTGTGATCGTCAGCTGAATTGTGTACACTCATCAAGTTTTAGAACACATGATGATAAATTCTCAACAAACATAAGATATAAGATGAAAGTATATGTGAGCGGCAGTAAAAGAATCAAACTTTTCAAGCCAACTTAGCAATTATAAGAAAGAAAACAGCAAATCGTTCTAGGTTGAATTGTTGTGTAGTCTCATCAAATTTTACAACACATGATGATAAATTCTTAACAAAGTTGAGAGACATGAAGCAATAGTAAAAAGAGAGTGGAGAACCAGACCTAATTTGCAGAGCGCGAGTGCCGAGGATACGTGCACGTTCATACTTGGTCATAAACTTGGAGGTTTTCCGAGGACGTTGTACGGCTTCTGTCTCGACCTTATCGTCTGTTTCAAGAGGCTCCCCATTGATATCCTCGTTCTCCTTCATTTCAGCATCTTCCTCTACTCCTTCCTACTCATAGAAACTAATCAGAAAAATAGCTGGTTGTAATAAGCCATATCCATGTCTTTTCTACAAAAGAGAAGATAAACTTACCTCAATCTCGGGCTCCACTGGCTCATCCTCATAACTACAGGAAAACCAATTGAAGCAACATTAACAATTTGAACCACCGAATGAAAACAACAAAAACAAATGACTTAAATTATGAGAAGAGCTTCAATTTACCCACAAGTTTCATCAAAGTTAATGTAACAATTCCATGATAAAGTGAAAACATGTTTACAAGAAGACAGCAATCAAAATGGAAAGTTATAAACTTTCTCTTTTGTGAAGAACCCTAATAGTAAGTATATTGGAACATTTTCTCTTTGAATTTGAGCTATAGAAAATGTTCTCTTCGAATTTGAGATGTCTTGAACATTCAAGGAAAGTTATAAATTTTCTCTTTGGTAAAGAACCCTAGTAAGTATATAGGAACATTTTCTCTTCGAATTTGAGCTCTAGAAAAGCTCAGGGGTAGCAAATAGCTCTTTCTCTATGAACCGACCACGAAATTAGGGTTTGATATCAATACTTTCAGCCAAACAAACATTTTTTATATCGATTGAAACAAAAAATTCATCGAAGAAGCCGAGAAGAAAAAAGGAATCTTTCGGAATCGAGCGAAAAGTAATACAGACATAGGTAACCGAGAGAGCGAGAGGGAAAGAGAGAATACCCCAAATCATCAACTTCGTTGTAATCTTCGTCCGCCATTAGAGTCGCTTTGGAGATCGCTCTCTTCCTCTTTCCACAATTGATAAACCCTAAAGAGTTGTGTTACAGAAAATCGAACGAGACGACCGTATATTTCGGATCATCTTACTTAAAGCCCGACTTAGGCCCACATATGAGGAACAAGGCCCAACACAAGATATATGTCTTTGTTAACAGTTCTCGGTGAAAGAATCACAAAAATTCGACAATGAAGCTTTAGTTTGCGATAAGACCAGAGAAACCTTTTAGAACTTGAATTGGCCTTACGGTATCTCTAAAGTACACTCTGCCTGAGCTAGTCACAGGTGTATGTATGTTTTTTTAATTATCGTCAAGTAGTTCTTTGGCTTTGGTGTTTTCCTCTTGGTCTTGCCCTGCTTACGCTATGTGGTTGCTCTTTTATGAGCTGCTTTCTTGCTTCATTATGTATACAAAACCAAAGTACAATGAGAGTTTAAAAAATCCTCCACGGTTAAACGTAATCTTGTGATCAATGCAAGTGTCTCTGATTCTGTAATTCTTCTTGTGTTTTGTATGGATTATCAGAAAACCAAAAAAAAAAAGTCCGAACTATTATCATGGCGATGACTCATAAGATTATATCGTCTTGAACACTGGCATTGAGAGTCTTATTCTGAAGAACAATGCTTCCTATGACCGCAACTTCATCTTCTACTGTCACAGCCTCACCTGCATAAACACAAATGTATCAGAAAAACAAGAACAAAACCGTTTGTTTAAAAACAGAGAGGATTTAAAAATAGACAATGAAAGTTACCAAGAATGGTAATCCCAAGCCTCTCATTGTCATCTCCACTAGCTTGAACTCTTGACCATCGACCTATCGAAGATTTCCAACCGATGATCGAGTTTATAACAACAGCATTGTCCTGCATTTAAACCAGGTTAAAACATCAAAAACATGCATTATTTTTTTTTTGGATTTGTAACTACAAAGAACATTATAATAAACTCATTTACGCTACCTTGATTTCAACATCGTCCAAGATTATGCAGCTTATAAGCCTTACACCAGGTCCAACACGAACGTTTGCTGAGATTGACACATTTGGACCAATCTTGTTCCAAAGATAAATTCAAGATTTAAGATGGTGGGTCATTTGCAAATTTACATGGGATGACTTTTAGAAAAAAGAAATTACCTTTGCGGTTGGATGTAGTTTCACGGATGGGTGAATATAAACATCACCAACTATCATCGGTTTCCTATTAGTACCATCTCCTGAAGCCAAAAGATGAGGCGATGTTTGGCGGAATTGAGAAAGATATAAATCCGAGCATTTCAAAGATTTCCTGTTCATGAATAAAAGAGAGAAAAAACATTCTTAGCACGAGGAGTTAAAAGGGAGTTTGAAGCAAAACAATTAGTAGGACCAAGGCAAACAAAATTACCCTGGAGTCTTAATCTGTTCCCAAAAATGCTTATTCTCATATGTGTAGAGTTGCTTCTTTCCAGCTAGTGGTGACAATATATCTTGATCTAATCTCACAAAATCCGCAGGAAAAGACCTTGTAGCAGATTGGAAGTGACTGTAGTTGCTAGCTGCCAAATGAAGAAACCTATTGATTCAAAACAATGCAAGTCTCTTGAGATAAGCCAGTAATGAAAAACTCACATGTCTCTCTCATTTGGTTGTATACTCCTTCAATGGCTTTGAAGATATCTGAGGTAAACACATAGACACCACAGTTGATCAAGTCACTGACCTGCATCGAGTGAAACCTTTATAAGCTTAACAAAGTCGAGAACCAGTGAAGGCAATTCGAAAACAGGAAACTTTAGATGAGAATTACGAAAGTCTCGGGTTTCTCTGTGTAATGCAAGAGTTCTTTAGTATCAGGATCAGCTATCAACTCCCCAAATTGGCTCGCTGCTTCTGCAGAAACCTGAAAACAAGAAAAGTAAATACATGAGTCCTTGTGATCGATATGTTTGTATCCTCTGAACAAAGTAATAAAAGGACATCTAACCTTGATTACTAGCATAGTTCCAATCCCACCATATCCTCGATGAGCGTCTGTTAAAAAATGTGGAGTTACATCAAAAGTAAGAAAAGGAAAATGATGAAGCACATTAAAGATGTAAAAGCAAGATTACCGAGTATGTCCTGAAGAGGGAAAGAACAGCAAACATCGCAGTTGAGGAGGAAGACATGCGACTGTTCAAAATGACAAACACACAACCGCAAAACCCAAACAATAAGCAGCTGAATCAACGAAACAAACGAGTAAAGGAAGAACAACGATTTGTGATTTCATTAGCGAACAAACCGGTTTTTCTTCCATGATTCTATCTCGAAAGTAATAAAGAGCACCAGCCGAACCATGAGGTTTATCTTCTTTCAAGTATCTGCATAACACAAACAACACACAACATGAGAAGGTTTTCTACGTTGGACACCAAGAAAGCTAGAAACACAAGTGCTTCAAACTTACCGCACTGGGATTTTCAGCTCGTTAGATATCGAAGAAACATACAAAGCGAATTCTCTTTCCTCGTAAAATCCAATCAGAAAAATCTGAGCCAGATTTGATATCTGCCCTCCAAACGTATAAACAGAAACCATGTCAAACAAAAACTTGGTATGAGCAATCAAACATTCCAAAGTTGACAATTTTCAAAATATTCCCAGCTTATGTAACAAGAAAAGTTCACAACTTGGAGATCACATATCCACAAATCCCAGAATAACAAACTTTTCAAAGCTGGAACAAGATTAAACATTTCAAAGTTGACAACTTTCCAAACAATATGCAACAAATGTAACAAGAGTTAAGAAAAGTTCACAACTATGAGACTGCAACAAACCCTGATTTGATATCTGCCCTCCAAACATATAAACACATACCATGTCAAACAAAAACTTGGTATTAGCAATCAAACATTTAAAAGTTGACAACTTTCTAAACACTCCCAACTAATGTAACAAAAAAAGTTCACAGCTTGGAGATCACAGATTCAAAATTCCCACAATTGCAAGCTTTTCTAAGCTGGAACAACCCAGGTTTTAATTTTCTCAGAAGATCAAATATTTCAAAGCTGACAACTTTCCAAACAAGATGCAACTAGTGTAACAAGAATTAAGAAAGTTTTAATTTTTTCAGGGATCAAACATGAAATTGTATGAGAAAGAAGAAAAATGGCAAACCTTTTTACAAGCAGATATAGGATGATGAATCATCGGCTGCCCAGCCAAAGGAATCAGCGGTTTCGGTGTATTGAACGATAATGGGCGAAAACGAGTTCCTAAACCGATCCACATTTAACAACCAAAAACTCAATTTCATTTGAAAATTAGAAGTGGAGATCCAAAAAGAATGGAAATCGAATAGATAGTTGCTCACCTTTGGTCGGTCCTCCGACCATGATCACGGCGACGACTTTCTCTTCCGGCATCTCGATTCAAACCCCTAGATTCGTCAGAAAACGATGATCTGATTTTGTGGGAAGGTGGTATCTTTTTACTCGGATATTCCCAAAGTTTAGAACTTAAAGTAGAAACAGAGAGAAGCGAATGAAGAAGCCTCCGTTTTAAGCAGCATGCGGAAAACAAAAGGAAGTTTTGACTTTAATGGTCAAAGAGCACGTTACGTCAATTTTTGTCTTTGTTTTCGACAATGAAACCGAGTAGAGCACTTCTCATGATACTGTTTCTCATTGATTAAGAATGGTTAACATTCAAACAAGTATTTAACCGATGTTTGATTTCCAGTTTTTTCCGGTTTAAGGATTAGCTTTATAAACCGTATGTAGTCACAGGCCACTTATACTTGAGGCTTGAGAGGTTTTTGTCAACTGAAGTGGAGCGTTGGTTTGTGTCTTTGTGACAAAACGATTATTTATTGAATCTATTGATTGATTTCATTCTTCGTGAAGTGATTCAAATTGGGCACGGATTCATCTTCTTGCTTTGATTGCAGTAACAAAAAGAGAGTCTTGCTTCGTTGAAACAGGTTAGTCGTGAAGAGGGGAGAGACAGAGTTACAAAGAGATGCCGGAATTCCGACCGCCGGAGGGTTTTTTCCGGGCATTAAATTAGGGTTTTAGGAAGTTGTCTACTTAACCGAGTCAAAAAGATGGAATTTTTAGGCTCATCTGAGTGCAATCTAGGGATTCTAGAAACTCTATCGGACGATGCGATTCAGGAAATTACAGAAAGCTACGATGGGTTTTTCACGACGGTGGAGTCTCTCATTGCCGGCACCGGAGATTCCTCAGTCGAGCAAGAGTTCGTGTCTCATGTTTCTACTCTCTGCAAACACGGGCTTGAGTCTCTTGTTCGTGACCACTTTCTCAGATCACTCGAGGTATTATAAAATTCCCAACTTTGTAACGGATTAGCTTGTTCTACTTTGTATCTGCTCTCTTGTGAGATAGCTAGGAATGGTTCTTGTCTTATGATTTTTGTGCGGACATTTATTGGTTTCAGCAAGCGTTTGAGAAGAGCGGTGCGTCGAGTTTTTGGCATCATTTTGATGATTACAGCGATAAGAAACATACTGTAAGTAGATAAAACGCTTGGTTGATGCGTTGATATTCTGAAATTGTCAGTTTTAATTCTTCGGTTCATAAGTTTTGACTAAAAATGGATGCTTTTGGGCAGAACTACGGAGAGGAGATTCACGAAGTGTTATGTAAGGCTTTGGAAGATATCTCTATAGAGAAGCAGTATCATGAGAAGTGCTTGTCCATATTGGTTCATGCTTTGCAGTCGTTTAAAGAACAGTCATCAGAGGATAGACAGAGCTCAGATGCAGAAAGAGTTCAACTTTTTTCGAGATTCCGGTCAATGTTGTCTTCAACTCTGATGACCACTCTTCCTCAGCATTTTCCTGGTATAGACATCTTTGATAGCTTTTTCTTTGTTGATTCTCGGTTTAGTTTGTTTCAACCAACCAATGGGACAGTAGTGTGTTCATTCATAATGATCAGTTTGATATTCTGATTAGATTGCTTGGAGGTTTGTTTAGTATCTTTGCAATTTGTATCGACCAAGTTCCATCATTACTCTCATGTTTTTCCTCTCTTTATTATGTTCTTAGAAATACTCCACTGGTATTTTAAGGAAAAGCTGGAGGAGCTAAGCGCAATCATGGATGAAGATGATACTGAACAACTCGAGAGTGATGGCATGGATTTGGACGAGAAGCTGAGATCTAAAAATGGAGAAATGGATGTTGATGAAGGCTATTCAAGACATGACGAGTTGGTGAAGAACATTGGGAAGGTGGTCCGTGACCTTAGAAGCATTGGTTTCACATCTATGGCTGAAAACGCCTACGCTTCTGCAATCTTTTTGCTACTCAAGGTACTTCCATGCATCAGAGATTTCATCTGCCTCTATAGCACGGTATATGTAGCCAGTATACATATAACTCAGTATGCATACATCTCCAGGCGAAAGTGCATGATCTGGCTGGTGATGATTACAGGACTTCTGTTTTGGGATCAATAAAAGAATGGATTCAGGTAGGCTTAGATTCTCACTGTACCATCAGACTATTTGGTTATTTGGCGATTCCTGACGTTTGAATTCTCTTGCCAGACAGTTCCTCTTCAGTTCCTTAATGCGCTTCTTTCTTTTCTTGGTGATTCCGTAAGTTACGGTACCACGTCGTCTGGGCTCACGTCCCCTCTGGCTTGTTGTCCATCTCCAAGCTTTTCTAAAGTGGTGACTCCTTCCGAAGGAATTGTTAGGTGGAAATTACGGCTTGAATATTTTGCATATGAGACACTGCAAGATTTAAGGATAGCAAAACTATTTGAGATCATTGTTGATTATCCTGAGAGGTATTTAGTACTTATTTCTCCTCACATATCTTACTTGAGACCCATTTCAAATAGTGCAACGATTTGAAATATATCTTCCATCTCTGCTGACAAATTTGTTGATGCAACAGTTCTCCTGCTATTGAAGACTTGAAACAATGCCTTGAATATACTGGACAGCATTCGAAGCTGGTTGAATCTTTTATTTCTTCGCTGAAATATCGTTTGCTTACTGCTGGTGCCTCAACAAATGATATATTGCATCAGTATGTGTCGACCATTAAAGCCCTTCGGGCAATAGACCCAGCTGGTGTGTTTCTGGAAGCAGTGGGTGAACCAATCAGAGACTATTTACGTGGGCGGAAAGACACCATCAAATGTATTGTCACTATGCTTACGGATGGAAGCGGAGGGAATGCAAATGGTTCCGGAAACCCTGGTGATAGTCTTCTGGAAGAGTTAATGAGAGATGAAGAAAGTCAAGAGAATGTTGGTTTTGATGATGATTTTCACACTGATGATAAGCAAGCTTGGATCAATGCTTCTCGGTATCCTTTCTTTTGTATATCTTCTGGGTTTATCATCTTGCATGGCATTGGATCTGTCTGACACATCTTAATCTGCTCTGTCCTCAGATGGGAACCGGACCCTGTCGAGGCTGATCCTTTAAAAGGTAGCCTCAGTCAGAGGAAAGTAGACATACTTGGAATGCTTGTTGATATAATTGGATCCAAAGAGCAACTAGTAAATGAATATCGTGTTATGCTCGCTGAGAAGCTTCTCAACAAGACTGAGTATGACATCGACACCGAGATACGCACTGTCGAACTTCTCAAGGCAAGCTCCATTTTTTTCACTCTAAAGTTTATCTTGCCAAATTGTTGGATTGCTTCTACAGTGTTTAATCTAACTTTAACTCTCTCTCGCATTATGCCAATAGATACATTTTGGAGAAGCCAGTATGCAAAGATGTGAGATAATGCTGAATGACCTGATTGATTCTAAGAGAGTGAACACTAACATTAAAAAGGCATCTCAAACAGGTTATATTTCTGAACTCTTGTCTATTTTTACCCCTGCAACGTAGATTCTTGTCTGAATCTTATCTGTGTCCATCCCTCGTCTTTTAGGCACTGAGTCAGCAGAGGGTGATCTGTCTGTGGATATTCTTACCTCGACGATACTTTCAACAAACTTCTGGCCACCAATTCAGGTAGTCTTATGTTCTTTATTCTGATTTTTCATTATTGTGATTGCTTCCATTTCTGAATTAATGGAAGAGGAGTTTTCAGGATGAGCCTCTGGAGTTACCTGCACCTATTGACAAGCTGCTATCAGATTATGCCAATCGATTTCATGAAATCAAGACCCCTCGCAAACTACTTTGGAAGAAAAATCTTGGCACTGTCAAGGTGATCTCTTGACTAAATACTTTAGTAGTGAAGGATTCATGATGTGTTTGGATTAATCGGAGAAAGCAGATACTGACAAGTGACAACTGTAACTCTCTGACATGGCTTGGATGAATTCAGTTGGAGTTACAATTTGAAGACAGAGCTATGCAGTTTACGGTCTCCCCGACACACGCAGCCATTATCATGCAATTTCAAGAAACGAAAAGGTTAGTACAAGAATCAATTAAACGTGGATATTTTCTTTTCCAATGTTACTGAAATCATGTAAACCTTTCAGTTGGACCTCTATAGATCTTGCTGCAGCCATTGGAATGCCCATTGACGTATTAAACCGAAGAGTAAACTTGTGGATAAGCAAGGTACATACTGTAATTGTAGGCTTTTGTTGTAAGTCATCCATTTGGAGGAAGAGCTAACTTGTAAAGTCTCCTGAACTCAGGGAGTTTTGAGAGAAACTACAGGAACAGGCTCGAATGCCAATGTGTATACGCTTGTTGAGTCCATAACTGATTCTGGAAAGAACGAAAGCGAGGAGCTTTTAGCAGGTGATGAAGAGAGTGAAAGATCAATCGCCTCTGTGGAAGACCAGCTTCGCAAAGAAATGACAATATACGAGGTATGTGATGATGTATAAGGGAAACCACTTAATCATTTGCCTGTAAAAATCTAAACAGATTCTCAACAATGCTTTCAGAAATTCATCATGGGAATGCTCACGAATTTTGGTAGCATGGCACTAGAAAGAATCCATAACACTCTAAAGGTACGTAGAACCAAAGGCATAATTAAAACCTATCCTCACACTGAGTTTATTGTCTTGATAATGATCATTGTTGCTCTGCTTTTGTTTGTTTGTAGATGTTCTGTGTAGCTGATCCATCATACGACAAGTCTCTGCAACAGCTCCAGAGCTTTCTTTCTGGTTTGGTATCTGAAGAGAAACTAGAGTTTAGAGACGGAATGTATTTGCTAAAGAAGTAGGAACTCCTATACATTGTGTGTTTGACCGACAGGAACGTTTTGTCATTTGTATGCAAGATCATCTTTTTAATGAAATCTCTAACATAAAAATGTGAATGCCTGAGCCAAAGAAAACACTGCACCAGCCACCAAGCGAATGAATCCCCAATGAAATTGTTTTAAGTTCTCGATTTTCAAATTCAACAAGTATTTGCTAGACGGAAATTTATGGTATTGTAAAAAAAAAAAATATGTTGTTTTTGTCACAGAAAACAATAATAGTAATAACATATTTTAATCATTTTTAAATGCATTATATTAATGGATTTTTATGGTATTTGCCCATGTTCTAAAACGCGGTCGAGTTGACCGATTATACGGTGGTAAAACGCTCGAAATTCTTAAAAAACATAAAAAAATTTGGCTTTTCCAAGTTCGAATCGATAAATACGTCATAGATCTATCATATTTAGTTGCCAGTAACAAAGAAACAAAGTTAAAATGAAGCAAATCAGAAAAAAACTGATAAAATATGTTGAGAAAAAAATCCAAACGGCGGCGGCCATTAGAGTTGCAGAGAAAAGGTCGAAGAAGAAGACAGAGTCAAATTACCATTTTGCCATTCATTAAAAATTAATTTAAAAAAAATAAATGATCTATACAACTGGGCCTCAAAACTATATGCTTTTAAATACTTACCCATGAGTTGACAAAAAAAAAAAAAAAAAAAAATACTTACCCATGAATTCACCGATGGGCTACACTTTTTGACCGCTGGGCTACACAATTCTTTAATTAAAAATACTGACATATATTTTTAAATCTAACTAAACGTTAAGTTTCCATTAAAAAACAAAAAATAGAACTTTCCAACTAATATTTTAGTATCTCAATATGTTATTATTAATAACAAAAAATAGAACTTTCCAACTAATATTTTAGTATCTCAATATGTTATTATTAATATTAATTTAAAAATAAAAATAAAATCTGTAAAATTAATCCCCGCGTACACCCCGATTAATCCCCGATTTTTTTACAACTCGCTAGACCTAGACCAACCGCCCGACTAGCGCCTAGCGTATTTTCGAACACTGGATATATCTATTAATATTTTGTATAAGAATTCTTATTGTTGATGTTTTGTGGATAAATATGTAAACATATTAAATCATTAACAAAATTACTCCCCGATTTATTTCCAATTAATCTTCGATTTTCTGATAACTCGCTAGGTTTGGCATGGGCGCCCGAGTCACGCCTAGCGAAATTTTGAACATTGGTATTTGCTAGACGGAAATTTATGGTATTGTAAAAAAAAAAAATATGGTGTTTTTGTCACAAAATAGTACATTAAGAAAAAATAATAATAATAATAACATATTTTAATTATTTTTAAATGCATTATACTAATAGATTTTTATACCAATGGATTTGAGTTCACAAATCACTAATTAGGGTTTAGATTTTAGGATTTAAAGTTTAAAGTTACAAAATTGAGAACAACTGAATGTATAATAGTTTTTTATTAATAAATGTTATTTTATCATTTTTAATTTGGTATACTACTTTCGTGACAAAAACAGCAAAGTATTCTATTTTAGAGAATTGACTTTTTACGAAGATGATATATATCTTCTGAAATTGATAAAATTGGTAAATTTAAATTTAATAAATGAGTAAACCGGAAAACCGCATTTCCGGTTAATGAATTTCAATTCGGGAATGAATGAAAAAAAAGCCCATGAAAGAGAAAAAAAAGAAAAAGTTAGGAATTAGGGTTTTGAGTTACGCCGCCTCATACCCTCTCTATATATAAATCAACCTTCTCTTCTCTCACTAACATAGTCTTTCATACTTTTCTTCTCTAGCTTTTGAGTCTCTGTTTCCCTTAGAAATTTCTTGTAATCTATTGTTTTTTTTTGTTTCGAAGTTTTATTTGTTTTTAATGGCCCGATGAAGAAGAATTCCCAAAGATAGGAAGTGCCGTATGACACATTAACATCAGAGGCGGACTGAAAACGAGGATTGCAACGCACGGATTTCTCCGTCACTCGGCCAGTCTTTCGTCCGATGAACAGTATCCGGATCCTACCCTGGATCCGCTTACGGGCTTCCGGTTCGAAGCTGGCCGGACTTGGTTATCTGAGCAATACTTCCCACCGGTTCTGTGTCCGCTTCTGTGTTTGGTTGATTTTAAACGGGTTTCTGAGGGTATTTTTATTTTATTTATTGATTCGATTAAAATTGTCCGATGCCACGTCGACGATAGCTTCTTTTTGTGGCTATGATTCATCGATGCTACATTGGGCATAAACAGATGTTGTGTTTCGCTTTCTGATAGGAACCTGTGGATCTTGATTTTCTTGTGATCTACGGAGCCAATACGGCGATTACATTCTTTTAAATTTTGTTTACTCTTTTAATAAGAGTGATTAATGGGAATTATCAATGATGATTATTGCTAAAATTATGGAATTACCGTCTGAGTTTTATTACTTTGATGTGAAAAACGCTGGCTTTACTGAGATTTTACTTCCCACTTCACTAAAAATTACTCTTTTTTTATTTTTAGAGATTGTTTTGTTTTTCGTATGGACAGTGACGATTGATATTAGGTCTCGTTCGTCGTAATATTGGCCGTTAAAAAGCCTATTTGCCGACCATTCTGTTATATCACCACCCATAAACTGAGTCCATTCTCAAAGTTTTTATTTGTTTTGGCCTATGATTTAAATGATTTTGACAAGCATATGTCTGAATTAATCCTTGTTGATAAAATTAATCTTCTCTATGAGGCCTTCGTATTTTTTATAAGAAATCTAAATTCAGATTTTTTTATTTTCGTTTGTGTTTGTTTTTATATTTTTGTTTGATTAAAGCTCAAAAAAGAGTTTGGAAAGGGGTCAAGTGATGATTGATAACGCATAGTTCAGATGATAAAAATCTTACATGATTACATCTATTCAGCATAGTCTTTCGCTCCTATCTGATGACCCCTTTTCCAGTAAATTACTTTAATTCATATGAATCTGTGAGTAAAAGGAAGTTCTTTGTGATTTATATTTGTTTGAAAAAGTATCTTAGTTGATGATTATTGGAAAACATCTTTGGTAGATTCTGATTTATCTGGCTCAGGTAGAAGGATGTATATATCAAGCAAACGATAGAAGCTGAAATTATTTTGTTTGTCTCTCTATCTACACAGTACAAACATACATAAGTTAGTTTTTAAATAGATTATGGTGACCATATATTTGAATATTGCCGTTTTTTAAGCTTAATCTTGCCAATGAACCCTATCTTTTTTTTATATAGTTAATTGATTTAGATTAGTACTCTCGAGTTCTATTATTCGTGAAAGATTGTCCCAAGATAACGCTGGATTTTCCTTCACCAACTATTTCGCCAATTCAAGATCCTACCAAAAGACTGGATTCAGGTTGATGGGAATCTCATTTGTGACAAGAGAGGTTTTGAGATAGGCTTCGAGTCTTACTTCGACCTGAGAGGAGTGGTATAGATTGGTCATGAACTTTGGTCTGAAAATAACAGTACGTAAAGGACGATTTGGTGTTTCGTAGCTGCGAAACACTGTGTCCAACAACTCTTCCGGTGGAAATGTCCACACAAACTGCAAAGTGTACTTGAGATGTCTAGAATCAGTAATAGTTAAATCATGCGGAATCAGTAAAGAAATTTAAATTTACCTTGTCGAAAGGGTGAGAAGGAGAGTTTTTGGTGTTGGGCAAAATAACTTAGTTGCTGCCAAGAAGACAATAGCAACGATCGTACGAGGTAATATGTTGGCAGCGAGAGCAGCTGGTACGCCTCCCAATCTCCCAATGCTAAGAGCAACAATAAGTTTAGCTCGGAACTTGAAGCAATGGTGTGTTTTTGAAAATCTCTTGTGAATTCTTCAAGTCGAAATCAACACTGAGGAAGATTGTGTTAGTCAACTATGGCTGAGTCAAATGTTATGTGTACAGTTTCTGTTAAATCAGATGTTAGGTGTCTAAATTTTTGCAACAATTGTGTTAGTATACGTTCTTGTGAACCTGACATATCTAGATGATAATAATTTAATAAAGTCTGAGGAGTTTCATCAAGTCCTTACATTGCTGCCCTCATTTTCTTTTATCTAAAAGTGTTGTCGTTGTCGAAAGTAAACTTCGGACCTAAAATATCAAAAACCCTTGTGATGATCTTTTCATGTTTACAAAAAAACTTCACCCAATGTGCTCTTGATAACAAACTCAAAGAGACAAATAACTGAATAACAAAGCCAAACTTATGTAATTTATTTTACGCAATACCAAATTAACAAAAAAAATATAAATAGCGTTAGTCTTCTCTAATGACAACAAAACTATAGCAATAAGTTACAATCAGTGTTACAGAAACCAATATTCACTGTTTTCAGCAAGTCCTTCCACTGTCTCCTGTTTACATGAGAAGCCATAACTAGAAGAAGATGCTTAATAGGAAGAAGTGTTTTTCTCTTGAAGAGTACAATATGATTAGCCATTAGAGCTTGAGCTATGAAATATGAAACATATCTTGATGCAGATAACAGGTAAAAAACCATCCATTAATCCGTAATTACAACTTTGTAGTCATCTTGGATGTATCACAAAAAAAAAATACAATCATGCCGTGACAAAAGTGTGGGTAAGCAATCGGAAGATGTTAGGAAAATAAGATATTGAACTGATCCAAACTAGTAGTTACTCCACAAAGTAGTCAACTTGGGTGGGCGCAGAATGTGGATCAATCCCATGACAATAGCTTTTTTTTTTTTTTTAACAGCAAATGATAAATTTCATTCAAAACAAAGGTTTAGCCAAAGGCTATCGGTGAAATACAAGATAAAGAAGAGAGGGCTGCCTTGGCAAGCCCATCAGCATCTACATTGTTGTTACGATTGACAAAGTGAAAGGAGATAGAAGAGAAACTTTTAGCGATGTAGTGGACATCATGGAGAATTCCATGGAGCTCAATACAGCCAGTTTCAGAGAGAATAGCTTTTAAAAACATTTGTGAGTCAGAGTGTACCCTTAGGTGATTCCAGCCTTGTCTTCTTGCATAGTTTAGCGCCTCCAAGACTGCTAGAGCTTCCGCTATGAGGGGAGTTGCAACATCGGCTGCTGTGGTTGAGATGTCCCATGACAATAGCTAGGATTGAAGAATGATAATATATATATGTATGCACTAACAGTTTCTGTATTACCATTTCATAGTTTTAAAGGTGTGGTAGTGTTAATTTTGAAAATTCAAAAAAAATTAAGTACTTAATTAGCAACTACGATGATACTTTATGATATTTTTAATACATTTACTGTTTCCAAATGATAAAATTTTTTGTGTGTTTTCCCACAGATTAAAAATATATATATTAAATATTGACTGTATCATTTTTTGTAATTAACAATTTTCGATAAATTTAAATCGACAATAATTCAATAAACTTAAATATTTATCATTAATATATTTTTAAAATCTATAAAAAGATTCAAAAATCTATCTCTTAAATCTTTTTCTTTTTTTTTGATAAATCTAGCTTTCAAGAATTGAGGGAATATTACAAATAACATTAAAATTGACTAAATTTAATAAATGAGTAAACCGGGAAAACCGGGAAAACCGTATTTCCGGTTAATGAATTTCAAGTCGGTAATAAACCAAAAAAAAAAACCTTGTGAATTAGGGTTGTGAGGTAAGCCGCCTCATACCTTGTCTATATATAAATATCGAGTTTCTCTTCTCTCTCCAATATCTTCTTCTCTAGCTTTTGAGTCTCTGTTTCCTTTCAATTTACTCGTAATCGATTGTTTGTTTTTCGTTTTCTAGTTTCGAAAATTGATTTAAATTGCCCGATGAAGAAGAATTCCCAAAGATAGGAAGTGCCGTATGACACCTTAGCATCAGCGGCGGACTGAAAACGAGGATTGCATCCGGTATTGATTTATCCGGCCCCCGATCAGTCTTCCGGTCCGATGAACCGTACTCGGATCCTTCCCTGGATCCGTTTGCGGGCGTCGGATCCGAAGTTGCCCGGACCGGGTCACTCTCTATCGGACTTCCCACCGGTTCTGTGTCCGCTTCTGTGTGGTTGATTTTAAACGGGTTTCTGATGGGTTCTGTTTTTTTATATTTATTTTATTGATTCGATTTAAATTGTCCGATGCCACGTCGACGATAGCATCTTTTTATGGCTATGATTCATCGATGCTACATTGGACATAAACAGATGTTGTGTTTCGCTTTCTGATAGGAACCTGTGGATCTTGATTTTTTCTTGTGATCCACGGAGCCAATACGGCGATTACATTTTTTTTTATGTTTTGGCTAATTAGAGTGATTAGTGGGAAGTATCAATGATGATTATTGCTAAAATTATGGAATTACCGTCTGAGCTTTGATGTGAAAAACGCTGGCTTTACTGAGATTACTTCCCACTTCACTTTTATGTACTTTTTTTTTGTAAATTGATTTTTTTTTTGGGACAGTGAGGATTGATATTAGGTCTCGTTCGTCGTAATATTGGCCGTTAAAAAGCCTATTTGCCGACTATCCTGTTATAGTCTGAGTCCTATTTTTTTTTTAAATGGTTTTATTCTCTTTGGCCGATGATTAAATCGATTAAGACAAGCATATGTCTGAATTAATTCGTGTTGATAAGCCTAATCATCTCAATGAGGCCATTCTATTTATTTATTAGTAATACTTGTTCCGTTCTTGGTGATTATCTTATAGATATTATTAGAATTAAGGATCTTGTCCTTCGAACTGAGGATTAATAATTTGCGTAGTTCAGATATTTGTTTAGGTTTTGGAGAGTTTGTTTGTTCTTCAGAGTTCTGATTGCTATGGTTTCATAAATTGTTAAAACATTGAACATGGACTTTGAGAATTGATACTGGTAGAGTTCTGATTAACTGGCCGAGCTAGATGAATTTATACATCAATCAAACCCATTGTATCAAATGACAAATTGATGAATGAACAGAGATAAAACACAACAATGACGAATGAGTGAATGAAACAGAGGTTACAAAACACAACAATGGTAAATGGGATGAATGATACAGAGATGTACAACACAACTTAGCCCTGGGCGTTTGGTTTTCGGTTCGGTAGGTTCGGTTTTTTCGGTTTTCGGTTTTTTCGGTTATAGATATTTAGTAACCGTTCGGTTAATCATAAAATTCGGTTCGGTTTCGGTTCGGTTTTTTCGGTTTTCGGTTTTTTCGGTTATAGAGATTTAGTAACCGTTCGGTTAATCATAAAATTCGGTTCGGTTTCAGTTCGGTTATTTCGGTTTCGGTTCCGGTTTTTTTTAATATTTTTTGGATAATTTGGATAAAAAACCGGATAACTTCGGATAATATCGGATAATTTCGGATATTTTGGATAAAACATTTGGATAATTTTGGATAATTCGGTTTTTTACTAATATTTGGTTAATTTTAATTATTTAGTTATTTTAAATATAAATATAAATAATATTTTTAAGTATATGTATCGTATTTCGGATATTCGGTTATCCGTTCGGTTATCCATTCGGTTTCGGTTCGGTTCGGTTTCGGTTCGGTTTTTTCGGTTATAGAGATTTAGTAACCGTTCGGTTAATCATAAAATTCGGTTCGGTTCGGTTTCGATTATTTCGGTTCGGTTTCGGTTTGGTTTTCGGTTTTCGGTTAAAATGCCCAGGGCTAACACAACTGGTGAAAAATGCAACGGATATAAGATATAGAAAGCATTGTTGATAAAGCCCTCTCTTTATATATGGCTTTGTTTATTGCGTTGAGTTTGTGATTCTCGCAGCTCTAAGGTTGGTTTACGCATGTGTATCAGCGATCTCCAAGAGACGAGTTGAGAGTTCTTGAGGCTTGGAGAACATTGCCATATGATCTGCACCTTTGATCTCTTTTACTTCTTTCGGTGGGAAGTTGTTGATCATCATACGTTGGTACTCCTCACGTATTTGATTATCCTCTCCGCAAACGATATAAATACGAGTAACCGAACCGTACCCTTCTTTCGTAAAAGGTTGTGTTCCTGAAAGATTGTCCGTAGATAACGCTGGATTTTCCCTCACCAACAATTTCGCCAATTCAAGATCCTACCAAAAGACTCGGGTTAATAGCAAACTCATTTGTGCTTTGGAAATAAGTTTTGTTATTGTCTTACTTCCACCGGAGACAACTGGTATGGATTCTTGGCCATGAACTTTGGTCCGAAAAGAACAGTACGTAATGTAAGATCTGGTGTTTCGTAGCTTCGAAACACGGTGTCCAACCACTCTTCTTGTGTAAGGTCCGGGACAAACTGCAGAATTTATCAAGAATCAGTTTCAGTTAAATCATCATGCGGAGTCAGTGAAGAAAATTACCTTTTCGAAAGGGTAAGAAGGTGGGTTCTTGATGTCGGGCATAGTAGCTGTCAAGAAGACAATAGCAGCGATCTTATGAGGGTAAATGTCGGCAGCGAAAGCAGCTGGTATGCCTCCCATGCTATGAGCTACAATAATCACCTTTTCTTGATCATCGGAACCAACCGAGCTCAGAACCTCAAGCAACGGTTTGGAATAATCTTCTAAACTCTGGATCTCTTCGACTTTGGTTGTGCTTATACCCGATGCAGCTAGATCCACTGCAATCACGCTGTGACCAGCAGCCTCAAGATGTGGTATTATCTTGTACCAACACCATGCGCCATGGCAGACCCCATGAACAAGCACAAACTGCTTCTGCTTCTTCTCCATTGACTTCTTTTTTTTTTTTTTTGTTAATTAAACTTTGAGGGCTCTCTTTTATATAAGTGTGTCACGCAATCGTCTAGTTTTGTTTTCTTCTATATTATATTTGAAAATATTAATCAAAACAATCCAAAGAGTAGACTTTACAGGTTGTTTGAACACAAAGTACGGCAATTTTTAAATCTACTAGATTATTCTAACCTGCGTGATAAAATGTAAAAGAAAGTATATAGAACAAATTATGAATCATGATTGGAGTCCTTGAACAAGCACAGAGTGCTTCTGATTCTTCCCCACTGACTTGTTTTTGTCACGGCCTGCTTATTCTCTCTCTCTTGAATGATCATGTAGATAGATAAGTAAGAAGGACATTTGGATTAAGTGCAAACCATAAAAAAGAAACAAAACAAAACTATGTTTGGCAGCAACAGCTCACGTGTCTTTCGAGGACAACCACCACAAAACAGATCTCCTTGGTCAAAAAAAATTATGATGCAAATGGCGAGATATGCTTATGACATGTAGTGAGCTGAGACAGTTTTGATGGACCATAAGACCATAAGACCACCTCCATTGAGGGTTTATAAGAGAGGTTCATAAAAAAAAAATCAATAAAATAATGGTGGGTCCTATGAACAGTATTGAACCTCACTCTCAAAAACTCTAATTTTAGAGTTTCTCTCTCCTCGGGTTCGCCACATGTCGGCATATGATTAGTCGATTTTTTTTTTTTTTTTTTTTGACAACTTAAAAAAAAATGATTAAAAAATTATTAAATTTTTTTTTTTAGAACTTTTCCTAAAGTTCACTAATGGAGATGCTCTAAGAGCATGTTCAATGGGAGAGACCCAATAGAGTCTCTTATGTAATATTTAATTACTAAATTTTTGGTAAGAGACCTTGTTCAAATATTTTTGTTTTCTTTGCTCCAATGGTAAAACTTTATTATGGGTTCTTGCAAAAACACACATTGGATGAGAAGCTTTAACTTGCAAAAACACACATTTGTGTTACACATCAGTCTATCTTAGTTGAAAAAATCTTACATTTCTTAAAATAATATCATAGACGTCGTTAACTTGAACAAGTTCAAAAGAAAGCAACAAGAACTTACGTCGAATGAGAAGTAACAAGAGTTGGTGATGGTAATGACTCCATCAGCAACAGATCGAGTACTGCTGTTGTAATTCATGTGTAAAGAAGTAGCTCTCTGTATGTTTATAGCTCCTCTCTTTGCTAAAAACATAGCTGTCATTTTGAGGATATGCCTTTGTCAAGACCACACATCTTCCATTCTGTAGTATTCCCCTCCCCGATAACTGTATCGGCAACACTAGGGCCTTTCTGCAATGTTCCCAACAAAGCATGAAAAGTTAAGCCATCTACCATATATTAAAGGCCATAGTTAAGTTTCTGAGCACGAGTATGTACCCACCTTTTGCAATGACGCACAAGGTCCAATAATCCCTTGCACTTTTATGTTCTTTGAAACGTTGATTTGAAGTTTTCCACTGAAAATGATTGTTTGAAAAGGGTGAGAATATCATTACCAAAAAAAAAAGAAAAAGGTGAGAATATCATTACCTAAATTCTATCTTTGGTGTAACATAAGTGGATACCAGACTTAGAAACAACGGATTAGCACATTTCATAGATATTAACAGTAGACAATAGATGAACATATGGAATAAAAAGAAGATGTAAGGCTATGGAAGTCGCTCACTTGAAACACAGACCGAGAGATTGTTCACTACCTTCAAATACTCGCTTGAAAGAATCCTTGAATACTGAATGGCCAAAACTTTCTGATATACCAACAAGTCATCCAGTTCTTTCAACTGTAGCTTTCATTTCAGCAACACCAACCTGAAATTCAAAAAATCAAAATCAAAATCGTATGCATATACTCAGAGTAATCAGCCAGTATATTACATCTGAACAATCTGCATCCAAATAAAGTTCCTCGTGATTTCCAGAACAAAATAATCTGATCAACGAATCAGAGGAGGGAACATAACTTGCAGGCGAGCATATGTGTTTCGAACTCTTGCAAAAAACGAAACATAACTTGCAGGCGAATTGAGAATTCGATAATAGCTTTCTGTGAAGATGTAAATGTAACAGAGCAATGGGACAAAGCAGAACTTACCCAGTAGCTATGTTCGTGCAGAGAACAATGGGAACGAAACAAAATTCAATTCAACTCTTGCAATTGAACTGTGAAAGAGCATGGAACTTACCATCATATAGACACAATACTGAGATTAATCCCGGTAACAAAGAGCTCACGATTCGAAATCAGGGGAACAGAAAAGGAGAACGCAGAATCGAATTGAAGCTTTGAGAGCCAACAATGGCGAGAAGAGAAGAATTGAAGATTCGAAGGCAACCCAAAAACAGGTCGATGAAATCGAAGAACAAACTTTTTCTTTCTCAAAATGACACGTGTCTAATAAGAGACGTATCTTAATTCTCTTATTTAGGAGACGTCTCCTCACTTACTAATTATTTTTTATTTATTTTTGTTGCTTTTTATCCTAAGAGACGATACTAAGCGACTGCGTTAATCATGCTCTAAGGAGTGCACATATAGAAAGGACAGTTTGTTAGTTTCCAGCTCGGTTCTTACCAGTGAAGCATTGGTTTGGGAAAAGGACGGTAAAGGTTTTGCTTAACCAAGTATCTTTCTCACCACTGATTAATGCAACATTGGTGTTTCACTATATTGGATACGACATGATAAGGAACAAAATATTAATCTTTGTGAACAGCGCTTAGCCGCTTCTTGCAATAGAAGCAAACAGGTCTAGAATATATATATATATATATATATATATATATATATGATGATTGTTGGGCACGACAACGACAACTCATCCCGATAAGAAAGAAAGAGCACATGCTTATACCTCACTTTTTAAGGTAGAGTAGCACACGTGAAACACAATGCAAAGTCGCATTCAATGCAGTTGAATGTTTCGTTTGTCCAACAATCCCCTGAATCTTTGCAAACACAACATGTGTTCCACTCTCTTGGTTTAGATTACGCCTGGGCATATTACCCGAATCCGAATTACCGAACCGAATCCGATCCGAAAAATCCGATCCGAATCCGAACCCGAATTGATAAAATATCCGAATGGATCATAAACTTCTATATCCGAAAATCCGACTCCGAACCCGATCCGAACCGAAATCCGAATGGGTATCCGAAATATCCGAAATATAAATATATATCTGAAGTATTAATTATATTTATAGTTAATATAACCTATTTATCAAAAATTACAATTATAAATCCGAATATATGAATTAATTTTAGAATAAAATAACTAAAATATCGAAAATATGTAAAATGTTCGAAAAGTTTTAGCTATATTGTCAAAATTCTACTAATTTTTTATTTAAATTTAATCAATTTTATTTTTTTATGTATAAATTCGGGTATCCGAATCCGATCCGAATCTGATCCGAATCCGGATGGATCCAAACCGAACCCTATCCGAAGTTCTAAAATACCCGAATGGATTTTATATCTCTAGATCCGAAAATCCGAAAATCCGAAAAATCCGATCCGAACCCGAACGGATATCCGAACGCCCAGGCCTAGTTTAGATGTTAGGAACAGAGAGGATGCATATGACTTTCATGGAAGAATGGCTCCTTAAAATGACATCTTTTTTTACTGCACTTGTAGGAGAAACCAACTGTGCACAACCAAGAACAAGCTGAACAATCATGGCTCACAGCCTCATCATATCCTCCCTTCAAAATGAGCAGATGTGGATGTATAGGGTGATTTTTTGCGAGAGAAATTCCCACATGTTTCATGGATAATGAAATCACAGTGCATACAAGAGTAGAAGTTAACGTATGCTTATTCTCGTCGTAATCTCTTTTAGTGTGCTTTGATCAAGTCTCAAATGATGATGTCCATGGCTGAAATGGTGTATGATTCCATCACTTGTTCTCATAAACGGTTCAAGCTCTTCGTCTTCAATGTCATCTGGCTCTCCCTCGAGTTTTATACAGAATTAATTCGTGTTGATAAGCCTAGACATTTGAAATGAGGCCATTCTATTATTTCGTAGTAATTGTTGTTCTGTTCATGGTGATTGATATAATTGGTGAGGGTTGAATTGATGAATAATTGCGATGACAAATGGATGAACAAGACATTATACATTGATGGAGATCGATGTAAACACACAACTTGTGAAAAATACTGATTAAGATGACCCTTATCTAGTAAATTATATACACTCTCATAATGATATATCTTTGTTTCTTGCGGTGAACGTGAGTTGGCGATGGTCTCAGCCTCTCAGGTTGGTTTATCTGCGATTTCCAACAGACGAGCGCAGAGTTCTTGAGGCTTAGAGAACATTGGCATATGATCTGCACCTTTGATCTCTATTACTTCTTTTGGTGGAAAGTTGTTGATTATCAGACGTTGGTACTCCTCACGTATTATATTATCCTCTCCGCAAACAATATAGATACGTGTGACCGATCCATACCCTTCCTTGGTAAAGGGTTTTGTTCCTGAAAGATTGTCCGTTTTTAACGGCGGATTTTCCCTCACCAACAATTTCGCCAGTTCAAGATCCTACCAAAAGACCGGACTCTGGTTAATAGCAATCTCATTTGTGCTTTGAAAAGAAAGGTTTTGATATAGGCTTTGAGTCTTACCTCGACCGGAGACAATTGGTATAGATTCTTGGTCATGAACTTTGGTCCGAAACGAAGGGTACGTAAAGGACGATCTGGTGTTTCATAGCTGCGAATCACCGTGTCCAACAACTCTTCTGGTGGAAGTTTAGGGACAAACTGCAGAATTTATGTAGAATCAGTATTAGTTAAATCATACGTTTCTAGTGAAGAAACTTACCTTTTCGAAAGGATAAGAAGGAGGGTTCTTGATGTCGGGCATAGTAGCTGCCAAGAAGACAATGGCAGAGATCTTATGAGGGTAAATGTCGGCAGCGAGGGCAGCTGATATGCCTCCCATGCTATGAGCAACAATAATCACTTTTTCTTGATCATTGGTGTCAAGCGAGCTCAGAACATCAAGCAACGGTTTGGAGTAATCTTTAAAGCTCTGGATCTCTTCAACTTTGGTTGTGCTTATGCCCGATGCAGCCAGATCCACTGCAATCACGCTGTGTCCAGCAGCTTCGAGATGTGGTATTATCTTGTACCAACACCATGCGCCATGGCAGACCCCATGGACAAGAACAAACCGCTTCTGCTTCTTCTCCATTGACTTCTTTTTGTTAACAGTCTGTGTTAGACTTTGACGTCTTTCTTCTATAAAGGTGTGGTTGATGTTTCTCGTCTAGTTGTGTGTTTCTCTATATTACACCCGTAGCTTGCGGTTTGGCACGTGGCAACAACACCTTAGAACTTTTTTTTATCTGTTTCATTAACGACATGAGAGTATAAAACTGAACTTTGGTTTAAATTTAAAATGATGGAAGAGAGCATAATTTAAGAAGTTATGGGCTTTCGGTTAAAAGAAATACAAAGAAATTTATACATTTGAAGCCCATAATTTTTTAACCATTTTTTTTGGGCCTTCTGACAGGAACCTTGTGCATCTTTGATTCCCTTAGGGACTTTTTAATCTAGTTAGACTGATTGATTAGTAGGAGAAATAAATGATAATTAAATGCTAAAATATGGAATTTTTTTTGCGATAACTAGGGAAATCCCCACCTCTGAAAAAATTAAAACTAATTTTCTGGGGAAAAAATGCCCAGTTTTTCAAATGGCCAATAAGAAATGGCTCATATTCATGTGGTCAAATAAAAAAATGTTTAGCAATTCTACAGTTGAAGAGAATCGATCCTTAGCCTAGACCAACATGACGACTCCTCCCCAAATAGGAACTACTAGATCACCACCACTTGGTTTAAAATATGAAATTAACGGCTTAGAAAAACCATAGTATATGAGTTCGTTATAATCTCAATTTCTAATGCTTTTTAAATCATAATAATCATAATAGCAATGACATAGCAATTTCACTCCACCTCAAATATGAGTAATAGAATGGCATTTTGATGTAAAAAAAAAATTGGATGAACTGAACCTTTAGATGAGGATGTTGATGTTTTCCCAAATTAATAATATATATTTGGATTTTATTATCTACTGTAGGGTAATTTCCCAAATTAGTAATATTTATTTGGATTTTATTATATACTGTAGGGTAAAAGCTGTTGGGTTCAGCTATTTTCTTAAACAGTGTTACAAGTTGCCCTAAGTAGAGTTTGCACGGCAGCATTTTGGCTATGATTCTTTGATACTACAATATTGAACATACACAATCTTATCTTTTAGTTAAAAAAAAATACACAAATTTCATGTTTCGTTATTCTGATAGGAACCTGTGGTCTTTGATCTCCTCTTGTCCTCTACGTAGTCATTTGGGCGATTACATTAATCTTTATCCTATTTTTAGAAGTTAGAACAATTTGACTTGAGATTTCGGGAGAATGTTGGATGCATGCTTAGATGCTAAGGTATGGAATTACTGTCTTGAGGTTAATCCTTTGATGTGAACGCGTGCTTAAAAGAGACTTCTCAATTCACAAAGATGACTAAACAAACACTAATAAAGTTGGTTGCATGTGCATGGTACAAAAGGCGTTTCTTCATTTTTTATATATTATAATATCTCTCACATCTCATCTTCTCCTATGATTGGAGATCTCAATTACACTGTACATATATATATATATATATATATATATATATATATATATATATCGGTTATACCTCATTTAGCAAATAGATATACTTCTGCATGCATAATATAAAGTTGTATTCATCTTCTACTTTTTCACAGCCATAAAGTTGTATTCATCTTATTTGTAGAAATATACAGAAATCTCTCTGACATATTTTCTCCATCTTATTTGCACCATTTTCTTGGCAATTACGTGATCTGATTTGGTATTTCATGATCATACATTGACACAATATATGCAAGAACCAAGAGAAGATCATTGGACAGCAGCGCAACAAGTGGTCCAGACATCTTACGAAAGTTTTACAAGTGATTTTTGTTTTGCATTTTCTATGGGCAAAAACCTGAACATTGTGTAGAAAAGAATCATAAAAGCAATTAATTATAACTCACAACTCCTTTGGATTAAACCCAAACCAAGAAGTTGTTTATCCTTTTCAGAACAAGTATTGATGACTTTCGTTACTTTTATACATTTTTCTTTTCTACATAATTTCATTTTTACGTTTTACAGTTATAAACCCTAAAAATTGTCTCCATTTCCATTTATTTTTATTTGTTCAAATGTAATTAATAAGGGAAACTTTATCTTTTCCATCTAGTAAGAAAGAGAAGGAGCACCACTGATGAATGAAATCCATTTTTTTATTACTTATTTGATTATACAACACGATTTTTCAATCCAGTAAATTCTACCAAGACTTCTAGATTTTATAAACATTTATAAATCCATAAACCAATGATGAAGAAGCTTGAATTAAAAAAAGCATTGTTATTACTTATCACGATCTTGAATAACATTTCACCAAACACATCGAAAAAAAAAAATAAGAAGATGCAGATAGTATTATATAAAATAAAAGTAACCATCTTTATTTGATATTGATTGTAAACATATATTGGAAATAAAACAGAGACTGACACTTATTTAACCCCTGAAACGAGAAAATATGTAGACCACAACAACAACAAGGAGCATAATGATCGCGACATAAGGAGGGTACATAGGCATCGTAGATAAGTAACCTGAGAGCACGATGAGAGAGAAGGAGGCACGGTCCATGATAAAAGCAATGGGTGGGTTTGTGCGAGGAAAGACGAAGTGAGCCAAGAGAAAGAGGGAGAAAGCAACCTGGTTAAGGAAACACTGGATGTAGATGCTGGTACTAAGCGTTGGACGTTCAGTCCATGATGATGTGTAGCTTAATCCACCGACCAAGAAGTAATTGAGAACGCATCTGCTCAGACGATCCATCCTGTGATATTCATTTGGATGTTGGCCGCCTTCGTGCGCCATAAAGGCGTTACGTTGGTACCAAGGAACTCTGATAGGAAGAAATGATGGTTGAAACGGGTTTCTCTGAATTGGCGACTGAAGAGGTTGCCGGTACAGTGGAAAGAATCGTGGAGTTGGGTTTGCGTGACCAGAAGGACCTTCTGTGTCTGTCTGGATCTCATTCGCTGGTTGTGGAGCTGTCATGCTTTTGTCTTCTGACTCTTGTCCCCCCTGCGTTGCGTGGGCAGAAAGGCTCGTAGTGTCACTCTGATTAGTCGGTTGAGGCAGTGAAGCCCTAACCGGAGATGGAGGAATGTGGAGCTCGAGCGTTTGAACTTGGAGTTCGGGCTGGCTCGTCAGACTAAGTTCAGCCTGAGAAGCTGGCAACGAATGGATTGAAGTGAGCTCATCATGTGGAGGTGTGACAATAGGGGGCGTGATCGGATTATTGTTCTGCGTTGGTAAGCTGGAGGAAGGATTTTCATTGGTCAGATTTGGTGGTGGTTTCAGTTTATCATCAGTGGTTACGGAGATTGAAGAGCCAACGCTTAGGAAGATAATCATCAGGATCATAGCCATATCTTGAGAGAGAAAGCTTCTTGTTTAGAAAAATGAATTATGGGATCATGTGTAGATTTGTGAAGGCTTTGTCTCTCATGTCTTTATTATATATAGAGAAAGTATGAAAGCAAAAAATTCCTTTCAAAAAAAAAGAGAGTATGAAAGCAAAATCTTTCTTTAACTAACTCTCTCTTTTATTAGTTTATTATTATCATATTTTTAACTATTATTATTTAGGTTAGAACTTCGAAAAGGGATGGTGACATTTCTAAGTGCAGTTAGATTTGGCGGGCTCTCTCTAAATATCTCATTATTAGAAAAATAAAATAAATTAACAAAGAATAAGAGAGAGAATAAAAAATCGTATCTCAAATTTTATCACTTAAGAGTTTTCTTACACATGTATTATTTATGATTGATTCAATATTCTTTTTTTTAAATTTATAATGTATCAAAATATTAATATTTATAATTGTGAGATACATCTTGTAAAGATGCTTGACCACCATTCTTCTTTTTGAAAATGAACAAAAGCAGAAAGCGTCACTACAAGAAAAATTGCTTATAGCTACGGATTAGCTACAAAAATTATGTGGCTGCAATATATAGCCACAATAGTCACAATAGAAGCTACATTTAAAAAAAACTAAAATTTGTGGCTGTTTTGTTGCTGCTTTTTGCGGCTAAATAGCTACGAACTATACTTTGGCAGCTATTCGAAGAAAAATGAGCCACGATTAGCCACAATCAAATTGTGGAAGAGAGATCCACTATTAGCGACAAAAAAATTGTGGAAATATGCAGAGACAATATAATCTGTAGCTATTCGAAGAAAAATGAGCCACGATTAGCCATAACCAAATTGTGGAAATTGAAATCCACTATTAGCCACAAACACAATCGTAGAAATATGTAGATGCAATATAATCTGTAGCTATTTGTGGTAAATATAAACCCTAAACATACCCTAAACCTTTAGTTTTAATATACACTCTTAATCTTAAATTATAAACTCAAATAAACATCAAATTTTTACTAAAAAAAGTCCATAACTTATCACAAACTTAAAAAAAATCAAATATAATTAATTTGTATCTCAAACTGTAAACCTAAACATAACATATATAGTATATATATCCAAAATCTAACACTTTTAGTTTTTCAAAAAAAAAACCTAAAACTATATCATAAATCCTAAATATCAATTTCTATAAATTAAATCTCAAACCCAAAACTATGAATTATCTCTTAATCAAATTTTACACTTAAATAAAAAACTATAAAACTACAATCATCTTATATATCATCAATTAAGATTGACTTACAAACTAATGTACAAAAACTGTATATCTAAAACACTTTTATAAAAAAAAGATTTTATAAAAGTGTTTTAGATATACAGTTTTTGTACATTAGTTTGTAAGTCAATCTTAATTAATGAATCATATACTATTAATATAGCCAGGGTAACCATACTCTAATTAGTAGTTATTTAAAATCTAAAATTTGACTACAAAACTGTAATTGCCTCTCTAATTTCGACCACAAAATATTTTTTCCCGGTCAATTTTAATTTCCGCGGCCACTTTGGGCGTCTAAATTTTTTGTAAGTCTAGAATACATTAGTGCCATGTTCTTTTCTTCTTGAACTTTCCTTTTCACCCTTATTTCACAAAATCTTCTTCTCCCTATCAGATGCATGAGCAAAACGTAGATCCTAATCCTTCAATCTTCTCTCTTCCAATTTGTTCAGTCTCTCTTTTACAAGCTCTCAATCTTTCTCTCCTCCTCTCCTCTCTCTCCTCATCTCTCTCCTCTCTCTCTCTCCTCTCTCTCTCTCTCTCTCTCTTCTTCGTTCGCTGTTTAGATCTGAGTTTGGTCGATTCAGGCTAAGTTAACAAAAGCACTCTTCTTTCGCCTCTTCAACTACCAATCCCTTTCGACTATACTCCAGGTTTGCATCGGAATTCTCTCGTTCCCTCTTATCTTTCGACCTTCAGGTCATCCTCCTCTCTTCGACATCACACTCTTATCTCTATGTATACAGACATTTTCTTTTTCGTCTAAGAAGATCTCTACGAGGACACGACGAGGATACATTCCAAACCCTAACCCGACCATCCCTCCATCCATACTCACAATGCAAGCAGACTCAGTTTCGAAGAGCTTTACAGGTCTACCTTCTCTTTTGTAAGTAGTTGATTTAGTTAGTTACCTCTCTCATATGATTCGATTAGTTATCTCTGTGCTTGGGTCTTCTCGATTTGGGTAAAAGCTCAATTTGATTTGGGAGTCATAGATAGTTTGTGATGATGCAGATTTAATGCTTGACTCAAGTGTCGTTTCTGTTTGCAGAGAGAGTTTGTATGAAGATGAAGAATTCGATTTGCATCAAAGACAGCTTGCTGCTTTGCTTGTCTCTAAGGTACGATCTAGCGATTGCTAAACAACTGGTATCTTGTTACAGATTATGGTAATTGTTACACTTTATGCATGATGGTTATTGGATCTCAGAAATTCATAATACATGGTTCTGTATAGATTTAGAGTGTGATTAACATGTTCATGGAGGCTTCTTCTGAGTTTTACAAGGTTGAGTCACATGAATGTATTGAATCTTGTCAATGTGGTGAGTCACAAGATTAACGACAATAGAGAATGATGGTGTCTGCTTTGGTTAACGAAGTACGAGAGACCATGATAAAAAAACCATTCAATTGTTGAAATTAACAGTCTTTTCATAATAATTTTCTAATCATTGCTATATTTTTAGTCTTATGTATATCTCTTCAGTGACTGATCTAGTTTCTTCTTTGGTGTTCATTTTTGCAGGACAATGTGTGTTTCCACCAAGCAAGTAAGTTTACATTTTTCTGGAAATATCATGAGTGTCTTTACCTTCCTTTTGTAGTTTTCTTTTGGTGTGGCTATCTCATTCAAGTGAAACATTTGTCAAATACATGTTAATTGAGAGCTTGTATGAATCATTCTCTCATATTCAGCTTCTTTATTTAATTGGTTTTTTTTCCTATCTTGCAAGATCGGACAGCTAGCATATGAAGACTATCAGACTTGATGCATGTTGTTACACTAAGAGGACATCAGATTATAAACATAAGAGCAGCTAGCTATATCTGATTGTTCATGCCTCACAACATTCGAAGTTCATGCCTCATCCAGAACTAATGTGGTAAGTTTCAAGAGCGGGATGACCCTAATGTCTTATCTACTCCTTCTCTTTTAGTCTTAACATTCTAACGATGCACTCGTAGGTCTTGAAACTTTGGAATGTGATCGCTAGCAAATGCATTGCCACATACAACCAGCACAGCCACGAGTACAAGAAAATGATTCTAAATATATTTGTAAATCTTATTTCTAATTAGTATATTCAGGATTTAAATTAAGATTTTTTTATTTTATTAATTAATTTGATTATATAAATATAATTTTATATTTTTTTTATTAAATTTTATTAGATAGCTACGATTCTATATGTGGTTATTTGTGTCTAAGTTAACTACAATCCTACAATATTTTTTGTGGCTATTGGTTGATGAAACTACGGCTTAGTGCGTGGCAAGTTGTGGCTAATATAGCCACAAATATGAGTCTCTCTATTCCTGGATATTAGCCACGAATATTGTTGTAGCTGCGTTGTGGAAAGAAAAGCTACGGATAGCTACGAATAGCCACATTTCGACAATATCCACAAGCTCAACGCTAGAAAATTTTTTTGTGGCTATTGACCGAATAGCCACGAAATTTCAGCTATAGCTACGATTATTTCCGTAGCTATAAGCAGTTTTTCTTGTAGTGCGTGAACCATTTTATTTATTATTATTTTGTTGTAGATTAATTATCACTTCGAGTTTTCTTACACATTGTTTGGTAGGTTTATATCGATTTATCTATTTTGAATTGTATAATCTATAGTCAATTTTACATGAATGAAAAATAGATACCAAGAACAATTTTTTATAATCAAAACTAGTTCTTCCAAACTATTACATATCTTATTTTATCTGGTTTTTCTTTTTGAATAATATGTTAAATTAAGAGAGTTTGCTTTACAACTTTTTGAGATCGTAAGCTTAAAAAACAACAGAGCTATTTAAGTGATTTAGCTTCTGGTTGATAACCATTTTTTATCTGGTTTATGTCTTCGAAGCTATTAAAAACTAACTGTTATTGTTTTTTTTTTTTTTTGGTAAAAAACTAACTGTTGTTGTATGGTAGTTGATGTTTTATCTAACTGGTGAATATTTTTTTTGAGCAAAATCTAACTGGTGAATATTACGAGGAACATAAAGGAATCTACTATTGATGGGGATTGTATCTCACTAAAATGCATTCCAGTTGGATCCTTAATTTGTTTTTCGAAGGGATCATCAAATCACTGAAATGCTTTATTATTATTATTTTTTTTTTGATCGAAATGAAATGCTTTATTATGAAGTACTACTAAGTTATGAAACAAAAGTAAGAGTTGATAATGTGTGTATTATGTATGAACCGTAGAGAGTAAAGAGTTGATTTTTCAGACATATATAGAGAGTGGTGACAGGACAATCGGCCCTGTTCATGAAATTAAGTTGAAACTGCAACGACGACGTACTAATTTTACGGAGTTTGAATATGAATAAGAATAAAAAACTTGGTCTATCGAAAAGTAAAGTGGAGAGGCGATCAAAAGGCGATCAAGAGCAACAGTATTTTTTTCTGGGTTTTCTCCTCCCAAGATATGTCTTCCGACGGCGCCGCCGTTGGGATTCCATCTACGGGCAGTGAAATTCGAACGCAAGAGAGAGAGCTATCTTGGAAGGTTCTGCTTCAGACCATCAGGTCAAAATCAACTCATGGGTTAACGCAGTCAAAAACAACGGGAGTTTAGTCAAATACGATCTCTCATCAGGTAATTCGTCTGGTCCCTCTGTTGTTCCCGATGATGTTCTGGAGGATCAACCACTCTGGAAGGATTTTTTGATTGGCAGATTTCTGGCAACGGCTCCTCATATTGCAAAAATCCACATGATTGTCAATAAGATATGGCCTTTGGGTGATAAAAAAGAAAAAATAGATGTGTTTGTGGTTGATGCCAAAACAGTGCGATTCAGGATAAGAGATCATATGATCAGGTCTCGTGTTCTGAGAAGAGGCATGTGGAACTTAGCGAACATCCCCATGGTGGTTTCTCAATGGTCTCCACATATGGAAGAAACACAACCAGAACTGAAAGCCATGCCCATGTGGGTCATCCTCAAGGGGGTACCACACTCAATGTTCTCTTGGAAAGGTCTAAGTTTCATTGCAAGCAAAGCAGGTGATCCAAAGAGGCTGCACCCAGACACAGAATTCTGCAAGAAGTTTGATGAAGCGAAGGTTTTCGTGCACGTCAACTTAACAAAGGATCTGCCCAGATCACATGTTTTTAACATGCGGGGTGTTGATGTCGAAGTAATGATTACCTACCCGTGGCTCCCAGCTTGCTGTTCAATGTGCGAAACATGGGGACACACAGTTGATCACTGCTACTCGCACAAGTCAAGAACCACCGCCCAACAAACAGCGGCTCCATCAGTTACTAGAGAGGATAGTGAGGAGACTCCTTCTTTCAACCAACAAGAAAATCTAGGTCCGGAAATCCCTCCTACTCTAACTCTGAATCTCAACATGTCATCGGAAGAGGAAAACATCGAACCGAGATCAACATCAAGTCCCATACTGACCGAAGAGGTATGGAACTCAGTCTCTCCAACTAAAAGGGGTAGGCACCTGGATCAGGGTATTCCGGCGCTAGAGATAATCTCTCCATCGCGCTTCTCTGTATTAGCAGACACAGAGGAAGATGATCGAGATATAGTTCAGGAGACAGAAAAGTCAGAGGAGGATGAAGAAGAGGAAGGTGAAATCAGAACGGGAAACACAAAGATCGGCACAGAACAGACTCAACAGAAACATATCATGGGAACTAGACCTTCTCTCCCACGTGCATCGAAACCAAAACCGGGTTCTGCTGCTCAGCTATTCAAGAAAAAGAATCTTGGGGGCATGAGCAAAAAAGATCTCTCTCAATAATTCTGATGTCGAGTTTCTTCTGGAATGTCCGTGGACTAAACAAAACATCTAAACATTCAATCATACGCGACTGGATTCGAACAAGCTCATTTCAGTTTGGATGCCTTGTTGAAACAAGAGTTCAAGAAATAAATGTCAACTATATTGTTTCGGTTATCTTCCCGGGTTGGTCAGTTATGACAAACTACGAACACAATGGTCTAGGGCGCATCTGGGTTCTCTGGAAGGATACGGTGAGATTAACCCCTATCTATAAAAGTGGACAGATGATAACTTGCTCTGTCTGTCTACATGATGCTACAAATGAATTTATTTGCAGCTTCATTTATGCATCAAATACCATGGTGGAACGAAGGGAATTATGGGGTGATATTCGTACACACCAAGATGCACCACTGATCAGAAATAGGGCATGGATGCTCTGTGGAGATTTTAATGAGATACTAGAAGTTGAAGAACATTCTGCGTATACAGACACGCCTACCATCACTACAGGTATGAGGGACTTCCAGGAGATAGCTACGTACTGCTCTTTCCAGGATCTTGGATCTCATGGACCACTTTTCACCTGGACAAATAGGCGAATCTGCAAGAAACTGGACAGAGTCCTAGTTAATGAAAAATGGATCGATGAGTATCCTACTTCATATGGTGTCTTCGAGGCTGGTGGTTGTTCTGATCATCTGCGCGGCCGGATTATGCTTTCTGCTGACACTCGACCAAAGAGAAAACCGTTTAAGTTCATCAATGCTTTGGCACAGCAACCCCAGTTCCTGCCTTTGGTGGGAACCTATTGGAACACAACAAGTCCGCTCTACCCATCTACCTCAGCACTCTTCAGATTTACAAAGAAGCTCAAAGCTATCAAACCTTCTCTCCGCGCTCTGGCTAAAGATCAAATGGCAGATTTATCTAAGAAAACAAAAGACGCGTTTGATTTACTCTGCAGGAAGCAAATTGATACTCTCAACAATCCTGTTAACTCTGCAATGGAGGAGAGAGAGATGCTTTCTCTCGCTGGGAACGTCTATCAAATCTTGAGGAACAATTTCTGAAGCAGAAGGCAAAAATTCATTGGCTGAAGGTCGGAGATCAAAACAACAAATTCTTCCACAATAGCATCAAGGCGAGGAAGGCAAAAAATACTATCCGCGAGATCAGAACTGCAGAGGGGGACATGGTTTACGAACAGGAAGATTTGAAAAACGAGGCAGAGCGTTTTTTCAAAACATTTCTAACATCCGAACCAGACGAGTTCCAGGGGATGTCAATTGACCTCCTACAAAATCTTCTGCAATTCCGATGTTCAGAAAATGAAAAAGGTCTACTCTGCGGTGAGGTTACAGGAGAGGAAATTCAGAAAACGTTGTTTGCTATGCCAAATGACAAGTCACCAGGACCAGATGGTTTCACGACTGAGTTTTATAAATCTGCTTGGCCGTTTTGGGAAAAGATTTCATAGCTGCTACTCAGTCATTTTTTATGCTGGGATTCCTTCCCAAAGGTTTAAACTCAACCATTCTAGCTCTGATTCCAAAAAAGCAAGAGGTAACAGAGCTGAAGGACTACAGACCTATATCTCTCTGTAATGTCCATTACAAAGTTATCTCCAAGATCATTTCAAATCGACTAAAGAGTCTCCTACCTAGACTCATATCTCACAATCAGTCTGCTTTTGTAAAGGAACGTTTGATTATGGAGAACATTCTTCTAGCTACAGAGGTGGTTCAGGACTATCAGAAGGAGGGAATTTCGTCACGATGCACAATGAAAATTGACATTTCAAAAGCTTTCGACACGGTCCAATGGAGTTTTGTACTGAATATCTTCAATGCTTTGGAATTCCCGGTTGTTTTCACTAGATGGGTGGAACTGTGCATCACAACACCATCTTTCTCAGTTCAAATCAATGGTGAGCTGGCAGGATATTTTCAAAGTAAAAGGGGTCTAAGACAAGGATGCTCTCTCTCCCCTTACCTCTTTGTCATGTGCATGAATGTTCTCTCCCATATGATTGACAAGGCGGCTGTGGACAACCGAATCGGCTACCACCCAAAATGTAAGGAGATTCAGCTTACACATCTCTGTTTTGCTGATGATCTTCTGGTTTTTGTTGATGGGAGCAGACATTCGATAGAGGGTATAATACGCACTTTTGGGGAGTTTGACGTTCGATCTGGACTGAGAATAAGCATTGAGAAATCAACCCTTTACCTGGCAGGCATAAACAACAGGTTACAGGAAGAGATTACATCGACTTTTCCATTCGATACTGGAAAATTTCCGGTACGTTATCTTGGCCTTCCATTACTTACCAAGCGCATGACTAAAGATGATTACACTCCTTTGGTTGAAAGAATAAGATCGCAAATGTCCTCTTGGACAACACGTCTCCTCTCTTTCGCTGGCCGCTTACAGCTACTCAAAGCGGTAATCTCGAGCATTGTCAATTTCTGGATATCAACATACCGTCTTCCGCAAGGCTGTATCGATGATATAGAACGATTATGTTCTGCTTTCTTATGGTCGGGACCTGATCTAAATACAAGAAAAGCAAAAGTGGCTTGGACAGATGTGTGTAAAACAAAAAAAGAGGGAGGTTTGGGATTAAAATCGATCAAGGAAGCAAATCAAGTGGCTTGTCTTAAGCTGATATGGCGCATTCTTTCAGGTGAATCCTTATGGGTGAAATGGATAAGGGCAACACATATACAACATAACTCCTTTTGGTCAACAACGAATTCACGATCTGGTTCCTGGATGTGGAAGAAAATTCAGAAGTTCAAAGACCAAGCAAAGACCTACCATAGGAAAGAGATTAAATCTGGTGCCCAAACATCGTTCTGGTACGATAACTGGTCTCCCATGGGAAGAATATTTGAAATTACAGGAACCCGTGGTTTTGTTGATCTTGGAATCCCGGAGTCGGCTTCAGTTGCGTGGGCAAAGGTTAATCTTCGCCGGAGAGTACACAGAAATCGAGTCTTAAATGACATCACAGCAACACTTCAGAATCTGCATATCGAGCCCAATGAAAGAGATGAAAACCTTTGGAAAAAAGATGATAATAGCTTCTCAAAACGGTTTAACTCCAAGACAACATGGAACCTCTTGCGAAGTCACAGTCCCCAAACGGATTGGTATGCAGGTGTATGGTTCAAGCACTCCACGCCTAAATTCAGATTTATCACCTGGTTAGCCTTGAAGAACAGATTGTCCACTGGGGATCGAATGCAGACATGGAATATCAACAATCAAGCTGGCTGCAGTTTCTGTAACTGCACTACGGAAAGTCTGCATCATCTCTTCTTCTCCTGCCCCTTTACCGCAGAAATTTGGAAAAAATTACTCTCAAATCTTCTCAACATGGATTACACAGAGAACTGGGATACTATCAAGTCTCTCTTACATGATCTGAACAGGAACACCACGACTATTTTTCTCTTCCGCTACGTCTTCCAAACGACTCTTAACACTATATGGCATGAGAGAAACAAACGGCGACATGGAGACACCCCTAACGCAGCAACCGCACTTATCAGAACGATCGACAAAACGGTTCGAAACCGCCTCATCAGCCTTCGTAAAAGCAAAGAACGAGATTATGATGACGCACTCTCTACTTGGTTTAGCTTTGTAGATTTGACTACTACTACTTAAATCCTTCTTCACAGTTTCATTAAAAAACTATCTTGTATCCTGCAAAGGAAAAACTGAACTTTTTTTTCGGAATAAATTTAACATTCATTTCAAAAAAAAAAAAAAAAACTTGTACGTAGTTTGATTGTCCTTTCACCACTCTCGATGTCTGTTCTTTTTTTGAACCCGACCGGAAGCGGAGTGTGATCTGTTCTTTTTTCTTCCCTCTTACATGTTTTACAACATAAATTTACTAAGCTAGTAAAATTTTTTTTGTCAACTAACTTTTAAGTTGAAATAGCAAAAGAAATTTACTATACAAAAGTTTAGATTTACTAAACATAATTTGTAAATCAATAGATAAGAAATGAGTCAAAGCTAACGATATGCACGATAGATATTGAGATCAAATTTTAAATTTATTCGGCTATAATGTAAAAAACTTTATTCTATGGTTGTTATGTACTATATGCCAATTCTAACATCATCTTTTATTTTCATGTTCCATGGAATCCATAGTGCGTTCTACCTTCTCTTTATCACTATGGATTCCAAGTCAGCAAAGGACCCACATTTTTTCGTTTTTTTTCTTTTTCTGTTAGTCTAAATTTCCTTTAAAGCAGCAAAAACCATACGCATAAATAGAATATTCCCAAAAACTAAAGCCCAAAAGAAAGAAATATTGGCAAGGCAAGAGACAGGTATCCCGGGAACAAAGCTTTACAAAACTTTAAAGTACTAACAAGATATGGATGCTAAAACTAAACTTCATAAAACTTTAAAGTACTAACAAGATGAGAATGCTAAAACTAAACTTTGAAAATGATCCACCTGTAACTTTTTTTCTTCTTAAACATTTGTTTTTGGAACAAATCTTTTTTTTTTTAGTACGAAAAGATGAAGAATATAGAAATAAAGAAGAAACAAAAGTAAATTAACTGTGAATTAGTTCGACCATGATGATAATATTCCATAATATATTAAAGCTCCAACATACATTCATGAAATAAACCATAACTTTTTGAAAAAAAATCTTGATTAATTCGGACATTCATTACTATTATTATTTGTTAAAAACATCAAAGTTAAGCAAGATGAGAAAGTAATATACTAACATATTATACTGATTTATAACACTTTATAAATTAACCTATGAATTCAATTGCTAATAATAGACGAAAAGAATAGACGAATGTGAATGCTCCGGCTTCAGCCCAAGGATTCAGGGTTGCTTAAAGAAGACAAAAAGACAAACGACAGTGGTCCTGGCAAATACGCTTATTAACACGAAAGCATTGCTTACAAACTGATATATATATATATATGTTCTAAAAAGCCTGACGTTGGCATTGCTTCCGTTGCTGTTCATATTATGTTTTCCAATTTTCCACATAGCTTCTTGTAGAACTGTAATACCATAAACTCAAGAAGTAATGCAGATTTACATATAAACAAATTAAATGAATCTAAATCTGACATAAAGCCAATTGTATATATAACTGAAAATTTTATGTTGACTCTTCTATTTATGAACGCCAGAGATGTATACTAAGTTTTACTATTTGAGTAAGTGCAACTGACACGTCAAATATGTATATAAAAGCAAGCAAAAGTAACTTGAGCTAAGACACATGAGGACGTTTTTTTTTCTCTTTTACATTTTTGACCAGTTTCAGAAGAGGAAGAGCCTAAGTTTAAGTCAAAAATTCTAAGTACGTATCAAAAATTACGGTATTTACATATTTCTAGGCCATACCATAGCGTACAGAATCTTAGGAAGATACATGTTTATAAGTCATTGTGTTAGTCTAGTGTATGATATAAAAATTAATCAAGATGGTATCCCTAAACCACAGGAAAAAAATAAAGTAGATCATATTAATATATTGGAATTAATTGGAGTTGGAGCTATACGTGGTTTCGGAAAGGATGCAAAAGGTTTGGCTCAATCATTGATTCATTATTATCTTCCGTTCTCGTGAAGCTTGAGACTTTGAGATCAACAAAAAAAGGTCTCAGTCTTTAATTAATAAAAAAATCATCCAAAAATTCACTCCTAATAAAAAGGGGGAATTTGTGAAATAACCAAAACAAAATTAGATTTATAGGGAGAGGGTAGAGAGAGATTGGAAGAGAAAAGAAGAGAGAGAGAGAAGACGAGTTTAGTTAGTTTGTTAATTTTTTTTTTTTTGATTATAGCCTTATAGGGTGTAAATTCCTTAATAAAAAAAATACTATATCCTTTTTTGTCAAATAAAAAAAGAATATCTTATAGAGAGGGTAGAGAGAGATAGAAAGAGAAAAGAAGAGAAAAAGAAGAGAGAAAGAAGAGAGAAAAGAAGAGTTTAGTTTGTTATTTTTTTTTTTTGTTATAGGATGCAAATTCCTTAGTAAAAAATAATACTATATTTTTTTGTCGAATAAAAAAACAATATATCTTATTCCGTGGAAAAAAAAAAAAGTCTCTTGACGTGTGTTTTGAGGTAAAGTAACATGATTAGAGAATAATATCTCATACTCTTTTTTTAATACTACATCGATAGAATTGAATGTTTCACTGTATCTATATTTTGAGTCGTCGTTAACACGTCATGTTTTTCCGTCTCCTAGTTTTGATGTTAAAATAACAACAAAAGATAAAAATATTTCCATGGACATTGGTCCGGAAATTGTGGCGCATTGCACATGTAACCTAAAATCACATTTTTTGTACCACACTTATAAAAGTGAACCAGCTTTGCAAGTCCAATGGCAAGCTGAAAACATCTATCCTCATGATCAATTTGATATTCTGATTACATTGCTTCGAAGTTTGTTTTGTAACTTAGCTACTTGTTTTGACCAAGTTCTAATCATTACTCATATATACTTTCTTTCTCTCTTTAGTAGGTTCTTAACCGATACTCTACAGCTGGTATTTTAAAGAAAAGCTGGAGGTGCTATGCGCAATCATGGATGAAGGTTATACTGAACAGCTCGAGAGTGAGGGCATGGATTTGGACGAGAAGCTGAGATCTAAAAATGGAGAAATGGATGTTGATGAAGGCTATTCAAGACATGATGAGTTGGTGAAGAACATGGGGAAGGTGTTCCGTGGCCTTATAAGCATTGGTTTCACATCTATGGCTGAAAACGCCTACGCTTCTGCAATCTTCTTGCTTCTCAAGATATTTGTATGCATCAGAGATTCATTTTCCTCACCGAGACTTATAACATGATATATGTGGTCAGTATACATATAACTCGTACCTTATTTGGCATGTGTATTCATCTCTAGGCGAACGTATGCATGGTCTGGCTGGTGATGATATTACAGGATTTCCCTTCCAATTCCTCATGGAGACTCTCTTACTCTTTGATAGCTGAAATGTATATCTCATACAACCTCACAATGTTAGGGATGTCGTACAATATTCATTATAATATACACTACAAGAAAACAGGTAATTAGCGACTACAGAATTGGTAGCATATTAGTCGTAAAACATGCTTTACGACCAACTTACTACTAATTGCGATTGGTCGTTAACAGCTAGTCGTAATCCCCAGATAGTAGCAAATTGGTCGTAAATTTACGACTAATGTGTTTAGTCGTAAATCAGTCGTAAAGAAGATAGTCGTAAACAAGTCGTAAAGTTACGACTAATAAAAAGCGTCGTAAACTAAACGTAAATGAATTAGTCGTAAAAGCGAGGTAACATTACGACTAACTTGTGGGGTCGTAAACAGGACGTAAACATATTAGTCGTAAAAGCGAGGTAAATACTCGGAACTAAATGTGTAGTAAATTAGTCGTAAATTTACGACTAATGTACATCGACTGTAGACGTTAATTAGTCGTAAATTGACGACTAACTTACATCGAACACAGATGTTCATTAGTCGTAATATTACGACGAAATTACGTTAAATATATATATTACGAAATTTTTTTATATATAATTTAAAATATGATTTTTTAAAAAAATTTGAAAATTAATTTAAAAATTTAAAATTCGATATTTTATAAAACGAAAAATTAATCATCCATATATATAATATATATAAAAATATTCAAAATACAAAATAATAAAAACCGAAAAACCTAAGCATTTAGGTTTATATCGTTGAACATCTCGGCACTCCTCTCATCCGCACGCCGCTCCAATTCCTGCTGTTCTTCCGGAGTAGGGTTGGGGATAAAGTTTGGACGCATAGTCTGCCACGTAGCCGCAACTGCTGGGTTCACGTTTGGAGTTGATTCTAGAATCATATCCATCATATTTGCCATCGCCTTAAATTTGTCGTTGTGGTCGGCTATGACTACGTTCGCAGCTTCCAACTCCCTCCGGATAGAGGACTCTTCTGCCCTTCTAGCAGCGTGTTCAGCTCTCGCTCTGGGGACATCGTTGACACTCCCGATCCCAACTATACGTCCTCTTTTCCTCGGAGCAACCTTCGATTGGATTTGAGTATTAATTAGTACTATATTTACATATATGCATATATATGTAAAATTAAAAATATAAAGAAACATTAAAAATCTTGAATATTTTACCTGCTCAAATATTTTGTCTTGGTCAATGGTCGAAAGTTGGACCGGTGCACCATCCGGATTTTCTTGCGTGAGCTGGGTCTGGATCTCCTGAATCCGATTCTCTACATCGTTGTAGATCTGCTCTGCTCGAGGATGGGAGAAAGTGCCATCGGAATGCTGATGGGTCTCCTTATAAAGTCGGGCTAAAGATGGTGGTGCTCCTTCTTTGGCAGCCTATATATAGCAAAAAAAGTAAAAAATGAATTAAACTAGGGCTTAATTTTTATAAATATTTCAATATTATTATATAAATGTAATGAAAATTGAATAATATAAAAAAACTTACAATTTGCAGTGCCCTTTTGGCGTGTGGAGTCTGTCCTGAAGTATGAGGTATTGGGAGATTGCCATCAGAATCACGGGTGAGGCGGGCCTTGGAGCAAGTGAGAGACCTTTTTTCTACCTTTGCCTGTTTCCAATATTCTTTCAGGCCATTCCAAACATCATTGTCGAGGTAGGTTTCTTTTGCGTCATCCCCCATAACCCTCCACTTTTCCTTCCAGTCGCTAACAATGTTCTTGAGGCGAAGCAGCGCCTTATGGTTGAACTCTGCCTTCACCGTCTCGGTAATAGCGGCTGACCAATTCCATTTTTGCTACAAAAAAAAACATAAAAATATTAATTAATCATATTTAAATGTTTTTATAAAAAAAAATTAAGATTATAAACTAACCGCAAAGCACTTGAACCAAGTTATGCGAACATGGGGAGGTGTAAGAGACCAATTGGGATGCATTTCCCGGAAGTTTGACCTGATGATATCCCCAATGCTCTGTCCGATACTATTGTCGCAAGTAAACCTACAAAATTTGAACAATTATTTAATTAGATCAATAAATATATATAAGTAATTATTTAATTATATTTTGAAATTTAAATTATAAATTTTATTTAAATAATATAAAATTAAATTACCAAGTCGTGCCGGTTGGTAGATCTGGATCGAGAATTGGTAAACCTTCTCGACCCGGCATCAGGAGAATGTCTTCGACGGTATATCTTGCATACCGTGCACTCGCCGGCACCATCAAATCTGGATGAAGAGCTGCAGGAGGCTGCTGTGGAGGCTGCGGTGGAGCCTGCTGTGGAGGCTGCGGTGGAGCCTGCTGTTGAGCCTGATGTGGAGGCTGCTGTCGAGGCTGCTGTGTAGCCTGATGTGGAGGCGACTGCTCATCATACGAAAAGTATGCATGATCAGCGTCATACTGGGGAAAGTATGGCGGTACATGATCAGCAGGCTGAGGGACATACGGAACGCTGGGGTTTTGGCTATCAGGGACATTGTGTGGGCCGGATGATGTCCCAGACGTAGAAGCTGATGGATCAGACGACTGACCGAGAAAAGTCTCCCCGTAAGATGTTCGGGGATGACGGTTTTGAAGTCTCTTTCTACCGCTCGCCATAACAATATATTGACAATCTGGAAAAAAAAAATGTAAATGGTTATAATTCATATATATAATTCATATAATTCATATTATCTAACTAAATCTTCCACTTATTATTATCCTAAACTAATTCCGAACCTAAACTAATTCCAAACCTAAACTAATTCCAAATTCCTAATCTAATTACCTAACTAACCACCTAATTAAATCTAAAACGGAAAAAAAAAATTACCTAGAGAGAGAGGAGGCTATCTGGTTGTTAGAGAGAAGGGAATGAGCAACCAAATGGCTTCGCTCCGCTCTCCTTATATAAAAATCACATTGTGTCGTACATTAGTCGTAAATGTACGACTAATTAGGGACTAACAGTCGTAAACGGGTGGTAAATATACGACTAAAGTACGACCAATCACATTTACGACTAATTAAGGACTCCGCCTTTACGACTAATGAGGGACTAATAGTCGTAAGGCAGTTGCTATTACGACCAATTAGGGACTAATATTTACGACCAATTAGGGACTACAAGCAATTTACGACCAAATTGGGACTAAACTGTTTACGACCAATTAGGGACTGTTTATATAAATTATGGAAAAAAAAGAGAAGAAAGATACTGGAACCACGAGGGAAAAGAGACAAAGCGAGACCTCCGGACGTTTAAACGTAAACACTCGCAGGTCTCACCGTGTCTCCTCCCCATTGTCGTTCCAGATCTTACTTCTCTTATTTTCTTACTTGCTGTCTTCTACAATGGGAGAGTGTGGGATGGTTGTTTTTATAGAAAACTGGACGACCAAGTAGGGACTAAATTGTAACTCGAGTCGTACAGTAGTCGTATTTACGACCAAGTAGGGACTAAATTGTAACCTGAGTCGTACAGTAGTCGTATTTTACGACCAATAAGGGGCTAACTTGTAACTCGAGTCGTACAGTAGTCGTTCTTTACGACTAATTAGGGTCGACTTAGTCGTACATGAGTCGTAATTACGACTAATTTGTAACCATGTTCCCAACTCGGAACCACAAAACCTCAAAACCCCAAACCCCAAAACCCCAAAACCCAAACCCCAAAACCCATACCCCAAATTCCCCAAACCTATATACTTAACAAGAAACTTTATAACATAAAACATCAAAATACAAAGTTTTTTTTCCAATAGAAAAAGTTTTATGATAGTATAAAACAAGAAACTTTATAACATAAAACTTAAAAATACAAAGTTTTTTTCAATACAAAGAGTATAATGATAAAACAAGAAACTTTGTAACATAATAATGGAACTCGATCACTCGTCTTCAGAAACATCATCCACTTCATCATTTTCTTCAAATTCATCTTCGTTGGCTTCGTCCGCTGCATCGTCTGGAAGTTCTTCATATCCGGGATTACGCAGATCAACAAGTAAGATATCATCTAAAGCTTGTTCGGGTACTTCTACTTCAGTTACAGCTGCATCTTCTTGTAAAGGTGGTTTTTCATCTGTCAGTGATCGGCCCCGAGGTGTAATTTTTATAGCGGCTAACCAAGAAATTCCTGATTGTCTGATCCTCGGGTATGGAATATAACAAATTTGGTCTGCTTGGGAAGCCAATATGTAGGGTTCAAATTTGTTGTACCTCCGTGTAGCATTTATATCAACAACACCAAACTTGCTATACCGAACACCTCTATTGACTGTGGGGTCAAACCAGTCACATTTGAAGAGAAACATTTCAGCTTCACTGCGCCAGGGAACTCCACTTCGAGGATCTCTCGTATGATTCCATAGAAATCAGCTTCTCCTTTCACACATACTCCATAGTTCATTGTTGCTCGCTGACTACCATATTCGTAAGTATGAAAAGTGTATCCCCGTGTGAAATACATAGATGCTGTGGTGACCTTCCCGATCGGACCTTGTATCAATTCGTGAAACCACTGAGGATAAAATGGATCATCACAATCAACCTGAAACGTCAAATATATATATATGTACATAAAATGGATCATCACAATCAACCTGAAACGTCAAATATATATGTACAGACGTATATATATTGCGATGTAATACCTGCGTTTTTAACCATTTCACGAAGTGTTGGTCTTTCCTTTTGTTGAGATCATTAGTTGATATTCCTGGTATAGCTTCTTGGACTTGGGCAAGAAAGTCGCTGTTTTAAAACAAATTAATGATAATTGAATTAAGTACATGTGTGGTAAAACTAATTATTAATCAACAGCAGAAAAAAATTAAATTACCTTTCAAATAATTCAAGCTCCTCGCATTGAAGGAGTATATATGTGTGGGCACTGTGAGCGTCTTCTGAACTCGACCACCAAACTTCTTTCAGTTTTCCACCTAGACGTCCAACCTCACAGAATATGTCTGGAACATCCTTATCAACATATGTCGGCACAACACCACCGTCATCGTATCTGCTAGTAGTCCTTTTTCGTGTGCGGACTTGTGAACCAAAGTAGTAGGAAGTGAAGTGAGATGTTTCCTCATTCAAACTTCCAGCAACTATTGAACCTTCAACCCTTGCCAAATTTTTTGCTTTCCCTTTCAAATATTTCATAGCTCGCTCGTAAGGATACATCCATCCATTATGAACAGGTCCACGAAGCAATGCCTCATGCGGAAGGTGGATAACTAGATGTTCCATGACGTCAAAAAAGGACGGAGGAAAAATTTTCTCCAAATTGCACATCAAGATCGGGATATTCTCATCAAGCTGCCTGATGACATCTACAGTTAAGGTGCGTGCGCTTAGATCTCTGAAAAAAGCTCCAATGCCTACCAATAATTTACAATGAATTATAAGTCCCTTAAAAACCAGAAGAAATATATAATTATAACTTTAATTATATATATATTTAAGTTACCTGCAAGTGCTTCGTGAACATTTTTTGGCAGCAACTCTGCTAATGCAAATGGAAGAAGTCGTTGCATAAAAACATGACAGTCATGACTCTTCATCCCTGAAAACTTTTGTCCCTGATTATCAACACATCTTGATAGATTTGAAACATATCCATCAGAAAACTTCACATCTGATGCCACCCACTTCAACAATGCCGCTTTTGCTTCTGCTGACAATCTGAAAATAGGAACCGGGATTTTTCCATCGTTTTTAATATGCAGCTCAATCCTACAACATAATGCAGGCAGATCCAACCTTGACTTCATGTTATCTTTTGTCTTTCCGGGGACGTTTAGCAAAGTATTGATGATGTTGTCAAAGAAGTTCTTCTCTATATGCATGACATCAAGATTGTGGCGCAGAAGTAGATCTTTCCAATATGGAAGTTCCCAAAATATACTCTTCTTGTGCCAATTATGTTGTGTCCCATAACCATCAGGCATATTTGCCGGAGTATGCCAATTACCCCCTTTGTTGACTGTCGCTTCACAACCATAGTGATCAATATCTTGCTCGATTTCCTCTCCAGATAAATACGGTGGAGCGGTGTCTCGTACAACCTTTTTTGACCGAAACAATTTCTTGTTCCTTCGGTACGGATGGTTAATGGGAAGAAATCTCCGATGACAATCAAACCAGGACGTCTTCCTCCCATTCTTCAGCTGAAATGCGTCTGTGCTTCCCATACAATAAGGACAAGACAGCCTCCCATGCGTCGTCCAACCCGACAACATCCCGTACGCAGGAAAGTCACTAATGGTCCACAAAAGAACTGCTCGCATTGTAAAGTTTGTTCTTGTTGAACAATCATATGTCTGCACGCCAGTTGACCATAATTCTTTCAATTCTTCTATCAAAGGCTGTAAAAAAATATCCAAGGACCTCTTCGGATGCTTTGGACCAGGTATCAATATACTCATGAAAAGCAATTCCTTTTCCATACACATCTCTGGTGGAAGATTGTATGGCGTCAAGAACACTGGCCAAAGCGAGTACTGTCTTCCAGACATCCCAAACGGACTAAAGCCATCTGTACAGAGCCCAAGATAAACATTGCGAGGGTTGCTTGCAAAATCAGGGTGCACCTTATTCAAGTGTTTCCACGCTTTTGCATCAGAGGGATGATTGATCTCTCCTTCCTTCTGATCGTGTTCCGCATGCCATCTCATCGATGATGCCGTCTTCTCAGATTGATATAATCTCTTCAATCTATCCTTAATAGGTAAGTACCACATCCGCTGGTACGGCACCCTATTCCGCCCACGTCCTTGCGGTTTATATCGTGGCTTCTTGCAAAATTGACACTCTAACAATTCTGCATTCTTTCCCCAGTATATCATACAGTTGTCTTCGCATACATCGATCATCTCCGAGGGTAGGCCAAGACCATTAACAAGTTTCTGAATCTCGTAATAAGACTCAGCACACAAGTTATCTTCAGGCAAATACTCTTTAAACAACTCAGCCCATGCATCCATACAAACTTCAGGTAAGTTATGATCAGTTTTGATATTCATCATCCTAGCAGCCAATGATAACTTAGAAAGACCCTCTCTACAACCTTTATAAATTGGTTCATTTGCTGCTGCTAGCATTTCATAAAATCTTTTTGCATCCAAGTTAGGCTCCTCTATATTTTCGACCTCCTCCATTACTGATGTTTCGTGAAATGCATCATTAACCATATCATGCATCCTATCATGATCTACCATATGATCTTCTTGAATGACACTTTCAGAAGCAGCAAAATGTGGTACATCTCTGCTGTTACGAACATTTTCAACATGATTACTACTACTAGCTTCATTCCTATGATCACCCTCTCCGTGGTTAAACCAAATATAGTAATGTGGAGTAAATCCTCTATTTACTATATGTTTCCAAACAGTTGCACTAGCAGCAAACTTCGTATTATTGCATTTACGACACGGACAGAACATTTTACCCGTTTCCTTTGTGAGAGGCGTCTGTCCCGCCTGGTACATGAATATCTCCGCTCCGTTCAGAAATTCGTCTGTTACTCTTCCTCTTGCATCTTTATGCGCATACATCCAACTTCGAACCTCATAAATATTTCTAGACATTTTTTTTTCCTTTTTTTTTTTTCTTTGTTGCATCTTAATAATGAAGGAGAAGCTCGTATTTATAGTGAAATTTCGATTTGGTTTGTAACAATTTTACGACCAATTTACGTTTTAGCATAACTTAACAACCAAACTACATCTATCTTGCTCGTAAAATAGTCGTTAATTAGATGTTATTTCCCCAGATGTAAATTAGTCGTCAATTTACGACTATTGTACGACTAAAGTAAATGTGAGTCGTAAATTAGATGTAATATTTACACGTAAATTAGTCGTTAATAAGATGTTAATAGCGGAAGTAAAATAGTCGTACATTTACATCTAATGTACGACTACGGGAAAAATTAGTCGTACTTGAGAGGTAACTTTACGACTATTTTACGACTAAATGATTTAGTAGTAAATTTACATCGAACTTACGACCAATCATTTTTTAATCGTAAATTAGTCGTAAACTTGTCGTAAAATTACGACTACACTTATGTAGTCGTAAAACGTGGTCGTTAATGACCTGTTTTCTTGTAGTGATATATCTCTCTTTTTATCTGGACAAGAACAAGTATACGAGTTGAAACAAAAGCAAGAACCATATGACACATAAGATTAACGGTCCAGAACGCACCTGATCAGCCATTCTGTGCTTAAGTATTGTGTACTCTTAGCCATGATTGTAATGGCTATGTTTTCTCCAGTGTCTGTGTTCCTCGCAAACTTAACCTTAGCAAAGGTGCCTTCACCTTATCACCTATCGTGCCACCAACCTCATTCTTCCCACTCTCCTCATTTTTTGGGTCATTATTTGGCTGTTTTTTCTTTTTATCTGATGCTGGATCCATTACAACAGCTATACAGTGACGTCCTAATGAGAAACCTAAACAAGCCAAAGTTTTTGTCACAAAGTTTCTCAAAAGAGGGCAATGAAGTTAAGGAAACACTTTAGACAACAAGAATACAAAATGGAGGTAACGATCAAGATCATGGCAAGATAAACAACAACAATTAAAAAAAAAAAAAACCTTACAACGTATCCATAGTGATGTAAAGGTCCAATTAGGACAGCAGAAAATGAACATAATGACACGAACACAAATGAAAAAGGAGATTTGTATTAAGTATCGAATTGCTGATACAAATAGAGAGATACGAGTATGCATAATGGTTGTTTCCTACTGTTCTACGATTTCTTTAACCACGATGAGTCTTGTCACTTCACGGTGACCTCTTTCCCCTTCTTCATTATCGTCTTAAAATATACAATCATCAGTCAGTTTAGTCTCAAAATATACAATCAAGAGATACGAGTATGCATAATTGTGTTGTAGCTCCTGTGAATCTGATATGACCTGATAAAAACATTTACTTTGTCAGAGCCAGAAGGTAAACATTTGATACATAGTCTGATCGACGCTAAACCAACCTGTAAATGCCATGTCTACAGAGAGCTTTTTCATTAGCGGCATTGTGACCTGTGATTGCAATGGCTGAATCAGCTCTCAGAAAGTAGGCGATCAAGCTCATCAAACCCATCGTCTTCATCATGTTCAACATCTTTCAGAAGTTTCTGTGTCGTATCAAGACCATCAAGCTTGGTTTTTTCATAAAATGAGAGTTTTTGCGAATCCCATTCCTCTTTCAGTTTCTCCACTCTCTCTCCCATCAACTCTTTCTCTTCCGCTATGTGCTTTATGTCCTCAATCTCCACTATTTCTCCTGCACCTAAAGGTTACTAAACAAGCTATATAAACATAATGAACTTAAAATCTCATGCCAAACATTACCACACACATGCTTAAAATCTCAGAGTTCGATATCAAATAAACGTTACAACTTTGCTCTTTCAGAGATGGGACAAAAGGAAAATAGCATCAATAGTGTAATTTAAGAGAAATAAAAAAGTTATACATACTTTTCACAGCGCGCTTCTTGGACTTTGCATAGGCTTTATGTAGAGAACTCAGATCAACTTCATTACCCTGATAAGCACAAAAGCAAGAAGGGCAACGTAGAATAGTAAAATAAATAGTTAAACTGTTGGACATATATTTATATTCTTTGTAAAAAAATTCTAAGATTTCTGCAGAAACAATGTTAACTCGTACTGAGTCATTGTATTAAAAATTCTAAGTATGCATTGGATTACGGTATCTACAGAATTCCAGGCCATTACCATAGCTAACATAATCTTAGTAGGAGATACATGTTCATAAGTCATTGTGTAATTAGTCTAGTATATGATAAGAATCCACGTCAAGAGACTAGATGCTATCCCCAATCTACAAAAAGAAAAAGAAAAAAAAAAACCAAAGTGGATCTAAATATGTGGAATTGGAGCCATACGTTGGTTTGAGATATGAATTAGGAAGGAAAAGGTTTGGCTCAATCAAATATCTTCCTTGATCGTGAAATGGGCTTGAGACTTTGAGATCAATAAAAATAAATCGATTAAGACAAGCATATGTCAGAATTAACTCGTGTTGATAAGCCTAGTCATCTGAAATGAGGCCATTCTATTATTTGGTAGTAATTGTTGTTCTGTTCATGGTGATTGATATAATTGGTGAGGGTTGAATTGATGAATAATTGCAATAACAAATGGATGAACGGAACACTATATATTGATGAAGAAGTAAAACACAACTTGTGAAAATTACTGATGAAGATGAACCCTTTTCTAGTAAATTACATACATAAAGATAAACTCACATAATGATATGGCTTTGTTTCTTGCGGTGAACGTGAGTTGGTGATGGTCTCAACCTCTCAGGTTGGTTTATCTGCGATTTCCAAGAGACGAGCGGAGAGTTCTTGAGGCTTGGAGAACATTGGCATATGATCTGCACCTTTGATCTCTATTACTTCTTTTGGTGGAAAGTTGCTGATTATCAAACGTTGGTACTCCTCACGTATTAGATCATCCTCTCCGCAAACGATATAAATACGCGTAACCGATCCATACCCTTCCTTGGTAAATGGTAAAAGATTGTCCGCTTTTAACGGCGGATTTTCCCTCACCAACAATTTCGCCAGTTCAAGATCCTACCAAAAGACCGGACTCTGGTTAGTAGCAGTCTCATTTGTTCTTTGAAAACAAAGGTTTTGATATAGGCTTTGAGTCTTACCTCGACCGGAGACAATTGGTATAGATTCTTGGCCATGAACTTTGGTCCGAAACGAAGGGTACGTAAAGGACGATCTGGTGTTCCGTAGCTGCGAATCACCGTGTCCAAGAACTCTTCTGGTGGAAGTTTAGGGACAAACTGCAGAATTTATCTAGAATCAGTTTTAGTTATATCATACGGAATCAGTGAAGAAACTTACCTTTTCGAAAGGGTAAGAAGGAGGGTTCTTGATATCGGGCATAGTAGCTGCCAAGAAGACAATAGCAGCGATCTTATGATGGTAAATGTCGGCAGCGAGAGCAGCTGATATGCCTCCCATGCTATGAGCGACAATAATCACTTTTTCTTGATCATTGGTGTCAAGCGAGCTCAGGACCTCAAGCAACGGTTTGGAGTAATCTTTAAAGCTCTGGATCTCTTCAACTTTGGTTGTGCTTATGCCCGATGCAGCCAGATCCACTGCAATCACGCTGTGTCCAGCAGCTTCGAGATGTGGTATTATCTTGTACCAACACCAAGCGCCATGGCAGACACCATGGACAAGCACAAACCGCTTCTGCTTCTTCTCCATTGACTTCTCTTTTGTTAACAGTCTGTGTTAGACTTTGACGTCTTTCTTCTATAAAGGTGTGGTTGATGTTTCTCGTCTAGTTGTGTTTCCACTTGCGGTTTTGCACGTGGCAACAACAGCATTAAATAAGAAACAATTCTTCTGTTTTAACTTATTTTGATTTAATTTTAATCACTCAATTTGTTAAGATACTGGTTAAAAACTCCCTATAATGATGGTCTTACTATATTATGTTACGATATGAGATGATAAAACTGAACTTTGGTTTAAAATGATGGAAGAGAGTTTAAGAAGTTATGGGCTTTCAGTTAATAGAAATTTAAAAATATTTAAATATTCGAAGCCCATCATTTCTTAACTGTTTTCTTTCTTTTTTTGGCCCTTTCTGATAGGAACCTTGTGGATCTTTGATTATCTTATGCTCTAAGGAGCCATTTAAATTTGTGACTTCCCCTATATATTAAAAGAGAAGACGTTTTGCCACATGTCTCAAGGAGATTAAATTGAGAAAAATAACCAATCATAATCTTTCTTTTGTTCATGTCATTAAAAACTCATTAATGGGCATACTTAATGGGCTTCTCTCTACAACACTCAATCTAATATAGTCCAAACGAAGTTATAAATTTTTTTTCCTAATTTGGTTGTATACATAAAATGTTTTTTTTACAAATAAAGATATTAGATTAACTATCATTTGTAAAAATTATAAAAAACTATAAAAATCCATGGACTTTTATAATTTTTTAACTATTTTAATGAAAATAATTAAAAATAATTACAACTCATTTATATATATCATATTTTTTCTGATTCTTTTTGGTTAAATTTAATGGGTTTTATTTGTTTTAGATCTATATTTTGGTGAAAATTAAACATATGTCAATTTAATTCTTAAATTTTAAAATATTATTTTAAATATTCATATTTAAATATTTCATATTTAAAAATAGTCTTTCAACTATACATAATTTCAAAAAAAATTATTTTAAAAAAATATTAAACAAAAAAATATATAATCAACCAATATAAAAATATTTATAAATTTTAACATACTAAACAAACACAAAATATAATACACACATAATACAATTATTCAAATACCAATCAACACAATATATAATCTCACATAATACAATTCTTCTAACATTAACAAAAAAATCAGACGACAGACAACTACAAATAGTATATTAACCATAAATATTATGATAACAGTTTATATAATGATCAATTATATACCAAATATTATACCCGCACCAGGTGCGGGCGATCATCTAGTTTTAGTGTATTGAATCTATGATTTGAAAAAGTTCGTAGTGATTTGCATTAAAATAATATATCTATTGTTATTGGAACATGGATTTCAAAATTTACCTTAAAATTTAATATTATTGAACTTGTAAATTTAAAATCTACTTTGAAATCTAGTGTTTTTTTTTTTTAAATAATAGATTTTAGGAGAGTTTTTGAGATTTCAAAGTATTTTTTTGAAATTATTTGAAAGTGTTATTGTAAATATTTTACGTAATAAATTTTACAAGTCTTTGGGATTTCAAATTGTTTTTCTGAAATTTCTTAATTAAAAATAAAAAAACTCAAAACTCATGGTTTGAGATGAAATTGTAGAGTTTTTTTAAAAAAAACTAGATGATAGCCCGCACACTGTGCGGGTATAATATTTGGTATATAGTTGATTATTATATAAACTGTTATTATAGTAGTCAAGTTTTTTATGGCTAATATACTATTTGTAATTGTTTGTTATATGATTTCTTTTTTGATGTTAGAAGAATTGTATTATGTGATATTATATATTGTTTGATTGGTGTTTGAATAATTTTATCATGTGTATATTATATTTTGGTTTGTTTAGTAGGTTAAATCTTTAGGATAAATCAATGCAATTTAGGAGGAATCAATGAAAGGACATCAATTCAAATCCTGGAACGCAGAGTTGGTTTTTTGGGGGTGATAGTGGAAAAGTTGACAGATAAGTCACCCTTAAAGTTATAACTAAATATTTTTTATTGGTTAATTATTTGTTTTTCTGTTTAATATTTTTTTGAAATATTTTTTAAAATATAATCAAATAAATTCTGTATACTTGAATAACAGTTTTTAAATACAAAATATTTAAAATCATATTTAAAAAAATTTAGAATTAAATTGACATATGTTTAATTTTCACCAAAATATATAGCTAAAAATATAAAACCAATTATGTTTAACCAAAACGAATTAGAAAAAAAATTCGATATATATAAATGGGTTGTAATTTTTTAAAATACTTTCATAAATACAAATGATAGTTAATCCGATATCTCTTCATTTGTAAAAAATATTTGATATATATAACCAAATTAGAAAAAAAAATTAATAACTTCATTTGGGTTATGTTATATTGAGTTTTGTAAACAGAAAAGCCATTAAACATGTCCATTGAATATGAATTTTTTAAAATGGGTCAAATGGATCAACCCAACCTATAACCCAAATGGGTTGAAAGTAAATAGGTCATGGGTCAATCCAACCCATTTATTAAATGGGTTGGATTGACCCATGACCTATTTACTAGATGGGTTAACGGTTGACCCATGAACCCATCAATTTTTTAAAAGAATTAGAATTGTAATTTAAAAGTTGTAATATGAGTTTTAATGTAAAAAAAAATTAATGGGTCATTGTTGACCCAACCTATTAAACTCATTAATCTATTAACTCATTAACTTGTTAACCCATTTATCCATTAACCCATTTATATGTTGACTCACTAACCCATTGGATCAAAATTAAACAGTTCATTTGGGTTAATGGGTCAAATTGGGTTGGGTCAACCCATATGACCCATTTTGACACCCCTAGACATGTACAAAAGAAAGATTCTGATTGATTGTCTTTTCTCAGTTTAATCTCCCTGTGATATGTGACAAAACGTCTTCTCAATTAATATATGAGGGATCAGAGCAACTTTTCTAATTCACCTAAAATCATTTAAAAACTCATTAAAAACCAAATCATCTCAAATCTTCTCAAAAGTTATATTCAGTAGATCCTCTTAATCTAGTTTTAATCTAGTTAGACTGATTGATTAATAGGAGAAATCAGTGATAACTAAATGATAACTAAATGCTAAATTATGGTATTAACGGCTTGGACAAACCATATTATATGAGTTAGTTAAAGCATCATATTATATGAGTTAGTTAAAGCATCATTAAGGAACGCCCTATTTTTTTTCTCTCCCAAGCGCCGTTTATCAAACCAGCCGACGTAGTCTTCCCTCTTTCAGAGCCACCGCCCTCCGGCGGTCGGCGCTTCTAGCCGTTGCTGGAGGGAGTTTCCCTTTTACTCCTTTCTTCTCTTTCGGTAACCAATTGCAATTTTCTCCCTTCTGCAATTTGGTTTTTGTGTTTCATTTTAGCCTTGGTAGCGATGGAGATGGCTTAAGTTGCTTTCCCGGTGGTTCAAATCGGGATTGAAGCTTGGCTTCTTTGATCCTCCCCTTGTGCTTGGCTTGTTTCCTTAAATTGGCTTTGGCGGTGGAGGTTCGTCTCGTTCGTCGCTCTCCATTTTTGGCTTCCGTGGAGTTTGTTTTCCTTGGAGATTTTGGTTTTGTTGATTTGGGTCTTAGTTTGTTTGGCTTTAATGCTTTGTCGTTCTCGTTGTTGTGTCTTAGTTTCGGTCGCCGGGTGGTGTCTGGGTTGTGTCCGGCTCTAGCCTCCTGGTTGATTATGGCTTAGTCTCTAGTGTGCTGGTGTTATATGATGTTAGCTTGTCTTCCATTCAGAGCCTCTTAGTTTCATTGATTCTCAATCAACGGGTTGTTATATGGCAGGGCTATATATTCCGGGTTTAGTGTTGTGTGACTAGGTCTCTTTGGATGGTCGTAGCTTTTAAAATCTTGGGTGCTCCCGCGTCCTCTTCGTGATCCTTGGTTTCGATGTTCTGGGGTTCAGTAGGTCTCTGATATGTTGGGATTTTGACCCATACTAACCTTATTATCTAATTGCTTTTTAGAGTTTTGAGTTTATTTCAGGAGATTTTAGGTAGCTTTGGAGCTGTTATTGGAGTTTGGAGCATTTGGAACCTTTTGAAAAGAAAAGAACAAGAATTGAAGAAAAGAAGGAAAATCATGCAAAGTATCACCAACTCCAATCGGCGAGCACGTGCTCGCGAATTTTGGCCACCAAATGAGCACATGCTCGCCGCCGCGGAAGAGAATTAAAAGGAGACAACTTAACCTAATCCCGCCGACTTTAAAAGGAAGCAGCCGCCCTTCCTGCCGCCTATGCCTTCTGATATAAATACTCCTCTTTAGTTTTAGGTTTTTTATCATCTTTTATCTCATTCTACATCTTTTCCCTTTTATCTCTAGTTTTCCTATTCTCTAAGGAGCTTTGTATTATTTTTGGGAGAAGAATCTCTGCAACATCTGGAGAAGATTTCTGAACCCTATTCTTTTATTTTATTATCGATATGCAGTCTTTTTATTTTATTGTTTTGCTTTCTTCTTTCATTATGCTTGAGTAGACCTCTTAGTTAGGTTAAGGTTTTCAAAGGAATTCATGAGCTTTAGGGTTAAACACAAATAGGCTTATAAATCGATGTCTTCACCCTTGTTGTTCTTAATGCTTGGATCGATTTGATCACTTGATTTCATGATATTAGATTAGCTTAAACAGCGAGAGTTGCTAGGTTGCTAGAAGAAACATTGGTGAGCAATTTATTCATTACATGCGAGAGTAGATGTATTGGAGAATTGTGAACAAATCAAACCTATCCTTAATGCTTGTCTGCGATTTCTAAAACCAACGAGAGTTAGGATTTTAGGTTGTTAGATAAAGTTATTGATGCTACGAGAGTGGATTGATATTATCTTTATGTTTGAGTTCTAGACTTGTGCTTAATCATTGCCTGAATAGTTGTTTGATCCGTTGCTCTGAATTGCCTGCGAAATTCCTTGACCTAACGCTTGCTTAATATTGTTTTACTTCCGATTTTAGATTAGTTTCTTGCTACCAACGAAACCAAACCATCTTGATCTGTCTTTGCTCTAAATCTAGCTTATAGAACCATAGTGTAATACTTGGTCTTCGTGGGATCGACCCCTAAGTACTACTACGATTTGCTGTGCACTTGCAGTAGGAAAATAGGGTTTAAAACTCGTACATCAAGTTTTTGGCACCGTTGCCGGGGACCAAATATTACCTTTGGTTTTCGGCGAAATTTTTAGTCTAAGATTTACTAACCTGTTCTTCTTTTCTTCTCTTGTGTGTTTCAGGAAAATCAGGAGATTGCAAGGTTAGAACGAGCTGATTAGAAGAAGAAGTCGGATCCAGCCAACATGGGCGACGAAACCGACGAGCGAGCTGCTAGTGGCTATGTAGCTGCTGAAATTCGAAGGATAGAACAGCAGATGCAACAGTTGCAACAGCAGCTGCAACCGCAGCAAAAGCCTGCCATTGGGGACATTCATGCGCCTCATGCTTACTACCAAAACCGAGCCGCCATCATTCCACCAACAATTCAGAGGCAGGACTACGAGATCAAACCTCAGATGATCGCCTTGGTGAAACAACACTTGTTTCACGGCTTACCTGCAGAAAATCCGATGGACCATATTGACGATTTCGAAGAAATCTGCAGCACAACCGGTTTAAGTGGTGTACCTCCGGATTTCCTGAAGTGCAAGCTGTTCCCTTTCTCTCTTGCTGACAAAGCTTCACGCTGGCTGAAGTCGTTACCACCTGGATCTCTGGTGACATGGGCTGATGCTAGGTCGGCATTCCTGGACAAGTTCTACACCAAGTCTAAAACCGCAGCTCTGAGGAACAAGATCTCTTCGTTCCAACAGCAGTCTGGAGAAGCTTTTTGCGAAGCTTGGGAAAGGTACAAGGAGTACCGCAGAGATTGCCCTCACCATGGGTTCAGCGATGAGCAGATCCTGAGCACTTTCTATGATGGTGTTAACTGGGACCATAAGACTTTGAATACAGCCAGCAATGGCGATTTTTATACAAGGTCCAAGGAGGGTGCGTTTGAGCTGATTGAGAACTTGGCTACAAGTTCTAGAAATCGTTGCCATGAGTATGATGAGCCTAGATACGTCAACAATGTTGAATCGCAGAAGATTGATGAGCTGGCAGCAAAAGTAGACATGTTGTTGAAAAGAAATCAGAGAAGTGTGCAACTTTTTCCGAACAGAATCGATGAGCAGGATGCAGAGGTGAACTACTTGAATGGAGGCTATGTGGAGAATCAGAGCTTTCAAGCTCAGGCGTCTAACTCCCATGACGAGCTGAAATCTCTTATGCAGTTGGTTCTACTCAGCCAACAGAAATCTGCTAATGAGATCAATGTCAAGATGGACAGCATGTACAATGATCTCCATAGTAAGTTCGAAGCTGTTTGCACTCACGTGAAGAAGCTTGAGATTCAGATTTGTCAAACTGCTAAGGCATCAGGAATTCTTCCAGGAAAAGCAGAGGTGAATCCTAGGATCGGATATGTCAATTCTGCAATTCAAGCTGAGGAGCACCCGCTCAAGGGAGAAATATTTTCTCATGGCGTAGAAAAGAAGATGGATTACGCCTCATCATCTGGAGTACCTGCCTCTTGCCCTCGTTTGATTGATCCTGGCGTAGAAAAAACGAGTGAGCACCCCAGATCTCCGACAGAGCACATGCTCGCTACCCCAGAGCACACGCTCCCCCAAGATGCTCCCACCAAACCTGCAGAAAGTCTTTCAGCGAGGGTTTACATTCCTAAAGTTCCTTATCCAATTCCACCTACAGATCAGAGGGGGTCTATCAGTGCAGAGAAGCTAGCTGATTTTAAGAAGATGGTGAGAAGGATTCCTAAGGAAATCTCTTTTGAAGAAGCCTTGGAAAATCGTCCCATACTTGATTTCTTTTGGAACTGCAGAGAGACTCAGGAAGAGATTAAAGCGATTTTTGTAGAAGCAAGGAGTACACCACCACCATTGAAGGTATTGCCTAAGGTTGAAGATCCTGGAAAGTTCTTGGTCCCATGTTCCATTACAGGAGTTAAATTCAAAGAAGCTCTTTGTGATTCTGGGTCTAGTGTCAATCTCATGTCAAAAGCTCTTGCAGAGAAGTTGAAAATCTCTGAGATAAGGCCTAGTCGAATGAATCTTCGATTTGCAAACTCCTCCTCAACAACATCGTCTGGCAGCATTCACGATCTACCTGTCCAAATAGGGGACTGCCTAGTTCCAACCGATTTTCAGGTTGCGGAGATGCGAGAAGGGTATGATATGCATTTGCTTCTCGGAAGACCATTCATGGCTACAGTGGGTGCAATCATTGATATGCCTAATAAGCGAGTCTGTTTTACCAAGATCGACAAAACGGTTTTCTACAAGGCCATTCCTACAGGAACCACCACACACGCCTCTTGCATCTCAGCAGTGGATAGAGAAGAAGCACATGCTCCAATCCCGCGAGCACCTGCTCCACCACCCGGGAAGTTTAGGGAGAAGACAAGGACGCAGGGAAACATGCAGTGCAAAAAGATGACGGTAGGTCCTCAAATGACTTTGATCCCTCAAGGATATGATGGAAACTCGGTTGACTACAAGGTGAAGTGCAAATGTCGTCCTAAACCTTTCTCTAGAGTTAGAGCTATTCTTCCATCAGAGTTGAAAGAGAAGGGTATTGGTGTTGTGAATGGAATGCTGAGTAAGGTTCTGAACATGAGAATGTCTGATTGTGGAGTTTGTTTTGGAGCAAGCTCCGAAGCCCCACCTGATTGATACATGGCACCAAAGTCAAGCTAATGACTTAAACCAAGCGCTTGGTGGGAGGCAACCCACTGGTAAGTGTCTCTAACATTTATTTTTCTTTTGCTACTAATTTTTGGTTATGGTTTTCGTTGTTTCAGTAAAAAAAAAAAAAAAAAAAAAAACTCGGGCGAGCACCCGCTTCTGTCCCAGAGCACCTGCTCCGCCTTAATGCTCTGCCCTGCCGACCCAGGTAAGTTTTCTACACCTCTTCTCTGGCTCATTTTCACACCGAGACGGTGTGAAGTAAGTCTGGGGGAGGGTCGTGCCTTGAGTCAACACTTTATTTATTTATCGAGTCTTCTTTATTTTCTATTTAGAGTCAGTCCGTTTATTGGGTCAAAATTTTGATTTGGATTTATGAACTATCTCTTAGAGTGTTGAGCTGGCTGTTTTTACTTAGTGACCATATCTTTAGGATATATTCAGCTAAGACTAATGAAAAATCCAAGGTCCGACCAGTCCACTAGAAACACCCATATTTCCAGCAGATTTTACAGACCTGAGCTATTTACGGAGGTCTTTCAACTGTAGCTGGTGATCAAAGAGCTTGATTCTCTCATTCATACCTGACATCGACAGCTATTGTGAAAAGCTTATGGTACTGCTCTTCCTTATTCTGAAAATCCTGAGAAACAAATGAAAAGATGAGATGATTTTCTTTTGAGTAAAGGGGTAGGAAAATTTCCCATGACCCCATTATTTTACTTTGAAAGGAATGATCACACAAAGGTGGAAACGAGGGAGAGGAAAATTTCCCATGACCCCATTATTCGTCACACCTTTGCAATAAAAAAAAAATAAGAAAAAAAAGAAAAGGAAATCGTAAAAAAAAAAAAAAGAGATGATCAAAAGATCAATGCAGATTATGAGAAAAGAATAAGTCTGGGGAGAGAAAGAGTACCAAATAGGTGGATTACATGGTTGTGTTTGTCAAGGCATAATATGGGAAAGAGTCTATAAGGTTCTTGGCATTGGAAGCATTGTTAGTCTCTATGCAATGATGGATAGTGGATGAAGTTGAGATTTTGTGGAGTTAATCTGGAAAAACTGCGATGTGGCTAAGGAGAAGTACATGGTGGTCGATATTTGGATTGGTTCATAAAAATGTGGATTACAGGTTTAAACAGTTGGTGCGATTATTCTGATTGAGATTGTGAGATCCCTGTTTTCAACTCTTTCTTCTCGGTTTAGGTTTTAGTTTGTTTGAGGACAAACAAAGATCTAAGTCTGGGGGAATTGATATGTGGGATTTTGACCCATACTAACCTTATTATCTAATTGTTTTTTAGTGTTTTTGAGTTTATTTCAGGAGATTTTAGGTAGCTTTGGAGCTGTTATTGGAGTTTGGAGCATTTGGAACCTTTTGAAAAGAAAAGAACAAGAATTGAAGAAAAGAAGGAAAATCCTGCAAAGTATCACCAACTCCAATCGGCGAGCACGTGCTCGCGAATTTTGGCCACCAAATGAGCACATGCTCGCCGCCGCGGAAGAGAATTAAAAGGAGACAACTTAACCTAATCCCGCCGACTTTAAAAGGAAGCAGCCGCCCTTCCTGCCGCCTATGCCTTCTGATATAAATACTCCTCTTTAGTTTTAGGTTTTTTATCATCTTTTATCTCATTCTACATCTTTTCCCTTTTATCTTTAGTTTTCCTATTCTCTAAGGAGCTTTGTATTATTTTTGGGAGAAGAATATCTGCAACATCTGGAGAAGATTTCTGAACCCTATTCTTTTATTTTATTATCGATATGCAGTCTTTTTATTTTATTGTTTTGCTTTCTTCTTTCATTATGCTTGAGTAGACCTCTTAGTTAGGTTAAGGTTTTCAAAGGAATTCATGAGCTTTAGGGTTAAACACAAATAGGCTTATAAATCGATGTCTTCACCCTTGTTGTTCTTAATGCTTGGATCGATTTGATCACTTGATTTCATGATATTAGGTTAGCTTAAACAGCGAGAGTTGCTAGGTTGCTAGAAGAAACATTGGTGAGCAATTTATTCATTACCTGCGAGAGTAGATGTATTGTAGAATTGTGAACAAATCAAACCTATCCTTAATGCTTGTCTGCGATTTCTAAAACCAACGAGAGTTAGGATTTTAGGTTGTTAGATAAAGTTATTGATGCCACGAGAGTGGATTGATATTATCTTTATGTTTGAGTTCTAGACTTGTGCTTAATCATTGCCTGAATAGTTGTTTGATCCGTTGCTCTGAATTGCCTGCGAAATTCCTTGACCTAACGCTTGCTTAATATTGTTTTACTTCCGATTTTAGATTAGTTTCTTGCTACCAACGAAACCAAACCATCTTGATCTGTCTTTGCTCTAAATCTAGCTTATAGAACCATAGTGTAATACTTGGTCTTCGTGGGATCGACCCCTAAGTACTACTACGATTTGCTGTGCACTTGCAGTAGGAAAATAGGGTTTAAAACTCGTACATCAGTCTCGTTGGTGGGGTTCGATTTTTGGATGGTATTCTGCTGTGGAGGTATCTACTTGCTTCTTCTCTGTGCTTTTAGTGTGGAGTTAGGTAACAAGACGAAGCGGTGGTTTCGGTCTTCAGCTCTTCTCTTGCGAGGAGGTGACCATTCTCTTGCTTGTAGATGGGTGAGTTTGGGTTCACGAGTGTCCGCGTGTAAGAGTTGTTTATCCTTTGTGTTGTTTTCCCTTCCTGGAGTTTCGAAGTTCGACTTTGTGCCTGCTGGTTCGTGTGGCTCGTTTGCTTGGAGTTCCGTGGTTGGCAGTAGTTTATTGGCTTTGTGATTGCCTTGGTGGTCTAGTTGTTTCTGCTTGTGCTGTAGCCGTGGGGATGAATTTGCTGCCTACCTAGTTGTGGGCGTCTTTCTTCTCTTGTTTTTGGCTCAGCCTAGCTTCTCCAGGTTCTTTCGATCAAGTTTTCTTCTGAGGTGATTTATGAAGTTCAGTTTCAGTGTCTCTTGATTTTAAGCATCTCAAGCTATTATCATTTGTCTTTTATTGTCGTTTCAAAATGTTTCTGGGGAGGTAGTTTTCCTTCGCCAGCTTTGGTTTCGGGAATATATCTTCATCCGCCGACTTTGGTTTTGGGGATATTTCTTAATCCGCCGACTTTGTTGTCTCCCTCTTTTGGGCTTTTGTCTCCCTCTTTTGGGCTTATGTTTCCCTTTTGTGGGCTTGTGTTTTGTCGGGGATTGTGTGTGATCCGCCGAACCTGTTGTAGTCCGAAGTTTCATGTAATCAATAATCAAACAGATGAAAAAAAAGTTAAAGCATCATTAATGGAGACTGATTTTAGATTTTAAAATATATTCTATTAATAAATATATCACTGTTATAAAGAACTTTTTATGGTCCCTTCTTTCAGAGACAATTCCAAAATTGAGAGCTGCCATCTCATTATTTTTTTGTATTTTCTTTTTGTTTTTTTAAGTCTAGAGCCTTTCAAAGTTCTCTTTTACGGATGCTCTTGTAATTTCATTTTCTAATGCTTTAAAAAAAAAATCATAATAGCAATGACATAGTAATTAGATGAACGAAACTTTCGATGAAGATGTTAATTTTCCCAAAATAATAATATATTTTATTTTATCATCTACAGTAGGGTAAAAGATGTTGGCTTCAGCAATTTGCTTAAACAGTGTTACAAATTGTCCTAAAGTAGAGTTTGCACGGTAGCATTTTGGCTATGATTCTTTTTGGTACGTACGATATTGGACATACACAAATTCTATGTTTCGTTTTTCTGATAGGAACCTGTGTGTCTTTGATCCTCTTGTCCTCTACGTAGTCATATGGGCGATTACATTAATCTTTATCCTATTTTTGAAACAATTTGAATTGAGATTTCGGGAGAATATGTTGGATGATGCTTATATGCTAAGATATGGAATGTCTTGAGTTTAATACTTTGATGTGAAACGCGTGCTTAAAGGAGACTTCTTAATTCACAAAGATGACTAAAGGCGTTTGGTTGCATGTGCTGATGACTAAAGGCGTTTGGTTGCATGGGTATAAAGGCGGCGCAACAAGTGGCCCAGACATCTTACGAAAGTTTTACAAGTGATTTTTGTTTTGCATTTTTTTTTGTTTGTAAAAATATGTAAAATTAAAACAAAAATCGTTTTTTTGCATAGCAGCAACGTTTTTAGTGTGATTTCGAACTTAAACAAGAAAAAGCTTTAGATTAAACTAACTAGCTCCAAGCCAAACTTCCATGTAAGATGCATATCTTCAATCCTCTTTGCAACGTTTTGCATTTTCTATGGGCAAAAAACCTGAACATTGTGTAGAAAAGAATCATAAAGGTTTTTCTTTCAAAAAAAAAGAAGAATAAAAGCAATTAATTATAGCTCACAACTCCTTTGGATTAAGACGTACAAAACAAAAAAACTCCTTTGAATTAAACCCAAACCAATAAGTTTTTTGTACAAAATACAGCAGCTCTAACTTCGTCCTTATTACCTCATTAGCTGTATATGTTGAGTGGTCCCACCAGAGTTAGCTTTATGATTACCCTGGGTTAGAGATGAGTTGCCGCCAACTGTTTGAACTTGAGGCTTTCCCTCCAAGATAACAAACTCCTTTCCCACTTGAGGTTTGAATTAAACCCAAACCAAGAAGTTGTTTATCCTTTTCAGAACAAGTATTGATGAATTTCGTTACTTTTATACATTTTTATTTTCTAAAAATATTTTTCTTTTTACGTTTTACAATTAAAATTGTTTCCATTTCCAACCTTTTTTATTTTTTTCAAATGTAATCAATAAGGGCAACTTTATTTTTTCCATCTAGTAAGAAAGAGAAGGAGCACCACTGATGAATGAAATTCATTTGTTTTGACTACTTATTTGATTATACAACACGATTTTTTCAAATCAAGTAAATTCTACAAAGATTTCTAGATTTTATAAACATATTAAATTCATAAACCATGATGAAGAAGCCTGAATAAAAAGCCTGGTTATTGCTGTATCACGATTTTGAAGAACATTTCACCAAACCCTGTCGGAAAAAAAAAACACGAGAAAATGCAGATAGTCTTATATAAAATAAAAGTAACCACCCTTAGTTGATATTGACGGTAAACATACATTGGAAACAAAAAAGAGACTGACAAGTTGTTATTTAACCCCTGAGACGAGAAAATATGTAGACCATAACAACAACAAGGAGCATAATGATGGCGACATAAGGAGGGAACATAGGCATCGTAGATAAGTAACCTGAGATCACGATAAGAGAGAAGGAGACACGGTCCATGATAAAAGCGATGGCTGGGTTTGTGCGAGGAAAGACGAGGTGAGCCAAGAGAAAGAGGGAGAAAGCAACCTGGTTAAGGAAACACTGGATGTAGATGCTGGTACTAAGCGTTGGACGTTCAGTCGATGATGTTGTGTAGCTTAATCCACCGGCCAAGAAGTAATTGAGAACGCATCTGCTTAGACGATCCATCCTGTGATATTCATGTGGATGTCGGCCGCCTTCGAGCGCCATAAAGGCGTTACGTTGGTACCAAGGAACTCTGATAGGAAGAAATGATGGCTGAAACGGGTTTCTCGACTGAAGAGGTCGCGGGTACAATGGAAAGAATCGTGGAAGTGGGTTTGCGTGACCAGAAGGACCTGCTGTGTCTGTCTGGATCTCATTCGCCGGTTGTGCAGCTGTCATGCTATTTTCTTGTGACTCTTGTCCTCCCTGCGTTGCGTGGGCAGAAAGGCTCGTCGTGTCACTCTGAATAGTCGGTTGATGCGGTGAAGCCCTAACCGAAGATGGAGGAATGTGGAGCTCGAGCGTTTGAACTTGGAGTTCGAGCTGGCTCGTCAGAGTAAGTTCAGCTTGAGAAGCTGGCAACGAAGGGACTGAAGTGAGCTCATCGTGTGGAGGTGTGACAATAGGGTGCGTGATTGGATTATTGTTCTGCGTTGGTAAGCTGGAGGAAGGATTTGCATTGGTCAGATTTGGTGATGGTTTTAGTTTATCCGCAGTGGGTACGGAGTTTGAAGAGCTAACGCTTAGGAAGATAATCATCACTATCATAGCCATATCTTGAGAGGGAAAGCTTCTTGTTTAGATGGGATAGTGTGTAGATTTTTGTAAAGTCTTTGTCTCTCGTGTATCATATATACAGAAAGGTCCCTTTCTCTAGTAAGGGTTTGTGGAATTTTATGCCCTCTTTTAAGAAAAAGAGAAGACGCAAAGCATGTAATGATGTAATTTTTCTAGCCTTGTAAAAATAATTTGATTAGTACACCGTCCACGTCGGATTGGCTCACAGCAATAGTAAGAGAGCCATGGTTAAGAAATGGAGTTCATGTAGTTTTTCACATTTACATCACTCCAAATTGATTATATATAGATCTAGATGGTACGAAAGCAAAACCGTTCTCTTCTTTTTTTTTTTTTTTCAAAAGCAAAATCGTTCTCTAACTTCTCTATTTAATTGCGGATGTAGAGATAGATTTTAGGGAATACGGCTAAAACCCCCCTGAACTATAGGCCTAGCGTAAATTTCCCCCTCAACTTAAATAAATTGTTTAAAACCCCATGAACTTTGGGGAATACGGCTAAAACCCCCTGGACTATAGGTCTTGCGTAAATACCTCCCTCCACTTAAATAAATTGTTTAAAACCCCATGAACTTTGTTTTCTAGCGTAAATACCCCCCTCAACTTAAACAAATTGTTTAAAACCCCATGAACTTTGTTTTCATTTGAAATACACCCAAGAATTTTTGAATCTCTGTTAATTTCGACAAATTAACAGATCCGTCTAATCTTGATTAACGGCATAGTGACTCAGCTGACACGTCGAACGTGTCGTGTAAAACGAAAAAAAAAACTCATGACCATATACAAAACGACGCCGTATGAATTGGGGAAAAAAAAATTTAGGTCACCCTCCTCTTTCTCTCTCGATTCCGTTCTCCTCCTCCTTCGTTCTTTATTACTTTAACCTTTAGGTTTACGAAAGAAGAGAATTTTCGGCATATTTCTTAACGTTTGCAGTTCTTGAAATGAAATCGGAAATCATAACAATGAAAAACAGTTTAATAATCGGTTTGATTCTGTAACATTATGAACACAAGAAGCTCATGACCAACTTCGAATATGGCTTTGTTTAAAACTCCCCCAAAAGCAAAAGATTCAGTTTTCTTTTTGTTCTTTCTTCTTTGCTAAACACTGAACTGAAACTATTCCAAACTAGGCGCCACTTCTGTTGGATTGGACTCGAAGACATCTTCCGAGTTGGAACTCTCTGCTTCATCGAGAAGGTCACGAGACTGAATCGCCTCCTTATACACTGGAGGAGGAGAACGGAATCGAGAGAGAGAGAGAGAGGAGGGTGACCTAAATTTTTTTTTCCCCAATTCCATACGGCGTCGTTTTGTATATGGTCATGAGTTTTTTTTTTTTTTTTTTGTATATGGTCACGACACGTTCGACGTGTCAGCTGAGTCACTATGCCGTTAATCAAGATTAGACGGATCTGTTAATTTGTCGAAATTAACAGAGATTCAAAAATTCTTGGGTGTATTTCAAATGAAAACAAAGTTCATGGGGTTTTAAACAATTTGTTTAAGTTGAGGGGGGTATTTACGCTAGAAAACAAAGTTCATGGGGTTTTAAACAATTTATTTAAGTGGAGGGGGGTATTTACGCAAGACCTATAGTCCAGGGGGTTTTAGCCGTATTCCCCAAAGTTCATGGGGTTTTAAACAATTTATTTAAGTTGAGGGGGGAATTTACGCTAGGCCTATAGTTCAGGGGGGTTTTAGCCGTATCAGCAATTGTATCAGCACCTGATCAGCCATTCTGTGCTTAAGTATTGTGTACTCTTAGTCATAATTGTAATGGCCACATTTTCTCCAGTGTCTGTGTTCCTCGCAATCTTAACCTTAGGAAATGTGCCTTCACCTTATCACCACTTATCGTGCTACCAACCTCATTCTTCCCCACTCTCCTCATTTTTTTGGGTCATTATTTGGCTGTTTTTTCTTTTCATCTGATCCATTACAACAGCTATACAGTGACGTCCTAATGAGAAACCTAAACAAGCCAAAGTTTTTGTCACAAAGTTTCTCAAAAGAGGGCAATGAAATTAAGGAAACACTTTAGACAAGAAGAATACACAATGGAGGTAACGATCAAGATCATGGCAAGACAAACAACAACAATTAAAAAAAAAAAAAAACCTTACAACGTATCCATAGTGATGTAAAGGTCTAATTAGGACAGCAGAAAATGAACATAATGACACGAACACAAATGAAAAGGAGTTTTTTTAAAGTATCGAATTGCTGATACAAATAGAGAGATACGAGTATGCATAATGGTTGTGTCCTACAGTTCTACGATTTCATTAACCACGATGAGTCTTGTCACTTCACGGTCACCTCTTTCCCCTTCTTCATTATCGTCTCAAAATATACAATCATCAGTCAGTTTAGTCTCAAAATATACAATCAAGAGATACGAGTATGCATAATTGTGTTGTAGCTCCTGTGTATCTGATATGACCTGACAAAAAAAAATTTACTTTGTCAGAGCCAGAAGGTAAACATTTGATACATAGTCTGATCGACGCTAAACCAACCTGTAAATGCCATGTCTATAGAGTGCTTTTTTCATTAGCGGGCATTTTGACCTGTGATTGCAATGGCTGAATCAGCTCTCAGAAAGTAGGCGATCAAGCTCATCAAACCCATCGTCTTCATCATGTTCAACATCTTTCAGAAGTTTCTGTGTCGTATCAAGACCATCAAGCTTGGTTTTTTCATAAAATGAAACTTTTTGCGAATCCCATTCCTCTTTCAGTTTCTCCACTCTCTCTCCCATTAGCTCTTTCTCTACCGCTATGTGCTTTATGTCCTCAATCTCCACTATTTCTCCTGCACCTTAAGATTACCAGCCAAGCGATATAAACATAATGAACTTAAAATCTTATACAAATAAGTATCATCAATAGTATATTTAAAGAGAAATAAAAAGTTATGCATACTTTTCACTGCGCGCTTCTTAGCCTTTGCATATGCTTTCGACAGTTTATGTAGGGAACTCAGATCAACTTCATTACCCTGATAAGCACAAAAGCAACAAGGGCAATGTAGAACAATTTAGTAAAATAAAATAGTCAAAAACTCTTGGACATATATCTATTTTCTTTTGTCCTCCATCCCCTAAGGAAAGTGCAGTAGAGATCTGAAAATAAGCAAATCCCGGAAATGTATATACTTTAAAGATTAGGTATCTCGTACTCACCATATCCAAATGAATAAATTTCTCAATCTCGGTGTCAGAGGTTAATCTGTTCAAGTCAAGATGAGAATAACATCACTAATAAGGCTATATTTATTTAGGATCTGTTAGTCATCCGAAAAAACTTTTGACAAAATGACATACCTTCTATAGGCACATCGCACAAGTGAGTTCTGTAGCTCTGTTGATTGATGAAGTTTCTCTGTTGTAGACGCTTCATCAAAGTCCACAGCTCCAAATATAAACACGTTTTTGTCAAGCATTTGTTTCGCCACAGCAGTAGCTATCTCTACACCTTTGTCTCTTGCCTCAACTATAAGATCCCTAAATTTCCCAAGCTCTTCTGCAAGATGAGAACCGTACAAGTCAGTTATGTTATAACGGTAATGATACTTTCAAAAAGAACTGCTTTCAGTGAGAATCTGAAACTTTTAAAAAATAGTTATGTTGTAAACAGCAACTTACAGCAGCTTTTACATTTTAGGTTGAAGAAAGAAACTAGTTAAAGATGATCTAAGTTGTTATGTACTCGTTATAAAGATACCCACAACAACAGATTGAAAACGCTTACGAAGTGAGATATAAATCCGGAACTTTGGTTTAAAAGGTTGGATCTCATGAAGGCAATAGAGACAGTAAAGACCTCCAAGTCTCCGTGAAAAAGAATCAATACTAACCATGTGACCTGTAGACACAAAGCTGGCTTGTGAGCTTAGCTAAGGAAACAAGCACAACGTGAATTTATACAGCAATGGATAATTAGTTCTGAGTGTTCCAAAAAGCCATGAATTAGACCTAAACGTACCAATGGTATGAGCATATAGTGACTGAATGAAAAAGGCTAAGCTGGTTTTAGGAAAGGCTTCATATATATAAGAAAAATTTCGGGATAGCCACACCCTCTTCATATCAGCAAACGTTGTCAAATCACCCTGATAGTAAAACCAGAGACTCAACAAGTTAAAAGCCTTAAAACAATTTGATACGAAATTTGAAATAACTAACAAACGTGGAGACAAAGTATAAGAAAAGTACCTCCACAAACTCGTCTATGAGTTCATCGATATCTCTCTTGAACAGAGAAAGATTCGTCCCTGACATGCACAAAAAAGCATGAGAATTGATGAAACAAAAAATATTAGGTACCAAGAAAAGCATGAAATTACTATCCCCAAAGAGACAATACTCAAAATCATCGATCCGAAGTGTTCGTAATAGAGCCTCTTCCCTTCAACCTAAAGGTTCAAAATTCAATGTTTGACATCTCACCTGAAGTATGCGGCTTGCTCTTCCTTTGCGCCTTTTCATGAACGGGAACAAGCTTCCAGTTTTTTCTGCGGTTCATTATGGTTTTCCTTTCCCTTTTGCTAAAATCTAATCAAAACAGTTGATTTGATTTATTCAATAGAGGACCCTTTAAAAAACGAAAAGGGAACAAAATGAATTTGTAAACAGCAAGTTTTCATACCAATTTTTCACAACCTTTGGATACATAACAGACCAAGTAAGCCATACAACCTGACCTGAGAGATATTGTAGTCTTGCTAACGATCGTGTTGAAGCACGATCAAACGATCAAATTTGTAACAGCAAGTCTCGGATCATTAAGTAAAAAAAAAAAACAGTTAATTTAAGCTAGTTAGCTAGAGCTCTCCTCAAGTGATGTTTAAGAACAGGAAAAGAAAAGTTTTGAAATGCAGAGCTTACGAAGTAGTGCAGCTTCTTGAAATAAGCATACGTGTAGCTTGTTAAGGTCTCACGATATCTTCTTCGCCTGTAGTGGTTGATGTGCACCGACTTAATCTACAGTAGCCAAGTCAGGAACCAATTAATCGAGAGACAGTATAAATATTTTAGCCAAGAGAAAGCATAACTTTTGAGGTTCCAAACAGAGAAACTTGAAAATCCATTTCACAGACTCTAAAGGCCGTAGCTTTTTCATTAGTGAATAGAAACAACCATACATATGTCGAGACTTACATTAAAGAGCTTTCTGTAAGAAAGAGCAGAGATGATTCAGAAACCAGATTCCTTAATGATCCCACGAAACTCGAAGATGAGATACAAAGCAATGAACGAACTGAATTCGGAAAAGAGAAATCGTGGAAGGAGAGGAATGATGAACTGGAAGAAGAGAAGTGAAGTAATTTGAGTTCTCTTATGAGAAGTCCTAACAAATCCCTAGGATATTTTAAGAATCTCTCGGCCTTTTCAATTTGGTCTTTAGCCCATTTCGACTCCACAAGATGAAGATAATGTTTTAAATAAAGAAAGTGTTTGATCTCAAAGTAGAGCAGTTTCGCATTCTTTATGAAAATTTCCTTCTTCCATTGTGAATTCATAGAGATGACGACGAGATGGATGAGCGACAATTATATTGGCAAGTATGTTGTGCCCATATGCAGAGTGGATTAAGCCAATGGCCAAAAGCATACGACAAGAGAAAATATCTTCGTGAATAATATTTACGGCATTTATCATTTGCGAATCTACATTTTATTCGACCATCGTTACATGTTATTGAGTTATACGGGAAGACCTGCTTGGTTTCTTCTTTTGCTGGTTGATACGAAGCTGAGTAAAAGGGAGATGGATCAAAACGTGATTGTTCTGAAAAGCTCTGACTTTGGCATTCCTTCTGTTGCTCTCCATATTATGTTTGCCAGTTTCTCACATAACTTCTTGTAGAACTGCAAATACCACAGAATCAACAATATATGGTTCTCAAATAACAACAATGTTCCTCTCTTCTTAAAACTATGCAATTACTGTTTGATGTTATTCACACAAACCTTGTGATATTCAAGAGTTTCACCAGCAGCCTTTCTAACGTCTACCATGAAAAGCGATGGTGCCACCTCGTAAATCTGCAGATACGTTAAATTTTAGTTGAAGATTCACAAGAGACTTGGATTAGATTATTAGAATCACAAGAAGCGATAATAACCTCTACCACAACAGCCAATTGCCCGGCCTTGATTGAAGGTGATCCCTCGAGCCTTGTCTGTTTAACACATAAAAGTGCTTAATTAAGAAACAATTTGCAACAAATCATATACCAATTCAACATTACACTCAGCATTAGAGAGCTGAAAAGTTTACGCTACGTCTTTCATTCATGAACGCCAGAGATATAAACTGTTTCCTTGACAAACATATCATTCTATACAGTTTGAGAAGCAATGCATATTTGTAGTGATCAGTATTATATGGTACGGACTTAGTTACCTTGAAGTTGCGGGTATGAGCCCTAAAACCCATTGAGGTCGCAACAGCCTCAATATTAGCAATTATCACACTAGGCTCCCTTCGAGAAACAAAACGAGTTTGCCTTTTAACAAAATCCTGCGAGAGCGAGATCAAAGAGGATTAGTCACCAATATGCAAGGAACATTTCTGATTCCATGTCTATCTACTAATGCTAAGCAACCAATTATCTCACGAACTTATAGTTGTTACAAAATTAGAACACAGCATCAAAAGTTAACACCACAACAAGTATCTCAATGACCAATACTAGAAAATGAGGTACTACCTGTCGCCTGTCAAATAGTGCTGATAAATTTAAGCCTTGCGATAAGGTAATCATCTCAAAGGCATTCATCATCAAGGGTCCCTCATCTTTCCTCTCTACATTCTCCGCTACATAATTGCCCTGTGAAGACGTGAAACTAAGAGGTCAAGGCAAGCAAAAGTAACTTGAGCTAAGACACATACAGATGTTTTTTAAAACATGTAATAACCAGTTTCAGAAGACCAAGAGCCTAAGTTTAAGTTGAAAATTCTAAATATGCAGATTTCTAGGCCATACCATATTACAACTTAACGATCCCAAAAGATCTTAACAGTTAAATGGAATTGACCACCAAAGAGCATGCATGATACAATGAAGACGGAACGACTAACCTCAATTCCATCAAAAACTGCGCGAATATCATCCAAATTCACTTGTTCCTCTTCTCTTGCTCGGGTAGGCATGTAATTTAATCTGAACCAAGGATCTTTCCTAATCCCTTGAATTTGAATACGCTGCTCTAATTGCGAAACAATCACAGATAAACAGATAAAATTACCAACACTTAAAATAATAGCAAACATGAAAGCTCGACAACAACAAAGGAAAATACTCACTGTTTTGGGATTGGGGTCAAGTATCCTATGTACTAAAGACTTCACTTCTGCAGAAAACCACGGTGGACAAGAAAATTCTGCTGCACTAATCTGCAGAAAAATAATGATGACAAAGGTCAAACTAAGGATAGAACATTAAGACCAAATCAATCAAAGGTTTGGCAAAAGCCACAATAAGTATTCAAGAAAGTATGTTGAATAATCCAATTTCCTGATCGGGATGCCAAAAGTGCTAAAACCCATGAACGTTTCCAGAAAAGAACGTGTTACTTACTTTTCTGTACAATGCTGGAAGATCCTTCTCGGAAAAGGGTAAGAATCCAGCCAGTATAACGAAAAGAATAACCCCGCAAGACCAAATATCTGCTGCTGAACCATCGTAACCTTGGCCACTAAGTACCTCAGGAGCTACGTAGTTCGGAGTTCCACACGTTGTGCGCAGAAGTTCTACTCCCTGATTCAGAGTGTATGACAAATGAATGAAAGAGCTGAAGAGGATTCGAATAAACAAAAGAGCCTTGGCTCTTAAAGTAGAGATGTGAGCACTTACTTGCTGAGGCAATGCACTGAGTCCGAAATCCGAAACCTTCAGATTTCCATTAATATCGAGTAACAGATTTTCTGGCTGAAATATCATAATGACAAATAGATATCATAGCCTGGATTACAAGTCGAAATGTCCAAAGGAACAGGAAAAAAAAAGGGCAATACTTTGAGGTCACGGTGGTAAACACCCTTGTAGTGACAATGAGAAATAGCATCTACAAGCTGTTGAAAGTATTTGCGAGCCTCGCTTTCTTCAAGCCTCCTTTTATGAACCTGCATGAAGAGAAGACAGCCAAGATTTGAAAAAAAACCGAAAATTAAAGTCGGAAGCTAGTAAAAAAGCATACAAAGTATGAAATGACTTACAATTCTATCAAAGAGCTCTCCTCCTGTCACAAACTCCAAAACGATATATATTTTTGAAGGACTTGCCAATACCTGTATCCAGAAAGCACAAAGAAACAACAGAAGAACAAGCATCAGATGGACGATGACGCAACAAAAGGAGACAAATTTCGTAAAGGGGAAACATAAGTACCTCATACAACCTCACTATGTTAGGGTGTCGTACAATCTTCATAATCGATATCTCTCTTTTTATCTGGACAAGAACACGTAGAAGAGCTTAAACGAAAGCAAGAACATGGGACGCATAACATTAACATTCCAGAACGTACCTGATCAACCATCCTGTGCTTAAGTATTGTACTCTTAGCCATGATTTTGATGGCTACATTCTCTCCAGTGTCTGAGTTCCTCGCAAACTTAACCTTAGCAAAAGTGCCTTCACCTATCGTGCGACCAACCTCATACTTCCCCACTCTCCTCATTTTCTTTGTCATGTTTTTAAAACTTTTGTTCTTCTTATTTTGATCCATCACAAAACAGCTATCAATCAGATTATTCAGAAACTTTACTGAAAAATCTAAACAAGCCAAAATTTTGTTCACAACGAACAGATAAAAAAAAAAAAAAAATCAAACTCCAATTGCGATTTGAAGAAAACCCAGTTCGATTTTTACAATTTCCCGAGTAAAAACTTAGACTGAGCAATTTCTGAAAAAGCTAAACATCAAAGATACTATCTTTTGATCAGAGCATAATCAGAATCGTAATTGCGGAATCTACGGTCTTTGATCAGAGCATAATCACCAGAGAAAGTTAATACTTACCTTTTTGTTGAAGATTAAGCGAACTAAATCCTCAATTTTCAAGTAACCCAAATTCAACAAATTTTCTCGGTTTTTTGTTTTATTTTTGATGGACGAAGTGAATAGATTGAGAAAAACCCCAAAAACGGGAACAAGGAGTCGTGAGCAAAGAAACAACAACCCTTGGATTAATCTGGAAAGAAATCTGAACCGTTCGATGATATTTCTATTTTTGTATTCTTTAGAATTGGTGCAAGGATCTCTTTTTTAAGAAAAAAAAAAAAAAAAAACGAAGACTATTCCCATTTGTATTCTTTTTTTTTCCTTTTTTTTGGCAAAAAAAAAAAAAATTCCCATTTGTATTCATTTTGTTATTTCTTTACATATGAAGATCATCCTTCATATTTCTCCACCTAAATCCAAACCTTGTTGAGAAACTATCTCAACTTGCAAAAACCATACATTCCTAAGTAACAATAACTCAAAAGAGAAGCTGATGCAGCTAAACAAAATCGATTAATGCTCTAATCCTCACGAGGAAACAAGGAACAAACACATTCATAGATATTTAAGATATTTGGAAATTGATGAGAGATCTTGGTGCATCACATGCATGTTAGTGTCCTTAAACATTCAGAGATCTCCATGTAACGCCCTTATCTAGCAATTGATAAGAGTCAAAAGAAATTGATGAGAACGCTTATTCCCTATCTAGGAATAATAAGAGTCATATACATGTCAGAATGATCCTCGATCGACATCACTTGAAATGTTGTTGTAGCCCATTCAAAAGAGTTAACGTCAATCATCTTCTTCTTCATCTTCCTTTTCTTTTCTTTTTTCTTACCTTCATCATCATCATTGGGGCCTAATGATCTGCTCTAAACACTCGCTTCTTGAGATCCCCGACAAGTTGGATGTTGTTGTCACAGTTGTCAAGAATAGCGTTTAAGCCCGTGTTTGATAAATCGTTCCTGATAAGCTGAAGGTGGTGAAGACCGGGAAATTGATTCAGCGATTGCTAGGGCATTATCATCATCACAGCCGAAGGGCAGCCATGGCTTCGTATAGTTTAGCTTCATTGTCTTTATTTTTTTTTATTTTTTTTTGAAAGAATTTTAAATATTCACTCAAAACCGTTTTTACATGTTACTGCATCGATTGTGCATAGTTATGAAATTGTCTAGAAACAGAGATTACAATTGCGAAAAATAATTGTGTCCCTTCTGGTAGCAAACCAGAGCTGCATTGCATCCTCACGTCGTGCAGTTCCTGAAATACGAAAGGAGAGGATACGATTCCGTATCTGTCGATCTATGTGACGTGCCATTTGATATGTTGGGATAGCACTTCACCATGCTTCCTGCCATTTCTTTCTTTCCAAATTGAGAAAACTGCTATCTGGAAAGTATACCTTATAAGAAAAGAGTAAGTCGTGTGAAAGTTGCAGAGGGTTGAAGTAGCTGTTGCCAATCTGTTGTATAGTGCGAACCCATAATTTGCTGAGCGAGAGCCTTCCACACTGCACTCGAATAATCACACAAGAAAAAAAGATGTTCCCTTGTTTCTAATGCACCGTTACATAAGATACATTTTCCATCTGCATTTGAGTTCCATTGAAGAATCCTATTTCCTGTTGCCAAACGATTGAGCACTGCAAGCCAGCATATGAAAGAAAATTTCGGTGTAGCATCTGAGAACCAAATACACTTGTGCCAACTGACCATAGTCGCCGTTCCACGAATCAGATGCCATGTCGCATTGTAGTTGAAAGTTGATTGAAAAGAACCGTTTGGCTTTTTCCAGAGCCTCTTGTCTCTCTCATGCACTAATCCCCTTTTTCTCACCGACTCTATCTCCGCTTCAATCATGTTTAGCATGTCCGAACGGTGGTGCTTCTGTCGACGTGTTAAAACCTCTGCCACAGTAGCATTAGCTTTGATTCCCAGATCAATAAGACCCCTTAATCTCGTCAAATCCACCAATTTCCCAAGGGGAGACCATACATCATACCAGAAAGAAGTTGTTTTCCGTCATGTACTTCCACTTTCGTGAGCAACTCCGCTGTTTCTCTGTATTTTAATAATTCTTCCACATCCAAGAAACCAAAGAAGTATTAATCTTTACTGTCCAGAATAAACCTTCTTTGATTAAGTAGCGGTTGATCCAACGAACCCACAGTGAGTTGGAGGACAAAATACCAAATAAGCTTCAGACAGCTAACCTTGTTGTCTCCGAAATCGATTTCAGTCCCAATCCACCCTCAGTTTTTGGCTTGCAAACATCTTTCCACGCCCTTTGCCTTGTTTGTATTTAACGCCGGCCCAGACCATAAAAAAAAAAAAAAGCAGCACATAACCGGTCAAGTTCACGGATACAAGCCTGTGGTAGTCTAAAGGCGGACATCCAGAAGTTTATCAAACCAAATATAACAGATCGTAGAAGCTGTAGACGACCCGCAAATGACAAAGGTCTCACCGTCCATGATCCAAACCGATTTTTATTTTTTCTATCAGCGGTGCATAGTCAGATGCTCTCATTGCCTTGTCAATAGTGGTAAACCCAGATATCTAACCGGTAGGTTTCCGGATTCAAGGGAAAATGTTCCAGTATACTCGATTTGAGCTCATCTGAAACACCGGCAAGAAAAAGCGTAGACTTCTCAAGACTGATGCCTAGTCCCGAAATCGCCGTAAATTCCTTGAAAACGTCTAGTATTGCTTCTATAGATTTCTGCTTTAGCTCTGGGCAAAAAAGAAAAAGCCTAGAGATTTTAAATAAAAACTTGCAATATCGCAGCTAGAAAAGCTCAAGTTCTTCAAGATACGGGAGCTTCATGACTATGTTCAAAAGTCCCTCACATTCGTTACCTGATTGCAGTAAACAAGTCCAAGGCGTTTCAGATTACTTGATCTGCAAGATAGTTGAAAGTAAAGTTAATTATAAACTTGATCTAGCATAAACTAAGAAGTAAGAACAACAAATCAAGAATACTGATTCACCAAAATCTGAGGAAAACATCAGAGAAACAGAGCAGTTTCGTCACTGTAACTGAAATCAAGTGGAGCTAATCAACAAATTCAGAAATTTCCATTTTAAAAGTTGTGTTCTTGACTTCTTGCCAATTTTTTTTTTTTTTTTGAAACTAACTTCTTGCCAATTTTTCAGGGCTTAGTTCGTGGCCCCGGACATTTTGGCTATTCTCTAACTAACAATCTGGTTTTTCATCACAAACTTTATTTACATTCTCTAGTAAGATTTGGGGGCTATGCCTCATTTATACTTCAAAAAAAATACTTTACTGGAGAGAACCGAGTTAAAAAGTAATTAATTAAAACTAGTAGGACTGCTAAAGCGCGGGATTTTGTTTATTTTGTATTATATTTAGTTTCAATAAAATTATGCAATCGAGAATATTTTAATATTTATTTGTCCGTTTATGTATATTTAAAAATTATGATATTATTATAATATGTATTCTAGAAAAATCCTCCATTGAACATAACATTTGTGAAAATTAAAGTGAAATATTAAACAAATAAATAAAACAGTATGTTTAAGGTTTTTAAGAAAGGAAGATATTGAAAACGTTTGATTCTTTGTTTTTGTCTTCTGCTCGGCGGTTGTCTTTTGGTTCATGCGGCGTTCCTGTGTGAAATAGGTAATTTATCAGTAAAAAAAAATATATGTTTTTTGTTTGTTGCGTTGTGTGCACGCACGAGATTGTGTGCATTATTTAATTTTTTTAATCCTTTTCTCATTTTCTATATTTTTATTCTTTTCTACTTTTTTTGTAAATTTCTATATTTATATTTATGTATTTAAATTATATTTATTGTTATATTTTTTATTTGATAATATTGATTTCTTCTTCTGTTTCATAAGTAGTGATCTATTATTTTTGATGTGTTATCTTGTTTTGTATATATTTCTTAAGTGTTGCATGGTTTGAGAAAAAAAAATAATAATATTGCAACAGATTTTTGATGACCAACAAAATAGCAAGGTTTCTTCTCCAGCTTTAGCAGATTTTTTTTTTTTTTTTTTTTGGGCAAAAGCTTTAGCTGATTAAATTTATAAGATATCAATTATAAAACAGTGCAGGAAGTCAGTATCAAACAATAAGATATCAGTTATAAACTTTATCTTTTCCCTCAAATTTTTTCGGTGGCCACTAAAACACCATTTCTGATACATAGCTTAAACCCATTTCTACAACAACAAAAAGATAATTTAACTACTTCTGGGTCTTCTATCTATCGACATTATGATTACTTCCACAAAAAAATCTGAGACGTATCTTCATGACACAAAACCCATTGATAACTCCTCTAAACTATGTCCTGCTGCATTAACCAGAGGCATAAACTCCAGCGGCGGCCGTATCACCCTATTAAGCAGATCCTTTCTACATAAAGCTATACTCAGAGAGGTAAGAAGTTGTCAGTACAATTTGGATAAAACCTGCAAAAGAGGAGAAGTTATCAGAAAAAGAGAGAATTCATGTTAGGAGTTTATGGTCTTATGACCATCCTCGACTCGTAAATTAGCTCTTTTCTCATACATCAGTTTTTGAATGATACATCATGAAACCAAAACATTCGAGAAAGAATTAGATATGCATACATATGTACAGCTACAGAACAGGGAGAGCACTCGATAACAATCACAAAAACATTTCAGAAGCTGCAATTTGTGACAAAGGTCAAGCATTGATAACCAAGAACCAAGACACTTACTTGAAATAACCGTTTTTCCACTCCAAACTCATGTACAGTTCTGAACATAGATAATTTTGTTTCCCGTGAGAATAAGTTTAAATTTGATTCTGAACACTCGATAACAATCACAAAAACATGAGAGACGATGTTTTAGCCCACCTTAAATTGAGTTCCTTTATAAAGCTGAATTCTTCTACTTTCTACGTTTGTGACGCCGCAAGTAACAGATAGTATATGGGATTGTCAAAGTCACAAATGTTAAGCTAGGTATTTAGAGTACTATAGAGTGAAGAATCCGTGTAAACAGGGGAAGTTAGCAAGACATTAAAGATCTTTCTTAATTCTTAGTCTATCCTTGATTTTGTTTCTACTCACTGTTTTGTAACATATAACCTAATTAATACAGCGCAAACAGACAGCATATGGAGTTAATCCATTGGTTATACGATTGTCACACAGAAAAGGATTGGATTAAAAGAAACATTCTACGGATTTTTATAGCTTTTTGATTTATGATAAAGGTATGAAACAATAAACAACATCATACAGACTTTTGAGGGTGTTTTTTTTTTCAGATAAGGACACAATTGCAGAAAGAAAATAGATTCGAAACACACCATCAAGGAAGAGGACAATATTTAAATCTATAAGGTAAAACTATGTAGATTTCTGGGGCAATATTTTCATTGTACGCAGAAGGGCATTCATAGAAAGGCTAAAAAAACTATCATGATCGTCTTATTCACGAAAGCATATATATTGTTCGCCTATGTAAGATGTCATATCATTTGCGTATATAAGTGGCTTATATGATTGTCGTAGGAACACATGAACTCATACCTGGCAATTCCAAGTTGGTGTTGCCAAGCGCCTGAAGGTTGTCAACACTACGCAGCATGAACCTCATTCGTTCGATAGAAACTGAAGCCTCAACTGGGTGATGTTTGTGTAGTCCATAAAACGGATCACAAAAGGGATCTCTGTAATCTTGTACATCTTTGGTGTGTCAGGTATGTGGAGAGAGCAAGAGTTAAGGATATATCATCACCCGAAACGTAAATGGAAGTAAGCATGAGCCGTGATTAGTTTACCATTATAGTGATGTGTTTGAAGAGCCGAGGAGTTTACTGGAAGGCGGCACTTGGATTATGGCCAAATATAGCTCCTAGAAGCAATTAACTTAAGTACGATCGGCAGAGATTGGATATGGTCGTATCCCAGAAGAGAACAAAGACAGCTTAGAGTGCATACGCCATGATATAGAAAGCTTATTCTTCTTCTTAAGCACAAAAACCTTTTGTCACTCTAGATGAAACACTATGTGCAACTGTCTCAGATTCTTGATTGTTAGAAATCAATTGAAACCCGAGGCTATGTAAAAGACATTATGATCTTCTCAATCTTTGAAATAAAACTATTTTTGTTCTGTGAAGATTTTATCTCTTTATCCTTGTTGGGCGAGTACTTTTGATGCAGGTGTTTTAGTCCTCGTAAACAGATATATCATCTTGATTAACTTGATTAATAAAAAGGTTACTTACTTTGTAGACTTGTAAGTGCTGGGAAGAGCACTTCATTTATCATATTTATATTTTAGTTCAACAAACAATAATGTAAAAAAAATAAAACAGTGCAGAGAAACAAAAACCAGAGTAGAAATATTTGAATCTTCATAGTCTAATAGAACCTAAGTGCTGAAAACCAGAGTAGATCAATCTTACACTCACACTGAAAGAAGCTGAACACGAAACAGTGGTCAGACAGAGATAACACATGAATACTTGATACGGAAGAGGATGGCGTAAAGAAAGATTCATATCTGCCCAAGTTGGGGATATCTCAATATGCTGGATTTTAATAAAAACTTATCATAATTGTTTAAACTTGTTTGTGGTTGTAAGGCCACTTACATATGAAGGGAAAATATAGATTTTGGTGGTTCACTTAGAAGCCCACTTTACATTAATCGAATAGGACATAGAAAACTCAGCATATTTGAAATATTGAAAGCAAGTGATTGATAGTCTTTTAAAGAGAAAGATCATTCCCTCTTATGCTTGGTACTGGTGGTCACGCTGTCTTCAGGTCCGCCACTTCCCTCTCCAGACTCCAGGGATGCAGTCATCGATGGAACAGTTGGAACCTCCAAGGTATCTCCCGCCATTATCTCAGGACCTGGTTGATGGCCTCCTAATGCATCCACAGTTGGGGCAATTTCCTCCTGCACATCGTGTAAATGTTGTCTACTTAGTATGCATACTTTTATCGCATTTTCTTAGTGATTTTGGAAGAGGGAAGTAAGGGTAAGCCAAACCTTGTCTGATTCTGTTTCGGTCATCGTGGTAACGGTGAAATTCCTATGATTGGTGGTGAAGTTGAAAGGAGTAACTCTGTATGTTCTTCCGGCAAATGTTTGGAGGCATCTTGGAAGGTGAACATCATCTTCATCTCTTGCCTATGTTTTTGGCGTGATTTATTATTCATTTGTCTCGAAGGAAATGTAATGCGGACTGAAAAGGGTGGAAGTTAACTCACCTCAACTGTGAGAGTGGCAGCTGTTTTAGAAAGGAGTTTGGTCATCTCGGTGTCAAAGACTACAAATGTAGTTGCTCCACTTTTATCCTCCACTGACAGCTCGACACGGTACCTGATAGTGGATTGAGGAATGTGAGAGGGAGGAAAATGTGACGAAGAAAGTAGAGTGCATCTATAGCTGGAGTAAGAATGGAATTGTGTAGTATCCACATTGGGTAGGAATCTGAGTAGAAATTATTTACGACTGATTGATTTGTTTTTTATGTTCTTCATTAATACTCCTTCTTATAGGCTAATCTACTTCTGACAAATAATAGGGGAAACTAAATTTGTAATAAGAATTTCTTATTTTGTTAACACTAAAAAGTCTTATAAACTTCTATTTACGCGACTGTGAACTGGTTACATTTTTATGTCTACGCTAATCTTTTCCGTTACTATAGTGGGACAGATCTTACCTTACGATTCCTGTGATCCTGGAGGAGACGCAATTGTTGCACCTTAGAGCTGTTCCACTTTTGTCTAACTTCCTGCTACATCCACCGCAGGCAATGTAGGACCAGCCAGTTCTTTTGAGGACACGGTCGACCTTGGCCTTGCAGATGAAGTCTGCATCCTGTACCTGTTGTAATCACGAAATAGACAGATCAATACATTCAAAGTCGGTTATATGTACTGTTAACTGTCTTGAAAGCGAAAGTGGGCCGATTTTTTACCTGTTCATCAGGTTTAGAGATGTACGTCTCCAACTCAGATATTGTCACGATCTCTACTTTGTTCACCATTTGGGTTGTGTCCACCTTACTGAATGCTGTGTCTCCATTTATGCCCATTCTAAATCTCATGTTCAGAAAATTATTGTCAGTTACACTATGCCTAAAACTGCTGAAAAGATCATCGCTGTGCAGAATTACAAAAAAAACTTGAAGAACAACCTTTCCTTGAATTCTTTGATGGCGTTTATGGTAGGGTCGAAGTAAAACCGGGTTACTGGAGTGGAGTTCAAGAATAACTTCCCTGCAACATAAAATCTTTAGTACAAGCCATAGAATCGAAACAGATAAGATTTGTTTATACGAACCTCCAAATAGTTTTGGGTTGACAGTAGTCACAATCATGACTGAGTCTATCTTGTTTTCTGAACACAGATGGGAGCGATACGTCGCAGCAGCATCATCCCATAGAGAAAGACAGATAGTGATGTCTCTGCAGCATAGCGTCAAATAGCACGTGAGGAAGAATCTTTGTGACTGTTGTATTCTGACATACAAAATATGTTACTTACTTTGCAACACGCAGACGGACCACGAGACGTTGCTGGTAGGTTGGATCTGTAAGTTTGACCCTTGGAGAAACCTGACTTGCCCAACAACATCTGAACCACATAAATAAACAACGTAGATGTCATATGCTGTAGGCTAAATGTTATATATATTTAAGCTATTCAAGTTGTTCATACTTAACAACTTACACATACCTGGTAACTCAAGATTGGTGTTGGCTAGAGCTTGAAGATGGTCAACATTACGAAGTAAGAACTTCATTGGCTCAATGGAGATAGAAGGCTCAACCGGGGTGATGCTAGTGTAGTCCATAAAGCGTATGACAAAAGGGCTCTCAGTGATCTTGTACATCTTCGTGCATCTCCCAACATCAAATGAGGCAATCTGGTAAATGAGACCTTCACGTAGGAGGGGGCAAAGTCTTGCGCAAGGCCAGATGGAATGAAACCCTGTATAAGCGAATTTTGCAAGTAATCAATAATTAGATGACTGAGAAAATAAAACGTATCACTGAATGAACTTACAGTCATATTCCTGTGTTCGAATGCTATGAATATCTACGAAATTGCAACCATCCAAAATAGGTAATTATGCATTACTTAAATCTCATGAGCCGACAGATATGCAACTAAATGGTTCACGGAGATAAGATCATGATCATGTAACTCTTCTTAGCTTTACCAAATACTTGAAGCTGTTTTGTAATATATATTAGACAATTAGGCAGAGGAATTAGGCAGAGCAATTAGGCAGAGAAATTAAACAGATGACCATCGCATCGAGGAACAGCAACTAAATGGTTCATGCAGATAAAATCATGATCATGTAACTTCTCTTAGCTTTAGCAAACAATTGAAGAAGCATGTGAGAGCCGACAGTTATGCAAAGAATGGTTTTAAAGAATTTGAGAGCCGACAAATATGCAACTAAATGGTTGACGGAGATAAAATCATGATCATGTAACTCCTCTTAGCTTTAGCAAATACTTGAAACTGTTTTGTAAAATTAATTAGACAGTTAAGCAGACAAATTAAACAGATGACCTTCTCATCGAGGAACAACATCGTGATTCCCATGAACTCTCCGTCACGCTTGATGTTTCTTGAATCCCAGAACCGCAAAAGCCGGCAAACAACCTCCTGTCGACAGCGGCCGAGATTGAGATCATGAAAGGCAACGTGTGCGGATTCGGAAGGGACGGCAACAAAATCGATCCCGGCCATTTGAAAGGAACAACGACTGTTTGTATATTTGCAATAAGGTAAGGCAGAGGAAGGGAGACGGAATGGGGTGAGTGATGTTTGAGTTGCGGTGTGAGAATTTATAAGAGACATTGTAGACTGTCAAAGGAAAGCCAAACGTTCGAGAGTAAATGGCATTGAAAGATTGGGAAGGAAGTAAATGGAGTGGAAGAGGAGAAATCTTGGCTGTTACCGTCGTTGCAGGGAGGGGAAGAATCAGAGCTTAGCCGACAGTCCGAGACCTACGTTTGCAGGAGAGGAAACGACGGCAGAGATCATGATTTTTGGATATTGGACAAAAGCCCGATAAATCTTGAATGAAAGGCCCAAGGGTTTTTTTTTTCTCAAGCCCATAAAAAAGGACAGGGCACAACAGCATGCATTCTCGGGAAAGAAGTTGGCTCATTATATATAGATTTTCTCTAATAGTCTTTCTCCCAAGTTTGAGATGATCATCCAATGGCGTATATATGCATATTGAATTCAAACTGTTGCTTTCTAGATAAGTTCTGCTTCTAAATGAGTTTAATGTTAATAAAAATCGAATTGCTTAATAATTATGCAGATATTGGAAAGTTGACCATAATATTTGAATATTGACTCAAATCCTAAAAATAAAAAATACTAATAATCTCAAATCATTTACTACGGTGGTGCTTCTGTCGACGTGTTAAAACCTCTGCCACAGTAGCATTAGCTTTGATTCCCAGATCAATAAGACCCCTTAATCTCGTCAAATCCACCAATTTCCCAAGGGGAGACCATACATCATACCAGAAAGAAGTTGTTCTTCCGTCATGTACTTCCACTTTCGTGAGCAACTCCGCTGTTTCTCTGTATTTTAATAATTTCTTCCACATCCAAGAACCCAAAGAAGTATTAATCTTTACTGTCCAGAATAAACCTTCTTTGATTAAGTAGCGGTTGATCCAACGAACCCACAGTGAGTGGAGGACAAAATACGCCAAATAAGCTTCAGACAGCTAACCTTGTTTGTCTCCGAAATCGATTTCAGTCCCAATCCACCCTCAGTTTTTGGCTTGCAAACATCTTTCCACGCCACCTTTGCCTTGTTTGTATTTAACGCCGGCCCAGACCATAAAAAAAAAAAAAAAGCAGCACATAACGGTCAAGTTCACGGATACAAGCCTGTGGTAGTCTAAAGGCGGACATCCAGAAGTTTATCAAACCAAATATAACAGATCGTAGAAGCTGTAGACGACCCGCAAATGACAAAGGTCTCACCGTCCATGATCCAAACCGATTTTTTATTTTTTCTATCAGCGGTGCATAGTCAGATGCTCTCATCTGCCTTGTCAATAGTGGTAAACCAGATATCTAACCGGTAGGTTTCCGGATTCAAGGGAAAATGTTCCAGTATACTCGATTTGAGCTCATCTGAAACACCGGCAAGAAAAAGCGTAGACTTCTCAAGACTGATGCCTAGTCCCGAAATCGCCGTAAATTCCTTGAAAACGTCTAGTATTGCTTCTATAGATTTCTGCTTTAGCTCTGGGCAAAAAAAGAAAAGCCTAGAGATTTTAAATAAAAACTTGCAATATCGCAGCTAGAAAAGCTCAAGTTCTTCAAGATACGGGAGCTTCATGACTATGTTCAAAAGTCCCTCACATTCGTTACCTGATTGCAGTAAACAAGTCCAAGGCGTTTCAGATTACTTGATCTGCAAGATAGTTGAAAGTAAAGTTATAAACTTGATCTAGCATAAACTAAGAAGTAAGAACAACAAATCAAGAATACTGATTCACCAAAATCTGAGGAAAACATCAGAGAAACAGAGCAGTTTCGTCACTGTAACTGAAATCAAGTGGATCTAATCAACAAATTCAGAAATTTCCATTTTAAAAGTTGTGTTCTTGACTTCTTGCCAATTTTTCAGGGCTTAGTTCGTTGGTCGCGGACATTTTGGCTATTTCTCTAACTAACAATCTTGTTTTTCATCACAAACTTTATTTACATTCTCTAGTAAGATTTTGGGGGCTATGCCTCATTTATTACTTCAAAAAAAAAATACTTTACTTGGAGAGAACCGAGTTAAAAAGTAATTAATTAAAATTTTCTCTAATAGTCTTTCTCCCAAGTTTGAGATGATCATCCAATGTCGTATATATGCATATTGAATTCAAACTGTTGCTTTCTAGATAAGTTCTGCTTCTAAATGAGTTTAATGTTAATAAAAATCGAATTGCTTAATAACTAATGCAGATATTGAAAAGTTGACCATAATATTTGAATATTGACTCAAATCTTAAAAATAAAAAATACTAATAATCTCAAATCATGTACTACCCTAATCAATATTTATTGATTAAGTTTTCTGCGTAAAAATTACAAGAACTCAATAAGACAAGAAAAATCGTAACATATCCCTTTCAAGACAGCCAAACCATGAAATCATCACACATAGCTCTAATCTGCATAGTCATGATCTCACTCTTCGCTCCGCATGAATGTACGTATAGGTCTTTCCTCGTATACATATATTAACGTCGTCGTCTCTTTTTATTTTATTTTTTCCATTGTCAAAGTTTGGTTTGTGTTTCAAATCAATGCGTAGGTCGCACGATGGCGGCTGGAGGGACACAGACACCTAACTATGTCCCTCCACCCTCTTGTATTAAGACCGAATGCACCCTTTACTCATTGCACAGAGACTGTGGTGCTGCTCCAAGTTAGTAGACCATTACAAGAGTGTCTGTTGGCGGGAAGATACTCCGAACGCCAAAGAGCTTTGCTTCGCAACTTGTCCAAAAGGATATATAAGACCTTTGATGACCATAACACCAAAAGTATAATGTAGTATGTTTTTTATTGGCAATTGTAACACTTTCTCATAAATAAACCTAAATCATTGCGAGAAAGATGTACAATTATATGTTTCCTTTTTTTAGGAAAGAGATCGAATCACTATATATTATCTTCGTCGTAAGTGCAACGTAACATGTTGTAAATTGGTTGTAAATTATGGACGTTATTACGACAAAACAGCCGGCAGTTGTCAACATTCGTTGTAAATTATGGACGTTTTTACGACAAAACAGCTGGCAGTTGTAAATTTGTCGTTATTTTGACGTTAGTGTCCTTTGATACTATTTCGATGGCAATTAAAGACGAATCTACAACCATTCTCATATTTCTCGTAAATTAGTTGTAAATCTCTTGTTTAATTATAACAGATTATTTTTGTTGCCACTTTTAGTTGCTAATGGAATGTAACCTCATTAACAAAATGCAAATGTGAAATCAACTAAGTATTGCTCTTTGCCACCATATTTTATATGTTATATATTCATAAAATATTATGACATGTTTAATATCCGTTTTGTGGATCGCCTCTCAAAATCTTTGTTCCTCTCTTAACATGTCTTCTGCAGATACTGGGGCAAGGTTGACGTAGAGACAGCTGCGTAACAAGACGTACGTTCCAGGTGACGACAGTTCTGAAGAATGGCTTTAACCCGGCGTTTGATAATCTGTTCCCGATAAGATGGAGGCGGCAAAGACCAGTCATTGTTTCAGCGATTGCTAAAGCATCATCATCACACTCGTCGCCCAAATTCAAGTAGTAACCCATATTATTTAGCTTCAAAGTCTTGAGATGTGGGCAAGAAAGGCTAACAGCTTTCAAATCCAATTATATAATATGGAATTGCGTAAGCTCAAGGTATTCAAGCACTAGAAGAAAAAGTGTCAATTGTTACTATCTTTTTGGTCACAATATCTCCATATTTCGTCACAACAAAGTTATTGTGACCAAACTGATACGAATTGTAAAACGTCACAATAGAATGGTCACAAACCTATTTTAGTCTCAAAAACGTCACAAAAATTTGTGACCATCAATTATGGTAACAATTGATGTCACAATTTGTGACATAATTTAACGTCACAGAAATGACACAATTCGTGACAAATAATAGTTACAAATAGGTCACAGATTGTAACAAAAAAATGTAACATATTTGTCACATATTATTACCATATTGTAGTCATTAATAAGTAACAAAATTGCGACAAAAAATGACACAAATATGTCACAATTAGTGACAAACAATAGTCACAGATAAGTCACAGTTTGTAACCAAAAAAATGTCACATATTTGTCACATATTATTACCATATTTTAGTCAATAATACGTTACAGAATTGCCACAAAAAACCGACACAAATATGTCACAATTAGTGACTAAATTAAAGTCACACGATAGTCATAATATATTTTTATCTGTGACTATTTTGTTACAAAAATAATAATGTTAGAAGTATCAAAACGTTACCAAATTTTTGAAATGAATTATAATAAACATATAATTAGAAATTTTTTTTAAAAAAATGCAAATGATAATAAAATAATACTTAACTGAAATAAAACATCCAAATAGAATAAATCATCCAAAGTAAACCAAATCTACAAACATAAACATAAGTCTTAACAAAATACAAACTTACATAACATTAAAAGTAAATAGAAAGTATATAGATACGTGGCTTGAGTTGGCATGGTTGTAAACTTGGGAGCTAGACAATTTGACTTCCCAACGTCTCAACAATCTTCTCCATTGCTTCAAGTTTTTTCTGGAAATCCATATTCTCTTCTCGGCTCTGTTTCAACTCTGCTTCCATCTCTTGCAGCTTTTGTGTTAACATTTCAGGTTCTTCAACATGTACTGCACTTGAGGAAACACCAGCATTTAGTAAAACTTTACTATCCAGTACTCCAAGTCCAAATACATTGCCTTTTTTAGATACTTCAGTTGCAGCCTAAAAATATATATATATATATATATCAAGGATCAAGCATAACACATCAAGAATCAATCGTATCATTCAAAGACCAATCATACTAATCAATAAATAACATGCTAAATTTCATCTCATGTTCTTTTCGATACCTTTTGTTTTAGCTAATTGCAACTTAGGAATTTGCCGTTCTATTAAATAAAATCTACCACACTGTTAATTACCAGATAAACTTTAACAACAATCAATCAATCACAGTTGAGATACAGAATTTTTTTCTCAGTGAAATGATATACTGAAGAGTAAGCCACAGTAAAAACCACGGGTTTCATGTCAACTAAACCTCTCAAAATATCATGACATCATATAAGACAAAAAAATGCATGTCACTGTTCTCTACAAAGGCTATATAAACGGTAGATTGGCACAAGGCTACATAACTGCTCAAAATTGAAGAAAGTACGACCTAATGAGAAGAGTTGCTCCCAAATCCAAACCCTATAATTATATGAAGGGAAATTCAAACTAAACCGAATCAGCATCAAGCGAAAGTAGGCTACATAACTGCTCAAAATTGAAGAAAGTACGACCTAATGAGAAGAGTTGCTCCCAAATCCAAACCCTATAATTATATGAAGGGAAATTCAAACTAAACCGAATCAGCATCAAGCGAAAGTCTCAGGATGTTCAGAAGATCAATGGAAAAGCCAAAGAAAATCCATAATTACACCCAATCATCAGGTAATACGATAAGGAATTCGAATTGAGAGAAAACGCAAGGTGAACACAAGAGAGATATAGAGGGACATATAACACCTAATGCAAGATAAGAGGCAGCAAGATAAGATAATAACCAAAACAAAACCATCAAAAAAAAATAACCGAAACTCAAAATCAAAACAGATTCAAAAGAGAATTTAGATTAAGGAGCAATTCAACTCTAGATTAACTTCAAAGAATACAATTACCTTCCAAAGCTTTTAATAGAAAAGGAAACTATGAAACAATGAAACAATGAAAGATGAAACGATGAAAGAACGGTTTTAATAGAGTGGGGAGATGCTTAAATATATTTTACAACTTTTTAGGTTATTTTAACGAGTGGAAAATTTTTAGCGCTTAATGAAAAAGAGAAATACTCTCAAATACCACACTTTCATGTTTTTGTAACAAAAATACCACACCAAGTTGAAAATGACAAAAATAACATTTATTTAATGGTTTAAAGATAATTAAACTAATAAATTTGGGTTCAAAAGTCATTCATTAGGGTTTAGATTTTGGGTTTTAGGGTTTAGGTTTAAGGGATTGGGAAGAATCATATGAAAATAAATGTATAATAGTCTTTTTTCTCTTCAAGAAATGTCATTTTGTCATTTTTACCTTGGTGTGGTATTTTTGTCACAAAAACATAAAAGTGTGGTATTTTTGAGAATTGCCCAATGAAAAAACTAATGGCGGTATAATAAAAACTTTTCGGGAATGAATTACCAAAATTTTAATTCTTTAAGGTAAATAAACCTTTTTATTTAAAAATTTGAAAAATAACTTTCTTAAAATCTACAAAATCACGAGGGAATTGACATATATCTTAAAGTAGATATGTATATCTCTTTAAGCTTGTTTATATTTAACTAAGGAGACTAATTAAATCATGGAAAAGAAAATCACGATGGGAATCGTGGTCATGTCAAATAACATCACAATGTTAATCACCTCATAAGAAGCAAGCCAGTTGTTCTAAGGGGGAGGGCAACATGAATACAGTAACAAGAGAAAGGAAAGAACAAGCACCTTTGTAGCAGTCGGCCTATCCTTTGGATTAAAAGCCAACAGTCTTTGCAAAAGGCGCAAGGCAAAAAGATCTGCCTTAGGAAACTTCTGCGAGAAGGGGAATTCTAGAAGACTTCACTTTTGCACTGCAACCTCCACCACCTTGCCACCTTGGTTCCACCAATAAAATTTGGATGAGAAGTGTTTATGTAATCCATCTGCAGACAGCACATTACCATTGAAGCAATCATGACCACCAGCACTAATAATTTAGTTCAAATTTAAAAGAATTTAATCAATTAAACGAGAAGAGCACTGAACAAGATTAAAAAGGCATCCAAATCAAATAACATGAGAAACGATCAGTGTCTGCTTCCTATACATAATACATGATCTCAATTGATCAACTTTAGAGTGCAAGTCCAAAGCCACATCTTCGTCCGTATGCTCAGAGATCAAGTAATTAACAGCCTTGAAAACTGCTTTCTCATAAGGCGTGGCTAGCCCTATAAAGTAAAACCAATGAGCTCAACTACACCATACCCATTGTCCATTGAGCATCTTTTGTGCACTTAGAACCTTTACCAGACGTACAGGAATCTCAAAACTTAAAACAGGACTGACACAAAAGAGTGAGAACCAAAAATCATAACTTTAAGCATAACAAGACAGTTTCCGATCAATAATCATCAAAAGAATCAAACCACGGGGACACCGAAGAGAATGACTTTCTTACCGGCGGCGAGAGAGTGAACGGAGACGGTCATCGTTTTCGTCGACGAAGGAGATCCTTCTGTCTGGTACAACATCGCCAACAGCAATCAGAGCCATGGAGTAGATCGGCGGAACTAAGCCCAATCCACCGACATGCATAGAAGAATAATCGATTTGCTTCCGCTTTCATTGCTGTGTGTCGGAGAGAGAGACTGTAATGAGATAGAGATCGATTTTGGAAATTTAGTGAAACGAGATAGAGAAACGCAAAAATATAATTATTGTTTGCAATATAACAATGAAATGCCACTGTCTCAGTAGTGACTAACCACCACGCTAGACAGTAGACTCAGTCAATCTCATATTAACCTGAGTTCCAACATATCTAACCACTATTTTTCTCCTTTTTTGTTTACCTTATTTTACAAAATTGGACATTATTCATTTAATAGATCTCACTTTTATGTTCCCAAAAAACAATGTTTAAACTAAAAAAATTTGATCAACTAAAAGTTCCATACAAAATAAATTTTAAATATCTCTATTATGGCTTCTTGAGTTTTTTTATGAGGGTGAATTTCTCTATTTTCGTAAATTCTTCCTTTCTTGTTTAAATCAATCTTTCTTTCTTGTTTAAATCAAATTTATGCCATGATTTTTAACTCTATAGTTTGGTTTTAGTTTATTCGTAGGTTTTGTTATTTAGCTGGTTTAGCTAGGAGAACTGAGGATTGTGTATAATCCGATTAAGGTTCGAGTTCACTAACTGTACTGTCTTTCTCAGGTTTTATTGATAATGGGTTATATCTTGTTATTGTGATTGTTGAGCTGATTGTAAGAGTTTCAATCGGGTAGAAAGAGAGAGGCGGAGAACATTTGTAAGCGGCGTTTATCGTCGGTGTTAGTGTATTGTCGGGTGATCGTGCCGACCCTGGTGAAGTATAGCTCTTTTCTGGTGGTTGCGGATGAGGAGATGAATATCGAGTAAACAAGTGTGTTGTGTTCTTGTATTCGTCTTTGTTTTTTTTTTTTTAGTCTTGAGAGAGAATTTAGGATTTATGTTGCACATCATTCATACTTCTTTTACTTATTATATACTTTTTTAGTTTTTTTTTCTAAAATTGAACTTATTTTTTTCTTATTTTATAATTTACCCGTGATTTTAATCTTTGTCACAAAGTGGTAACAATAACATCACAATCTACGACCAATTTTAAAAGTTACTAAAATAGTGACTAATTGTGACAACATACTTACAAAAGTTTGGTACCTGTGAATGTCTTAAGCTTAGTCACAAAAATAGTATCATTTTTGTTACTAAATTTGGTTGCAAATCTGTAACAATATTTGTTACTATATATTTTGTAAGAATTAGGTCACCAATAGTAACAAAAATTAGTTACTTTCATTTTAGTAATAATATTGTGACCAAGTTGTAACATTTTTATGACTAAATAATTTCGTCACAATTTGGTATGTAAATCGTCACAATATTGTGACAAAACAATTAGTCACAATTTTTTGTAACAATATGAATTTTTTTTTTTGTAGCGAAGGCATGTGAGTTTCATGACTGCTTCCGAAAGTCCCACACCTGTTATTTGAGAGCATTTAACAAGTCCAAGGCGTTTCAGATTACTTGACCTGCTAGTAGTTGCATCAAAAGTCAAAAAGCAAAATATCATTATGAATCTTTCCACTAAGATGCATATATCACTTAAATTGATAAGTATTGGAGTCCTCTAAAAAAAACAGACTTGATCCGTAGTTACTTATAGAACTCTGTACAAATATTATAGGCATCTAAATATACTCAACAATGCTTCACCCAAACCCTAAAAACAGGGGTTCCTTACAATAGTTATTTGTAGAACACTGCAAAATATAATCAACATTCAGTAAGTTTCCATTTAAAAAATTGTGTTCTTGCGAGTTTTTCTAGGGTTTTATTGCAATATAGATGTAACTCATACTAATATTAGTAATTAATAATTATACAATATTCAAGCCCTAGACTTCCAACAATTAACAAACCAGAAGGCATACACGCATAAGTCGATGATATGACACCGCATGGAATGAACTCAAACTGTAGTTGTGCGAAATGACTACAAACGTAACAGATCATTAATATCTTCAAGCCAGAAGCCACGCGACCAATGCATTTTCCTCGTCATGGTCCAACGGTTCTCCAAAGTTCTCGCAGTTACTTTTTTCGATCTTGGCCTCATCATCACCATTCAAAAGCCACGACACCATTGAATCAGAACTCTCTTTCTGATCGGAAAGGTTACTGCTATGACCGCCTTGCCAAACACAATCCCAATCAATAAACTCATCCGTCAAAGCATCGTTGACTTGATTCTCGTAGTTGAGAAACGACTCCACTGACTGATGACAGTCGAGTTCCCCTTGGTTCGAAGCCTCCGGTAACCCTCTGGCTGCTTCAGAGACTCCTAATTGATTAAACTCCACATGACCAGCACCCGATGTGAACGCGTGGCCTGGACCTGACCCGTCCAGCAAAAGATCCATGATGTCATCATCAAAGGATAAAACTCCATCATCACCGTTAATGCTCATGAGATTATTGTTGGTATTGCAACAATCTCCTCCTTCATGACAGGCTCCGTAGTAGTCATCATATGGTCCTAGCTCAGCCTCAGCTCCACATAACTCCATCACTAATGCTTCTTCTCCCGCCACCGTTGTAACTGCTACGTTGGAGTCTGGCCCCGGCGATGCAGACGTTTTCTTCGTCTTTCGAGTTTTTGGTTTGTGAGTGTTGGGTTTCATGGCGGATTTGCGGGGTCTCCCTGGTCTGCGAAGCGGTGACGTCGGAGGAGCGTTCATGATTACGGCAGGTACGTCGTCAGAGATCGACGACTTTCTCATGAAGTTGTATAGTTTACGGCTGAGATGAGAGATCCAATAATTTTTTATTTCGTTGTCTGTTCTCCCTGGTAGATGACTCGCAATTAGTGACCACCTACGTTATTAGATCAGAAACAATTTTTATTAACCCTCTATTAACAATTATGAACAACCTCTAAAAAAAAAACATATATCTAGGGAATAAGATCACTTTCATTAGTAAACCTGCCTAAAGATTCTTAAAAAAAAAAGCCCGACCAATCAGGTGTCGCTATGCGCGTCGGAACAGTGCAAAAAACGTCTTTAGCATTAATTACATGGGATCCGCTATTAATTTTTTTATTTTTTAAGAGGGACCTTTAAACAGAGTTGGTCCAAGGGGGGCTTATTGGTTTGAAAGGGGCTTATTGGACTAAGAAATTAAAAGAATTTGAATATATATGAAACCAAAGAGAATTTAAGAAATCTGGGTTTGATTTAATAATCCAAGAGAATTTTAAGAAATCTGGAATTTCATTTCTTTAAAAAGGTAATTTTTGGGATTTCAATTTCTTTTAAGTAACTTAATAAAAATAATTAAAGAGATATATGAATATTATTTGGTTTATATTTCTTATTCATTTAAAATGTTAAAAAATTGAAATTTGGGTATATTGGAACAAATAAGATTTTCAACTTTTAAAATTATTTAAAATGATACATAATTTTTTTACAAGTTTTTTATTCTATAAAATGAAAAAATGATATTGAAAATTTCAAATTTTAAATTTCAACTATTTTTTTCTCATTTTAAAAGTTTTGATTTACTTTTTTGAAATTAAAACTAAAAAGTTTTTAGAAAAACTTCAAATACCACCCAAAGATGTGGTATTTGTATTCCTTCATTTTTAACTATAAATTGTCTTTCAAATTTCTTGGAATTTATTAATGAAATCTCAAATTTCTAATAAGCTGAAATTTTAAAGGAATTATACAAATATTTAATCCAATATACTAAGATTTTAAGAAATTTTTACAAATATTAAATTCAGATAATTTATAAGGAAAATGAATTTCTTGGAATCATTGATCCAATAAATCCACCTTAGATTTATATTATTTTTCTTTGTTTAATCATGAGATATGAGATACTTTACGAAGTTGCTCTTATAATAATTTTGATTGTCGGACTCTTTCTCTTTTGATTGAGTCAAAGTAAATTCTACTCTCGTATAAGTCACTTCAAATAAATGTCACTTCATATAAATGCAAACTTCATATTTATTATATATAAATGCAAACTTCATATATATATACACGTATGTGATATTTTAAATATAAGTTTAGCATATTAAAAACTCTTAGAAGGATGTATTGAACTGTGAATTTTAAGAGATTTTGAGATTGTCTTAAAATCCTCTGTTATTCAACTATGAATTTTAGTCATAGATCTGAGTCATTGTACGTCAATCATTATTGAGGTCACTGATATGTATAGATTTTAGTGATTTTAATTTTCATTTGTAGATACTTTTTAATAGTTTTTACTTCCATTTAGGCATTATTAGATTGTACATTCTTGCATATGTCTCTATTAGGTCATGGAATGGCTATCTAGTGGATTTGAAGGAGATAGAGTGCAGATAAGCCAAGAAAGATGAAGTTTTCAGCACATTGTTCCCATAGCGGGGTGATGCACCGAGAAGAATGTGGTCGATGGGCTACACCGACACGATACACCGAGAGAATCAAGTCGCTGTGTGTTTCGAAGGCTACAAGGTTCCGACGACATACACCGATGTGATACACCGAGAGGAAATAGGTCGCTGTGTGACACCGATGTGATACACCGAGAGGAAATAGGTCGCTGTCCAAATTTAGAGTTTTTTTTCTTATGGTCAACTATAAATAGGATGTGAATCTAATCTTTTATCTATCCTAGAACCCTAGACGAAACTTGTAAACACTTTTTATAATTCTTGAGTTTATTGCAATTTTCTCTTCCAATCCTTATTTTTCTTCCTTATTTTCTTCTTTCTCTTTGTTTAATTCTTGATTATGCACATATTCATCATGGGTTTTGTGTTTATCAAGTTGATTAGTGAGTAGTCATTTTCTAAGTTTTGGGTTAAGTAGATTATGGTGATTAAGTGTTGATTAATGAAGCTTAAGGCTTAATCTAGAAGATCATTGCTTATGAGTTGTGTTTAATGCTAGATTTGAATTGATCTCTCATAATCTAGACCTTAGACTCTCTCATGCATTAAAAGTGTTTGTTGAAATGCCTGAATGAAACCCTTAAGTGCTTAGTTTGCCTAACCAATGAGAGTTGATGTTAGGATTCTTAGTGACTATTGAGACTTGTTTGAATGCATGTTATTCTTGTGATTGGCCAATGAGAGTTGATGTTGATTGCTTGATAGCATAGGGTTAATGCCATGAGAATGGGTTAGCTAAACTAGTGATCTTAGGTTAAAGGATCAGCATTTGTTGTTTTTGTTAGCTTCATTGATTAGCACTTGATCAGCCAAGTCAATTACCTTAACCCAAAGGCTTAGTCTTTTATTTATTTGTTCAATCTCTTATCTTTTGTTTGCTTGCTCTGTTTTTTGGGTGTTTGATTTCACTTGTTTTGAAATTGTTATTGTAGGTTGATAACTAGATAACTCTTGAACCTTGATAGCACTTAGATTAGATAATTTCTTGGATCTTTAGTGAGTGTAACTTCCTAGGTATGGATTGAATCCTATTGCTGCAATGATATGAGTGGTGTAGGAAATTGATAGTGATCATAAAATCCTGCTTATCAATTTGGCGCCGTTGCCGGGGATCGAACCCGGGTCACCCGCGTGACAGGCGAGAATACTTACCACTATACTATGCTAAAAAAGAGGAGTTGAGTAGAGCTACAAAGGCTACTTATGAGGACAAGAAGAAGATAAAAGGACCTCAGCCTCCCTCTATTGATACATCTCCAAACACTCTTAGCTTACACCCCTTGAAGCTTAAGGATGGATACATTGAGTACAAGATCAAGTGTCAAGGAAATTCTACACCATTCTCAAGTGTCAAAGCACTCATCAATCCTGAGTTTCAAGGAGATCCAATCAAGTTGCAAGAGCTTCTCTCTCAAGTCCTGACCATCAATCTTGAAGGCAGACCAGGTCTCAACCCTCACTAGCAAGTGGAAGGAGAGTCAAGCTAGTGACTTTAAACAAGCTCACTTGGGAGGAAGTCCCATGAATATCCTTTTGTACATAGTTTTCAATTTTTTTTATCTTCTTTTAAGTGTTGTTTTTATCTCTTCAGTCTTGTAGAGTTGGTCAATGCTGTAAACAACCAAGTTTGGGGGAGTTTCCATGTTCCACTCATCTCTCACTTGCCCTCTCCAGCTCAGTCCACTTAAGATAACACTCCATGCCCTGCTTTTCATTTTTTTCTTTTGTGTTTAGGTCTTCTCTCTCAAGTCTACTCTCACACAAGGGACTGTGTGAAGTAAGTTTGGGGGAGAGACCTAGTATTTGACCTAGTTTTTTATTTTTTTTGTTTCTCTTTTTGAGTCTGCATGTGCATTGTTAATAGCTATGAATTCTTGAAAAAAAAAAGAAATTGAAAATTTTCAAAAATACAAAAAAATGCATTTGGATCATCATTTTTCTTTTGATTATAGGATTAAGTCTAGTTTCATTCTGGGTTGCATTTGCATATGCATAGTGGATAATGATGAGTTTGCCTTGTAGAAGTTCACATTGGAGATTGAGAATTATGCCCTCGTTAGTAGTTATAAGTTGCTTGCACTTCCTCTAAAAAAAAGGTTCCTTGAAAACTCATATCATTGTGAACCTTGCATGATCTCCAAAGCATCCTTGTGAACTAATTGACTTTAATTTGAATATAATTCTCTTGCCAAGGGGCTTGAAATGCATTCTCTTGGATAAGGCTTGGGTTTTCTTTTCCATTTGCCACTCTTATGCTAACCCAAGCATTGCTCCTCTCCCTTGAACCCTGAATCTCCTTTCTAGACCAACATTAATTTGTTTGAGTGAGGCCTTTTCCTTGATAGCATTTACATGTGCAAAAACTTGAGAGTATTTGGGATGACAAAGGTTGTTCTTCATTTTGGCTAGCTATAAAACCTCATTAAGCTAGCAATTAGGTGGGAAGTGAGATGAGAAGGTGTTTAAGGATATGTTATGTTGAGATTTGGGGAGTGAAATGAAGGAAAATGGATAAGTCTATGAAAGAAAAGAGAGTCTATAGGGAATCATTCAAGAAAAGTGAGAAGAGTAAGCTCTATATAAAAAAAAAGAGAAAGAGATAACCCCTAAGTATTAAGAGATATCAAAGGAAGAAAGAAGCATAGAGGGGAATAAACAAAAAAAAAAAGTCAAATGAAGAAAGAGCTAAGTGAAATACATGATCAAAATATTCCCTAGATGGCTAGCAAAGAAAATGGGACTTCATTGGGTGAGAGATATTCTTTTTGGGAAGTTTGGGGTTGATTAGTGAAAGAGTCATGTGCTTCAAAAGAGTAGGAGATTTAATTAGATCATTTCTAGGAATGGGTAGAGCAATGAGGATCAACCTTTGTATGCATAAGTTGTTCCCTTTCTTAGATAGATTTTGTGCAATGTCAAATGCTCCTTGTTTTGAGAGTTAGCCACCCAAAAGAGAAATTCTCAAGCCACCACAAAAAGCCTTAACCTAAACCAAAGGAGAATGATTGACACTCCCTTAGCAAGACTGCACTTAAACACTTTAATGAATGTAAAAGTTTGCTTTGGCTTGATTGCATGAGTTCCATTTGATATGTCTAGTTCAAGCAATTTATAACTACTTGGAAGGACCTTAGGCTGAATCTCTTGTGTGAATTTTGTGGTTCTGAATCCACACCTTCAAATCTCTCTCTCATTCTTTCTTTAGCTTTGCTTGAGGGCAAGCAAAGGATAAGTTTGGGGGAGTTGATATGTATAGATTTTAGTGATTTTAATCTTCATTTGTAGATACTTTTAATAGTTTTTACTTCCATTTAGGCATTATTAGGTTGTACATTCTTGCATATATCTCTATTAGGTCATGGAATGGCTATCTAGTGGATTTGAAGGAGATAGAGTGGAGATAAGCCAAGAAAGATGAAGTTTTCAGCACATTGTTCCCACAGCGGGGTGATGCACCGAGAAGAATGTGGTCGCTGGGCTACACCAACACGATACACCGAGAGAATCAAGTCGCTGCGTGTTTCGAAGGCTACAAGGTTCCAACGACATACACCGATGTGATACACCGAGAGGAAATAGGTCGCTGTGTGACACCGATGTGATACACCGAGAGGAAATAGGTCGCTGTCCAAATTTAGGTTTTTTTTTCTTATGCTCAACTATAAATAGGATGTGAACCTAATCTTTTATCTATCCTAGAACCCTAGACGAAATTTGTAAACACTTTTTATAATTCTTGAGTTTATTGTAATTTTCTCTTCCAATCCTTATTTTTCTTCCTTATTTTCTTCTTTCTCTTTGTTTAACTCTTGATTATGCACATATTCATCATGGGTTTTGTGTTTATCAAGATGATTAGTGAGTAGTCATTTTCTAAGTTTTTGGGTTAAGTAGATTAGGGTGATTAAGTGTTGATTAATGAAGCTTAAGGCTTAATCTAGAAGATCCTTGCTTATGGGTTGTGTTTAATGCTAGATTTGAATTGATCTCTCATAATCTAGACCTTAGGCTCTCTCATGCATTAAAAGTGTTTGTTGAAATGCCTGAATGAAACCCTTAAGTGCTTAGTTTGCCTAACCAATGAGAGTTGATGTTAGAACTCTTAGTGACTATTGAGACTTGTTTGAATGCATGTTATTCTTGTGATTAGCCAATGAGAGTTGATGTTGATTGCTTGATAGCATAGGGTTAATGTCATGAGAATAGGTTAGCTAAACTAGTGATCTTAGGTTAAAGGATCAGCATTTGTTGTTTTTGTTAGCTTCATTGATTAGCACTTGATCAGCCAAGTCAATTACCTTAACCCAAATGCTTAGTCTTTTATTTATTTGTTCAATCTCTTATCTTTTGTTTGCTTGCTCTGTTTTTTGGGTGTTTGATTTCACTTGTTTTGAAATTGTTATTGTAGGTTGATAACTAGATAACTCTTGAACCTTGATAGCACTTAGATTAGATAATTTCTTGGATCTTTAGTGAGTGTAACTTCCTAGGTATGGATTGAATCCTATTGCTGCAATGATATGAGTGGTGTAGGAAATTGATAGTGATCATAAAATCCTGCTTATCAGTCACATTGCTCTAGTGATTTCTAGTACTATACATGTTATTACTGTTAATTAATAATTAATTCTATTTATATTTTCTAAAAGCATGGTTAGAGCACCTCCATCAGCGAAACTCACAAAAAGTTCTTAAAACTTTTTTTTTCGTTTTTTCAAAAAAAAAAAATTCTGACGAATCAGATCTCGCCACATGGCGAGACGATGAACATAACACCCTTAATTTTATAGGAGTGGGACCCACTATTAAACAATTCTTATTTTTTTAAGGGTCTACCCTATCAACCCCTAATGGAGTTGGTCTTAGGTGCAACAAGCATATCGACGTGTCCAAATTATACTAAGAACTGTTTTGGTTGATTCCCATTGGGGCCACGAAGTTCTCTCAGGTTTATTGGATCAATGATTCGAAGAAATTCATTTTCATTATAAATCATCTTTTATTGGATTTAACATTTGTAAAAGTTTTTTAAAATATCAGCTTATTGGATTAGACATTTGTATAATTTCTTTAAAATTCTACCTTATTAGAAATTTGAGATTTCATTAATAAATTTCATCTCAATGAATTTGAAAGACAATTTGGGTGGTATCTAAAGTTTTTTTTTTAACTTTCTAGTTTTAATTTCAAAAAAGTAAATAAAAACTTTTAAAATGAGAAAAAAAATATTTGAAATTTAAAATTTGAAATTTTCAATATCATTTTTTTCATTTTATAGAATACAAAACTTGAAAAAAAAAAATTATGTATCATTTTAAATAATTTTAAAAGTTGAAAATATTATTTGTTCCATATATACCCAAATTTCAATTTTTAACATTTTAAATGAATAAGAAATATAAACCAACTAATTTTCATATATCTCTTTAATTTATTATTATTAAGTTACTTAAAAGAAATTGAAATCCCAAAAATTACCTTTTTAAAGAAATGAAATCCCAGATTTCTTAAGTTCTCTTTAGATTCATATATATTCAAATTCTTTCAATTCTTTAGTCCAATAAACCCCCTAAGAGAAATAATATAGAGAATTTCTCAAATGAAAACTTGTGAAATATTCTTAAGAATTCCATAAAACATGTGTTTTATTTTGAGTAGCTCAATTTTTTTCTTTAAAATTAAAATTTAGTTATATAATTAAATTATATTATAATAATAATAATAATTTTTTTGTTTAAAATACTTTTAGGCATTTTAAAAGATGGAGATGCATGCTCTGAAAACTTAAAAGAAGGAGACCCGCAAAGAAAAAAATGTATTTTTGTTCGATGAAAATTTAACAGTTTCTTTTACTACCAATAACTTTTGTAATCTACTGTAAATTTGAATTTTCGGCCATAAAAAGTGTTCACGAAAGGTCGTTAAACTAAAACAGAGAATAACATTAAGCGTTAAGAGTAAGCTTAAACCCCTCCCTTCCGACTCATGCTGTCTTTATAAGCCGTATGACTGAAAAGTCTGAAAACATCATAGCTTGTAGCCTTGTAATATTTACATTAAATTTAATAGAATTTCCCTTGGCGAAAAAATAAAAATGATTAATTCTCGAGAAAAAAAATAAAGAAAAAAATAATTATTGTAATGTACTCTGCATACAAATCATTGTCAATTGGAAAAAATGGAAACAATCAAATAAGAACTGTACCTGTTTCCCAAAGTGGAGTGCAGTTTAACAACGAGTTCTTCTTCTTCTGGTGTTATGTTCCCGCGCTTGAGGCCAGATCTAAGATAATTTATCCATCTCAATCTACAGCTCTTTCCACACCTTTTTAATCCTTTTTACAAAACAACATAAAAATTAACAGAGTAACAATACACGTCAGATTTTAGGTATAATTAAACATCGAAGATGTTGTTTTCAAAAAAAGGAAAAAAGAAAGAAGATGTTGTTGAAGTTCGTCTTACATGGTGTAACAGTATTTGTAGTCTATCATTTGGGAAAAAAAAAAAAACAGTGTAAATATATTTACCGGCATTTTTGGGGAGAGATCTCCAAGAGCCTTCACCGTTGGATTGAATGTAGCTGGAGAGAATCTGGTCTTCCTCCGCCGTCCACCGCCCTCTCTTTATCCCGACCTTCTCGCAACACGGCGCTCTTCCCATTCTCTCACTGACCACAAAATTAAGTCAAGCAAATGGAGAGAGTTTGTGTATATATGCAAGCGAGAGGACAAGAAAGAGAAGTTACTGAGTGACAGCAACTGAAGGAAAAGTGACTGATTAGGTATTTATAGCGGAAGATCGCAATTAATTAAAAAGACAAATTAAAGAGCTGGAGCGTTCGACAATATTTCCATCGTGAAGAGATTCATGATCCGTATATATTCTATGGAGTATAAATATATGGAATGTGCCACACATACCAACTTATACCTACTTATAAATTACTCTTTGAAAAATGGAAAAAAAAATGTGTTTTTGGGAGTATACTCACAGTGATTAAATATAAGCTGAACGACAAATTGTAATGATGCGAGGAGAAGGAAACTTGGTTTTATCTTATCATTATTGGTTAGAGAATCTTGATATGTATACAACAAACTATAAGACTGTTTCACTTAAACAATACAAAACACGTGAGATTCAAACCGAAGTTCTCTTATCAAAACTTCAAAACAAAAATTGCCGACAGAATTAGAAGAAGGGAGAATTGATGAAATAACCAAAGAAAAAAACAATTAGATTTTGAGAGAGAGGGTAGAGAGAGATAGGAAGAGAAAAGAAGAGAAAGGAAGAGAGAGAAAAATAGGGTTTGGTTATTTGTTAATTTGAGATTTTATTGAACAAAAGTAACGAAGGAGATTTTAGATTGATGTGAAAAAGTACGGACAAATAGTCAAGCTCCAAAACTAGATATTAATGGAAACTAGGTCTTCAAGCTATGAGTTCTAAGTCTGTAGAAATTTGCGGAAGAATCTTTTGGGTGAAAACTCCTTTGCTTATATAAGGCTTCTTCCCGACCTAAACCAAGAGAGATTAGGAAGAAATCTGGATTCGTCGCGATTCTCTTTCATTTTCCTCGGCGTATGTCTTTGTGTTCTTGTTAATCTTTGGCTATTTTAACTTGTACGTGATGATATTCAATTTCTTTTTTTTAAGATAAGGATCCCATCTTTTATGATTTTGATCTTTGCATTAAGCAATCTAGCTCTTGGGTATCTTTGTTGTTTAGGATGCCTCGTTTCTGCATTATATTCTGGTGCTGGCTGCTTGAGTGACATACTCACATTAAAAAAGGGAGATTGTGAAGCCATGGATTCTGCAGTTCACAAAGAAGAAGTGGACGTGTCATATTCTGAGTGGTTGAAACTGAAAAACAAAAAATAATGAAAAGATTTTGAATATCAAGAAATTAAGATTTGGAGATATTTAAGAAAGAGGAAATATGGAATTAATTTAAGTGGTAACTTATGTAAATAATAGTTAGCTATTTCCTGAGATTTTGTGCATGGAGAGCAAGGGTTTTTTAGTGAATGAAAAATGAGAGTTGTGAAAGTGGTGTTATGCCGGTAAGGTTAGACAGATTAAGAACCAAAGAGATCAACTCCAAAGGAAGCTCTGCCGAGTTACTAAATTTTATGCTTTTCATCTTAATGGAGGCCAAAAAGATGCACTACAAGAAGAGGATAAGCATTTCAGAAAGTCCTGGGCATTTTATTTGGACCGAGGACCCGATCCAAAACCGATCCGGCAGGTTCGGGGCAGGTACGAATCTTCAGATTTTACTCGATGGGTATTTTATTCAGTTACTCACGGGTATAGGTTCGGGTCCGGTTCTTATCCGAGACCCAAACAGGACCCGAACGTACCCGAATATAATAGGATCCAGCTCTATTCATCATTACCCGAATTCAACTAAAACCCAAAAATACCAAAAATCACGGGTGTTTTACCTGGACTCGAAGACGAACTGGACCCGAGGACCCGAACTGGACCCGAACCGAAACTGACCCAAAAAATTGCATAATTTTGATTAAAAGTCGGTTATTGCTTGGTTTATTGTCGGTTTTATTGGTTTAATTTCTGTTAATATTTGAATTTTTAGGTAATTTTTTTGAATTTCGGGTATTAAGGAATCCGAAAATACGATACCTGAATCAAAATTTTATCGGGTAAAAAATACTCGGGTATTTAATGGGTACATAAAATTTGTACCCGAACCGACCCGGACCCAACAGGAACCGACCCGAACCCGGACCAAAAATTTTCAGGTACTTATACTGGTCTAAATATCTTTTGCCTGAAAAACCTGAACCCGCAAAGACCCGACCCGAACCCGAACCTCACCCGAATGCCCAGGGCTATATTATATTGTAAAATTATTGTAGTTATTTTTTAACTTTTTAAATTTACAATCTAGTCCTCATGACACACAATGTTTACGAAAAACTCCAATATCCTAATAAAATAACCTAGACCCATAATTTGTTTGTTTTTTTAAAAAAAAATTTGAACAAAGAATAAGAAGTAGTTGAAGAAAACTGTACTAGAAAGTAATCAATCAAAATTTATGAGGATTAGATTAGTTCTGGGCGTTCGGGTACCCGTTCGGGTTCAGATTTAGCTTTATAAAACCTAATCGGGTTTTAGAATTTTTTTGGGTCGGGTATGGTTAGTAATTTTTCGTGCTTATTTTGTAATATCATACAAGTTCCATTTTATATCCAAACTCAATTCGGATTCAGATAATGTCACTTCGGATCCGGAGTCCCATTTTAAAATAACATTTTTGACTAAAAACACATAAACTAAACAATAAAACTAATAAAATATTCTTAAACATTATTAAAATATATCCAAACTTGTTCATTTTAAACATAACAATAAAAATAAGTCAGAAATTGAATTTTCAAAATATTTGAAAATAAATTAATTATATAAAGTTAGGTAAAGATAGTTAATTTCAGAGTTTTTTAGGATACTAGTTTAGGTTTTGGTTCGGTTCGGACTTTTTTATCTCTAAATACCAATTGGGAATTTTTTAGATCCAGTTCGGGACCGAGTTCTGATATTTTGAATCGGATTCGGGTTCGAATTTCAGTTACAAATTCCTAGGGTTAGATTAGATCGTGAAATCAAAAGTTTAAGTAGTTTATAATTTCATGACAAATTTTATATACTAAACAAAACCCAATATTTTTTAATGACATCTTGGGCATAGGCCTATACTAGCAACTCCATCCATAGTATCCAAAAGAGTATCTCATATTTTTGAAAAAAAGAGAGAAAATAATATGGGGTTTTCATTTGAGAAACCATTAGGCCATCTCCTTTACAAGAATGAGAAAGAGTATGTAATAAATAGAAAAAAAAATTGAAAAGTAGGAGAGAAACTTAAAAACCGTTTTTCTGTGGAGAACTTTTAAGAACCTCAGCGGATAATATTTTGCATTTGTATTTATATATGAGTAGTCCACCTTTTAAAAAAAAAACAAAATTAATTTAATTATCTCTGCTAACAATAAAAAAACATCAATATTAATTTTTTAATTACTCATTTTGGGTATCTAAATAATGATGTTGTTTTAGAACCTCATGAAAAACTTTTGTGTGACTTGTCTATTTTTAACTGGTTGAATTTTTTTACAAAAGTTAAAATTTAATTATATAAATAAATTATGGTAGAATATTGATATTAAATTGTTGAGATATTCATTTTGGGTTTCTTACCAATAGATATTCTCTAATGTATTTTTTCCTTTTCAATTAGTTTAATTGAAAAATAACCAATAAAATTCCTCTAATAATCTTTCTCCCAAGCTTGTGATGATCTTCCAATGGCCTATGGAGATTGAAATTCAAACTTTTGCTTTCTAGATAAGTTCTGCTTCTCAAATAATAATAGTATAGAAATGAGTTAATATAAAATTTAATTTTAATAAAAATTGAATTGCAGATACTGGAAAGTTGACCATGATATTTGAATATTGACCCAAATCTTGAACATCAAAAGTACTAATAATCTAAACCATGTACTATCCTAATCAAATTTATTTATCTATATATAAATCAAGTTTTCTATGTAAAAATTACAAGAATTCAATAAGATAACAAGAATCATAACATATCCCTTTGAAGACAGCCAAACCTTGAAATCATCACATATAGCTCTAATCTACATAGTCATGATCTCACTCTTCGCTCTGCATGAATGTACGTATAGATCTTTCCTCGTATACATATATTAACATTGTCGTCTCTTTGTTTTCATTTTTTCATTGTCAAAGTTTGGTTTGTGTTTCAAATCAATGCGTGCGTAGGTGGCACGATGGAGGGTGGAGAGACACAGACACCGAACTATATCCATCCACCCTCTTGTATCCATACCGAATGCACCATTTACTCATTGCACAAAGACTGTTGGTGCTGTTCCAAGTTAATAGACAGATACAAGAGTGTCTGTTGGCGGGAAAAAGATACTCCGGTCGCCAAAGAGCTTTGCTTCGCGTTTTGTCCAAAGGATATGTAAAACCTCTCATAAATTCACCAAAAGTATAATGAATGTTGTTTATTGGCAATTGTAACACATTTTCTTTAAAAAAACCCTAAATCATTGCCTGAAAGATGTATAATTATATGTTTGTTTTTTCAGAAAAGAGATCGATTCACCATATATTGTTTTGTAATTAAGAACGTATAACCTCATTAAAAAAATGCAAATGTGATCAAATCAACTAAGTATTGCTCTTTGCCACCATAGACATATACATTAAAGTTTATGACATGTTGTTCGGTTTAGCGGATCGCCTCTCATAATCTTTGATCCTCTCATAACATGGCTTCTGCAGATACTAGCTAGCTAGGGCAAGGTTGACGTAACGACAGCTGCGTAAATCAAGGTCTTCCAGGCGAGGACAGTTCTCAAGAATGGCGTTTAACCCGGCGTTTGATAACCTGTTCCCGATAAGATGGAGGCGGCAAAGACCAGGCATTGTTTCAGCGATTGCAAAAGCATCATCATCACACTCGTCGCCCAAGTAGTAACCAAAATTGTTTAGCTTCAATGTCTTGAGATGTGGGCAAGAAAGACCTACAGCTTTCAAATCCAATTCTATAATATGGAATTGCGTAAGCTCAAGGTATTCAAGGAATGGGAGTTTCATGACTGCTTCCAAAAGTCCCGCACCCGTTATTTGAGAGCATTTAACAAGTCCAAGGTGTTTCAGATTACTTGACCTGCAAGTAGTTGCATCAAAAGTCAAAACATGATCTAATTAAGAGACTTAATTAAAAGAAACAACAATAAGACGCAAAAAATCATTAAGATTCTTTCCACTAAGATGCATATACCACTTAGAATGATAAGTATTAGAGTCCTCTAAAAATACAGACTTGATCCGTGAGTTACTTGTAGAACACTGCACAAATATTATATGCATCTACATATACTGAACAATGCTTCACCAAAACCCTAAAAACAAAGGTTCGTTTAATCAACATTCAGAAGTATCCGTTTAACAAATTGTGTTCTTGCGAGTTTTTCTAGGGTCTAGAAAGAACCTGTCGGCGATGTAGGCGAGGAGAGAATCGCTGCCGAAGTCGTGAATGTTGATCTCCACCAAGCCGCCTTGGCTTAGATCAACGGCGCGGCGGCACATGGCCTCCGCGAGATGATAGTAATCAGTGGCTTCTTCTCGTTTCCCCATGTCTCGCATGTCGATTTGGCGCCACATCGACGGGTCTTGACAGACGCGTCGCCACGATCTGCACACCTTTTGAACGTTTTCCAGTCTATCAGCCACGCTAAGACGGAGCAGAATCGAATAGATCAACTCCGGCGGAAGCTCCGCCCGGTTTATAAGTTTTCCGTTTTTCATCTCACCAGAGGCGAAAAGAAGAAGGCACGACGGCGAAGAGGACGAAGCAATTTCTAAGGATCAGATTGTGAAGACAGAAGTGGAGAGAGTGTTTCAGGCTCCCTCTCAAACTTATATAATCTAGTCCTCATGATAAACTAAAATTACGAAATAAGCCCAATACTACAATGAAATATTGGGCTTGGCCCATAATAATTTACTCTTCCTTTTTTTTTGTGTGCTGCAATTAATTAGTAGAAGAGATCTGAGCTAAAAAAGTAAATCAATCAAACATTTTGAGGATCAGATTGTGAATTCAGAACTGAAGTAATAGTGTCGGATAATTTGGTTCTCTAGTTCTCGTGAAAAACATTATTTACAAAATAAACCTTATATTTTCTACTGAAAGTTGGGCCGAGGCCCATAATTTACTCTTTCAATTTCTTGAAGAGAACCGAGTTAAAACGTAACGTAATCAATCATATAATCCTCTGATAATCTTCCTCCCGAGCTTGAAAAGATATTTCAATGGCGTATGGGAGATTGAAACTCAAACTTTTGCTTTCTAGATAAATCATAAGTTCTGCTTCTTTTTTAACATACGACAAAGAAGAGAATAAAACTTGTCCCACACTCCAAAAGAAGATAAGAAATCCAAAGAAGATAAGACACTATTATAAAAAGTGGAAACCCATCTTGAGAGACTTTTATTTAATCGTCGAGTCTCAATTCGTTTTGGTCATCGCAAACTGAAAGCATGGAACTTCATGTCCGTCTTCGTCAATTTATCATCTTCTTCTTCCTCCTCTTGACTGTTCTTGAACATTCTTCTTCTGCTGCTGCTCGGATTCTCACAGTCTCTAAGCCCGACAGGCATGATGTTGCCGCAAGCGCTCGTTGGCTCGTCTCTCAGAACATTTGGGGTGTCCTCAGGTATCTTAACTTGTCGGTTTTTCTCATGAACAGACCAAGATCTTCTCTCTATAAGTTGTTTATCTTGATTCTGGAGTTTCGAATTTGGGTGAAGCAGTCTTTGGGGGGAGATCTACTGTATCAGTTGATTGATTGGTCTTAGGGATGTTTTGTTACAGAAAGTTTGTTGCTTTTTAGTAGAGTGAACCATCCAATCATTGTTTGGGTTCTTGAGATTTGCTATGGGTTTGCTTACAGCTTCACACGCTTTGGTCTTTTTAAAATCGAAATTGATTTGACCATACAGTAATCACATATTAGAGATTTTTTGTACATAATTTTTTTAGCTTTTTAGCAGATTGAACGTCGATGAAGGTTGGTGCGTTCTTGATATTTGCTATGGATTTACTTCATCAAGCTTTGATCTTTTTGAAATTGAAATTGGTTTGGGATTTGACTCAGAGTCAAGTAGGATAGCCATTCGAATCCAATTATTGATAATTGTATTGATGGATACATTATTTTGTGATGGATTGACTTCATCAAGCTTTGATTTTTAAAATTTGAAATTGGTTTTTCGGATTTGATGACTGCAGTTATCAGATATGTTATCAAGTGCTTTCTCTGGAAGAGTCTTGTGTTATTACAATTGTTGCGAGGGTCTGTGTTGATAAAAAAATGTTGCAATCTTGTCATCGTTAAGGTTCTGTGTGTGTAAC